>VWZV01013181.1:74146-109323 GCA_013397155.1 Irena cyanogastra
CTCGGCGGCCCCCAGCGGGGCCCGGCCCCGCGGCTTCCAGCGCTCTGTCCGTTGCTCCCCGCTCTGCGAACGGCTTCGCTCTAAGGCACAGCCGCGGCCTCGGCGGGAAGCACCCCGGGGCCCGCTCCGGCTTCGCAGGACTGCACTTAAGCTCCCGTGACCCTCGGCTGACAGGTCCCTCTGGAGCGCCCTGTGCTGGGGGACTCGGCCGGCCAACACCCCATGTCCCTTAGAGCAGCTCTCCTTGGCGTAGATTGCAGTTTCCTAATGGACTGAGATCGTAGCAGCAGGTGTTGGTATGGAACGTGTAACCCACCTATGGAAGAAGAGTTGGCGAACAGGCTTGACTGGTCAGTGTTCCTGTTCACCACCACCAGCAGATTCCCTGTTGTCCGGCGGATTAAGGTGTGGGTGAACGAGGGCTTTAGGTCCAAAGGAGGTCAGGAGTGGCTGTGCTGGGGAGAAATAAATTCCAGTGTGAACTGACAGCAACGGTTGCTGGACGAGCACGTAATACAGCTACTCTCCTGGAGTAGCTCAGTTTGCTCTCAAGTGTGGGAGTGATTCTCTGATTTGTTGACATTTCAAGAAAATCTTTAGAAGGGTGCTCTGCTCCAGGCAGATAAAGTTTTTTTGACGTTGCTTTAGTGTTGTGTTTGATCAAATAACTCTGTTGGTGAGAGGAGAAAAATATGATACGTACTAGGACAGTGGGTAAAATGAGACTTTTTTTGATGAAAATATCTAATGTAGAGAATGAAAAGGTGCAAAAGCAAAGAACTTAAATGTTGTGGTTTTGCTAGTGGTAATTTTGGTTTTTTGAAGTCTTTTAGGATGCTGGTGAAGTATCAGATGACGTTACACTTGCTGTGACTGCTGATGTGTATTGTGTACCTGGAGAATGTGGACATGAAGTTACACCTGGCAGCAGGTGGCTTTTGGCCCCAGTGTGGTGCTGTGGATAAGTTAAAAGGCCTTTCCAAGAAGCAATATTTGAAGTGGTGTTTCTTCAGAAGTTTCTTCAGAAGTTCAGTATTTTTCTTCTTCAATAAAATGTTTTACTAAAAGGAAAGCACTAGAGAAGAAGGTAGCTGTGGGAGGGGGGCAGTTCAGGAGGATTGCTGTTACTTGCTATTCTGGAACAGGAGAAATCAGTAGAATGTACTACTGAGTGGCACACTATTGAGCTCTTCTGGATGAATTACTGTGAATGTTGACAGTGTGAAAGGAGAGGGAGGGGGATGATTTTGAATGGTTTTATTCCCTTACCATAAAATGAGGGGAGAATATTGGGTTATTTTGGGAAGCTGATGGTTTTAGTAGCTACAGCACTGGAAGATGCCATAATGATGGGTGCCCTGTGTAGGTCTGAATGCCTAAACTCCCTAGAAATTCTGCTTAATGATATCAGAACTTGGCTCTCCTTTGTCTGCTGCAGACATAGTGAGATATAGGATAGGCAGTCTAATGTAAATTTCCTGTTACTTGGTTATTGTATTTAATACTGATTTTAATAATTTCTGTGCTTAGTGATGGGTGGTAAATTGCAAGGGGAAGGTGCTAGACAGCATAAGCATTTGTGGATAAGTTTCTTTTAGAGCTAGGATTTTCCACTTCCATGCTGCATAGGAGTGAATGTGATGAGAAATAAACTCTTAAAAGGCTTTGAAAGACTTCTTAAATGGCTCTCTTCTAGGAAGCTTGTACTTTGAGGTTTTGAGTTCTCCACTATAAACAGCATTTTAACAGGTGTATGAGACTGGAGGCAGTTTAACAATAAATTTAGGATGATACTATGTATGATTTATAACTGGCAAGCAACTGGATAAAAAAGGTCTGTGCAAAACAACCACTGGAAGTTATTCTTTAGCTTCACTAGAGCTAAAATAGTGTTTTATTTGCTCTTAATAGTATGTAAGTAGGCAAAGCTGGAGTGTACTGAGATACGTAGCTGCTTTCTAAAAGGCAGATCTGGTGACTGAACTGCATCTAACATCAGTTACTAAGCTTCTAGAAAAGTTCCCTGTTTCCCTGGGAATAGGTTGGGTTGGTTTTTACCTACATGTGTCGTTCTTTGTCCTGCTGACTCCTGTTCTCCTATCTCTGGTTCCGGGATAATGCAGCTTGTATTACCTAGTTGTAAAAAGCACCAGCCCAAAACAAACAAATGAATCCCACCCCAATCCCATAATCACTCCAGATTCCAGCTAATTGTCTTCCAACCTGTACCTCAACTTCCAGCACTTTTCCCTCCTGTCAGAGCTGGAGCACTCAGGTGCTCTTTGTGCGTCAGTTCCTCCACCCTCTGGTTACACCAGAGTTTCCCGAGGAAATGTCTCGTACCTTCCTGGCCCAGTGTCTTCCTGTCTTCGTTAGTCTGGCTGGTTTGATGGAAGAGGCCTGTGGCACAGCCCTCTGGCATGACTCTGCTTTCCAGACAAGAGATGGGGAAAAGTGAAAACATCTTCTCCCTGCTCTCACAGGCCAGTAGCTGTGCTTTGACTTTCTCTCTTAAGTGGCTCAGAATGATGTGAAATTCTGGCTGCTGAAGAGGAAAAAATACCTGGAGGAACCTGTTGTATTTTGGAATGTTTGAGATTCTTTTGGTTGGGGAAATTAATTATTTTTCATCACTTTTCTGAAAGGTGCTTGCATATTTTTAATGCTTGGCTGCTGCGTAGCCTAGAAGGCTATGGTTTGATGTGTCTTTTAAATATTTAAAATTCCTAGACTTTCTTTGGCTAAAGTTGTCTGGGTGTGGGTTTTTTTTTTTCTTCAATAAAATAGGCATTTTATTTTAATTTTAGGAAGATTTTGGTCATAATGTTTCTATTTTCTCTATGAACTAATCAGACCAATGGTGAACAGATGCTGCCTTCCTTACTGTGGTAAGAATGTAGTGTTGACCACAATAGAAACCTGTGCTACTGGCTCTGTCTCACTCACATCACATTAAGCTTTCTTGATCTATGCTGTGCAGCTTTCTATTAAGGAAACTGAGTAAAGTGCGTCAAAACGTCAGGTAACAGGGCCAAAAATGGGAGGGTGAGATGAGGAAGGAAAGTAGAACTGGAGAGGAAAAAAGTGGAGGCAATAGACTGCTAGACAAGAGGTACTATGGATCAGAGTTCTCGAACAAGCAATAGTAAGACTTAAAAAAAAAAAGACAGAAAGAGAGGAAAGCCAGGACATACACAGTAGATGATACTGAAACTCCAAGTACTGCTGAAGTCCTTGTTATTGGGCTGCTGATCTAAAGAGCACTAAGCCTTGGTGCTCATAATGAAACCATTAAATAAGCCACAGAGAAACTTCTGTGTTCTATGGCTTTGTCTGTTCCTGGTGGTGTTCCAATGCAGATAAAAACAAAATGACACATACATGATGCAGACTCAGTGAAAGGATCATCTCTGTCACCGGGAATGACAGAGAATTTCTCAAACTGGGACACTTCAGAAATGTGCAAAGTCAAGAGTGTCTGTGAGGGACAGCACTTAGCAGGGTCATAGTTCTGTCTGGTGCTGGACTGAAATGGTGAGGTGATAACTTTAATATTTGAACGTATAGGGGATCTTCCTAAACTGTGCTGAGCCAAGCGATGATCATTTTTTTTCCTTATAATTGGCAAAATGAACATGGAATCCAGAATGTAGAGTCTTTTTCTAGCAGAAAGGATTCAGAGATTCAGGTGCAAAAATAGATGTGTTATTCTTCTGGAACATATAATAGAGCTTTGGCATTTTTAACTTGTTGGTCTTACATATATGAAGTTTTCTTCTGAAGTTGCAGAAAGACAATGCTGACTGCAGAATTAGATCTGAATCTTATTTATACATTGAGTCCTTTTTATCTGTTAAATGGATGTTCATTCTGTGTATTTTAGGGTACAAATCCAAAGGGCCTGAGGACACTCCGAAGACACCGAGAAGTTGCAGCCCTTTATTTGGAATACACGTTATGAACCCTTTCTGGAGCATGTCTACAGGTTCTGTGCGCAAGGTATTTAATGCATGGATGCCAGAAAGTGTTGTCATGCTTGGGAGGGGTAGTAGCAGTGCTGGGAAAAAACATCAGGTGATCTGCAAATAGTGTTTTATTGTGCATTTATCCTGAGGGTTGTGATCACCTTCAGTAAAAGTGTAAACTAGCTTTGAGCTGTGTTAACTGGAATGTGCCTGTGCATAGAGTCTACTCCAGATTTTGGTGACACTTTTATCTGAAGCATCTTTAAATAGGAAATGTGAAACAAAGTAGTTCAAGTGGTGGGAACGCTTTTTTCTTAAGACATTTTAGTGTCTTATATAGAGCTTAGCCATAGCATGTGCGATGAGCTTTGACAAAACTATGCCTCTATAGTGCTGTTGCTAGTTGAGGTTGTAGCAGTAATAGAAGCATGGGAGTTCTAGAGTTAATCACTTCCCCGGTGTTCAGTACTAGGGCAAATTATGTAACAGTGATCATGAGATATTGTTACTAGTCCAGGTCTCGGGCCCTTCAAAACACCGCAGTTTAAATCCTGCCTTTAGTCACAACACGTAGCCTAAGCACAAGTCTGTAGCCTGCACGTTTGCCTTGGCAATCTTTAAAATGATTGGGGTGTCTGTGAGTAGTATAGTGTTTGTTGGCAGTGGTTTGTTCTTTTCTTCCAAGAAAAGGCAGCAAAGGCATAAAAAGGTTTCTATAGTAAAACTATTTAAACTTGTGTGGTGATTCTTTCACTGTGAGAGTGAACTATAAGATCAGTTCCAAGTGGAATGTTGATGTCTTAAGCACAGACAGAAAGTGAAATACATAAAACTTTGTTTTTTCATCTCTGTTTTGCTACACTTATTTTAAAGAGTCTTTGAAGTCTACAGTGTAAGGATGCTTGTCAGTAGAAATGATTTATCTTGATGCACTGTGTGCTAGAAATAGATTGACTTGTAAGCTGATGTTGTATACTGTCTGGTTTCAGGTTCTAAATAAATGTAAGCCTCCTTAAGCATTTGTCCTGACCTGCAGATTTCCTATCCTGCATTGAATTCTTTTGTACTTGTATGTTGTGTTTAGTTGGACAAAAGTCTATTTAAAAATAAAATGCAAAGGCACTCCCCTCCATGCCCTTCTTCAAGCAATAGATCGCCAAAACTCAAGATATGTTTCATTGGGCAAACTTGTAATTACCATAATTTGGTTTAAATGTGTGTTAAGTTATGTTCGTATGTTAAATGTGTCTGAAATATGGCCTATGACCTCATGGTTCTCCTTTGATTTGACAGAGATCTGACACTGAAGAGAAAACGTTGAGTGGAGAGCTTCGAACCAGTCCCCTGCGAGCCTCTGCAAAGAAACAGTTGCCTTCTATTCCAAAGAATGCTGTGCCAATAACCAAGCCTGCTTCACCTGCCACCTCCTCCCAGTCCACAAATGGAACACATGCTTCCTATGGGCCTTTTTATTTGGAGTACTCGCTACTTGCAGAATTGTAGGTTTTCACTTTTTTCATCTTATTTAGGTCACTGGCTTATGCTTCAGTGGGGAAAAAAGCCTTGCAGGGGCCTAGTTCTTGCATGATGTCTCTGTCATAGTCGTTGAAGGCAGGAAAACATTGTGTGCAGAGTTCTTTTTCTGGAGCAGCAGTCTTGATCTCTTGAGACAGAAAGGGAGAAGAAAGATGAGATTTTAAGGGGTGATTTTAGAGGGTCATTCTGTGAATTATTAATTTTCTTAATCTTGAAGTAAACACATTGTGAGTTTAGGTGTCCTGACCAGTTATCCTAATGGCTTTTTGGCCAGAAATACTAAATATTTGAAACAAGTATTAAAATAGAAGCAAGCAGATGTCAAGTGGGAAGGTACTCATGAATATATGGTGCTATCTAACGGAGTTAGGATGTGGGAGCTTCCTTCAGTTGTCACATGAAACACTTGAACACTGCCTGATGCAGTGATGAAGTGGATGTTGGGGAAGTCTATTCATTTCTGTGATATTTAATGTGAAACTTATGAGGGAGGAGTTGCATTTCACCCATCTAGTGACTTGTAGGCTGCTGTGGGAGCATAAAAATCTGTAGTCAAAACTTTTTAGTTATATAACTGGTTAGTGCTACAAAGCTGGAGGGACTTCCTTTGTAATAGACATACTGGATTCCCAAGTATGTGGTGCCTTTTGGAATGAAATCCCTGGAGTCGTTATGCAACACTGAGTCTCAGTGCTTCTATTTAACTGTTAAATAGAAAGTGACAACTCTCAAAACATTTATCTCTTTTTCAAGGAATTGACCTTGACTTTTTAACTCAAGAAAGATATTTTTCATCCTAGTGGATATATTCGTACTATAATGCAAATTCATTATTGGGGAACTAATAACAAATGCTAGAGAAATGGCAAGCAGAGAACTGTGTTAATGTTTTGCTTTAAGATTGTTGTTTATTTGTGCAAGCACGTAGAGTTCAGTAATGGACCCATATGCCAAGTAATTGGAAAACCTGTGAAGTTAATAATTTGGTTTTTTGGTTTGTTTTGGCCATTGCCAGTGTAATTTCAGCTTGATCTGCAGCATAGTGTGGTCTAAGTACTGAAAAAATACTTTTTTAAAATTGAGGTTGAAGTTTGGTCATATTTCAGCAGTGACTACAATTGCCTGTGAATCTGTGTTCAAAATTACTTAATTGAATTTCTTTTTTCTTCCTTACTTTGAAACTGGGGATTCAGTAGAAAATTGTAAATTTCGTAGTGACATATGTTAAATGCATCTACTGAGGGAAGAGTTTTTCTGCTTCTCTACTTAGTTTTATCAAGAGGAGTAGTCTGTCTGCTAGTAAGTCTTTAGGTGGAGTGGTGTGAAAAGCAGGAGGGAATGTGATTTCACTGTATTTGTCACCTCCTTCTGTGAGCAGTCTTGGGAACTGGGAGTGAGTTTGTGGAAGAAAGCCCTGTTGGGCTGTGGATGGTACATTCTGGCTTTGCTGCGTCAGTGTGGTTGTTGAGCTCTCTGAATGCTGACTCTGATTGCAGTACCTTGGTGGTGAAGCAGAAGTTGCCAGGTGTCTATGTGCAGCCCTCATACAGATCAGCTTTAAGTAAGTTAAGTTTAAACTTTTAAATTATTTTATATATGTACATTTTTAAATTCTTTCTCTCAAGCAAACTTTCTCACTTGCAGTGTGGTTTGGTGTAATATTCATAAGACATGGGCTCTACCAGGATGGTGTGTTTAAGTTCACTGTCTATATTCCTGATAATTACCCGGATGGAGACTGCCCGGTAAGTGGTTGTGTCTTGGCCCTTTCTTCGTTCCTGGTGGTGTATAGCTTTTTGTTAAAACTGATACACCAATTAGCTTCCCTTTTCCTTGAACTCATTTTGTTCACTTGACTGGGCTCATTTGCCATGTCTTGTACACATTTGCAAACCACTGTGGAGGAATTACATTACTCTGATTACTGAGACTGGTGTGGAGTGAACTTTCTGAGATGCATTAGAGTGTAAAGTGATCTACCAGTTCTTTCCCTCCACTGTTGATCTGCTGCTTCCTCAGCAGGAACTTAAAATTGAAGCCTTTAAAGAGATATCTGAATTCTGAATAGTGATATAATGGAATGTAAAATCCAGACACCTGTGCTGTGCTTGCTATAATAGTGCAGGATTTCTTGATTGTCTCTTCTAAATTATATTGAAACAAAGAACTAAAACTTGGAGGAGGACATGGTGAAGCAAAGGGAGAAGGAGATAGGTAGTATGGTGTCATATTCCATCTCTGCTTTCTCTTCTTCTCTTTAGTGAAAAGATTCCAAATTATTAGACTGATTTTAAAATAAAAATTAAAAAAATACTTTGTGGCAGTCAGACTCTTCAGAGCAGCTAACTCTCTTGGCCACACTTCTTTAAGAGGAGGATTTGAAGGCAGGTGCACATAACTGCTATGTTGGGTAGCTGCCTGCTTGGTCTCAAGTTTTATGTAATCCTATCAACTTTAAAAGAACAGAACTAGTAGGAAACCTTTCTCTTGAAACTCAGGTTTTTTTTTGTAAGAATGTGTGAATGCTGGAGGAAATGGGCTGTACAGAGCTGAAGACACCAAAGTGTCACTGCACAGTTTACATAAAAGCGTGTGGGATAGAAAAAAAGTATTGATTGTAGCTCAAGTATGTAGAAAGCTTTCAGTCACAAATAGCTAAACCAGAAAAACTCCTTTAATCTGTTCTTATCTGATATTATTACCTGTGTTGGCACTAGTGCCTGTGCAGTTAACTGGATTAGTTTCCTGATTTGATGATAGCATGTGAGAGGACCAGACCCTGCATGTTACACAGGTGTGTTGGGTTACAGTTTCATAGCTGGTAGAAATCACTTGCAGTTGCTTTCTTTTAATCCAGTAACAATTAATTAGTATTTGGAAGCAACATTTGATTGACCTTCAGCCAGTGGTGTTGGCATTAGGATTGAAGTTGTCATAATGAATGTTTTTTTTCTTACACAGCGCTTGGTTTTTGACCTGCCTGTCTTCCACCCACTAGTGGACCCTGTATCTGGTGAACTGGATGTGAAAAGAGCATTTGCAAAATGGAGGTTAGTGCTGACAAACTGATGGATAATTTGGGAAGTTTGTTCCATTCTTCATTGTGCTTTGTTCTTTTTAGGAGAAATCATAATCACATATGGCAAGTGTTAATGTATGCTCGCAGAGTCTTCTACAAGATTGATACAACCACTCCTCTGAACCCTGAGGCTGCAGTGCTGTGAGTATCTACCGTGTTTATGGGCATGGCCTCGTAAGAGGTTTTGGCGTAGACTTGCAGAAACAAGAGGTTTGTAAATTCTGTCCACTTGTGGTCTCTGCCTCCAGACATAGTTGCGTTAGGAACTCGAGTTGGAGTTTGCTAAGTCTGTGCTTCTAGAGCAAACTTGTGGCTCCTTGCAATTACTTAACACTACTTACTTCTGTCTTGCAGGTATGAAAAGGATGTTCAGCTGTTCAAAAGTAAAGTGGTAGACAGTGTCAAACTATGCAGTAGTCATTTATTTGATCAGCCCAAAATAGAGGACCCCTATGCAATCATGTGAGTACTCTGAGCAAATTCACCCTGTCCTAATCTTTTGAGAGCAAGTTTTGGTGTAGTTGGCTGATGGCTGTCCTTCTCTGTCAGGCTAATTGACCTGCTTTAGTTTTAGAAAAAATCTCAAAACAATAATCAAGACAAACCTCAGATCAAGCAAAAAGCCCTGAAGCACCCACCTCCCTCAGGCAGAAGTGAATTAATATTACTTTCTGTCTTTCCTGAGCTCGGTTTGCACGACTGTAGCTTTGGTCAGAGTTTTAAAATCCTTCTAGAGCTTGCCTGCATGGGGCATGGAGCAGTCAGCTTCATGGTGAATATGAGTGGTTTTTCATGTCACGTGCTGAATTTCCAGTTCTCAGAAATAAAAACCTAAACATTTGTTGTTGAAAAGATACATTACAATATTAATTTAGTTCGTCTCTGTATGTTTTAACACCACTTATAATTTACTTAAAATTCAACAACCTAAACAAATGAAAATCACTGCTTTCTGCTCTCTCTGTGCTGTAGTTTTCAAAAATGCTAAATAAGAGTTAACTATACTTTTTCCATAGTTTTTCTCCATGGAATCCAGCTATACATGATGAAGCTAGAGAGAAGATGTTGACTCAGAAGGTACGTGCAAAGTTCACGTTCTCACTCTAGGAAGGGTTTATTGCCTGATACAGGAAGAAAGCTTCTCTGTCTCTGTGTACTAGCGAGACCTTTTACCATCGCTCTTTTGGCTCAGCAGGAATGCTGGAACTGCTGTGGTCTCCTAACGAAGCAGTTATGTCACTGCTCTAACTTCAGTATGTTAAGCAATTAGTCACTTAGCCAGAAAGCTTTGTTAGTACAACTCTTGGCACACAGCAGATTTTTTTTTGTTGTTGTTTATGGATGGAAGGAATGAAGAGATTCCCTGGCAGCCTGTTAGCTTGTCCTGCACTTGTCATGACTGTTACCATTTCTGCATTACCTGACAGTCCCCAGCATCTTTGTTTTCTTCGGTTGAGAGATCCTTCCTTACTGAATCAAAGGTTCAGCACTTTCTTTTCTTTGCAAAATTTCTGAAGCAGCACAAGCACAGTCCCTTGCTCAGTCCTCTAAAGCTGCTGATTTCTGATAAGACAACATCAGTTCACATAAAGGTGCTCAGAGTCCCTTCCATCACAGAGTGCTCTTTTTGGCAGAGCAAGTATGTGTTGGCTCAAAGAGCTTTCACTTGATGGGTGATGGGATGTGATTTGGGATTCAGACTGTTCATGTTTTGTTTTTTTAATTACTGCTTTGCACTTGACAAGGCACACAGCAAGTCTGTACTGAGTCGCCTGACAAGTCAATCCACTTGTAGTACAAAGGGATTCTGAAACAGTGGCCGCTGTTGTAGCTGGACTGGCAAGGAAATGTGCTCTGAATGTTTTGGTTACTGACTTGGCCTAAAGCCGTGTTATGGTTTGCTGGGGTTTTGGGTAATGAAAAAATTTTTTGTCAGTTTGAACTTACCTTCCGCACTGCAGGCTTTACCTTATGTTCTTGCATGTCTTCTGGTATGAATAAGGTTTTTAAATTGATCTTAATACAATACACTGCCTGAGCTCAACGTGGCAGTACTCCCAACTGCCAGAGTCATATTTGAGCCTTAGAGCACACAGGAAAATGTTTTGGCCAGATAGGCTTCTTGATGTTCTTACAAAACTTAAGAAATACTTTTGATACTTCTTTTTCTTGTCCCTTTCTCCTCCATTCTTCACCTCCTTCTTATCCTTTAAATCAAAGACAAATAATAGATCAGAGTGCTTGAAATGGAAAGGGTCTGATGTTGTCTCAGAGACTGATAGCCAGCTGTGACCTTTCTTTTGTCTTATTTTCTTTGGTGATGCCCATTGATTTCTTTTTAGGTGAAAACAAACATCTTCAGTAACTATGGCATGCATGGTACTGTGTTGCTCCTGTCATTTTTTGATAGGAATGGTCCAGCTTCTGTGCTGTACATGTGTCCCAAAATGTCAGTGTAGCTGAGAACATTCCCTGTAAAAACAAGTACCCAAATCTTCCTGCAGCCCTGGATGCTTGTTTATTACCCCTGAATTCCTATTCCTTGGGAAACAGCCAGGCCATTCCGGAAGGGCAGTGATGTCTCAGTTCCCTCCTGAGCACTTGGTATTCTGAGGTGTGGTTCCTATGTGCAGCATGGGAGAGGCTGCTGCCAGTGCCAGGCTCAGGCTGAACTCATCCCTCTTGTTTGCTGTTGTCCAACATGTTATGGCAGGTCTGTCACACACTGTCACCTTTGGCAGAAAGCATGGGGAGGGGCAGAAGTGCAAGTTTTCTTTTCCTGCTGCCATAATTTACTTTGTCAAGCGAAAGACTTTCCATGTTACAACCAAGTCTGCTCATGCAATTATCACTTTCTAGAGCTCAACATACCATTCCAGGTTTGATGTAGTTGTTGTATACTTCCTGGTATTAAAATAGCCCTGCAAGCTCTTCTGCTGCTTTAGCCAACTAGAGTAGATGTCCAATTTACTGATCTCTAACTACTTTGAATCTACAGGTGCTCCAAGTTGTATCTTTCTTCAATTTCAAATCTTTTTTTTTTCTTCTAAATTGCAATGGTGACTTCAAGATGTTTGTTGCACTGTTGAGTAATAGTTACTGTTCAAGCATTTAACTGTGACAAATGCTTAGAGAAGGGAAGGACAGGACTATCCTTGAAAAGCATTAGGAAACTCTCATGTTTAGCAAAGGCATTAATTGCTACTTTTGGCACGTTAATTTGGGCTCCCAACCACCTGGGGGGTGTGGTGCTCCTCCCCAGCATTGCCAGGCAGAACTACAGGTGCAGTGCTGGGGGGGGTTTGGATTGACACTTCTTTCTATGGAACCAAGAAATGTGCTGAAGAGCAGTGCAGTGTTGCTGGGCTGGGGCCTCCAAGCAAAAGGAGTATCCTTGAGTCTTTGTGGTGGGACAGGGCAGCTGTACCTGAGTTAAGTCCTTAAAACTCCTGTATTGTCAGGGTAGTTCTGCGGATGCCACACACATTGCCAGAAATTAAACCAGTGGCCATCTTACTATTCCTCTTTGGGGTGAGGAAATGGTGCAAGCCTCTTTTGTGCTTGTATTTGCTAAAGGGTAAAATGGGTGGAGAGGGAGCTGAGAGGGTTTGACTATCTTAAAATTGTAACTTCAGCTTTGTTCTCCTCAGAAGAAGCCGGAAGATCAGCACTGCAAAAGCATGCACGTCTCTGGCCTGTCCTGGGTGAAGCCTGGCTCAGTCCAGCCCTTCAGCAAAGAAGAGAAGACAATGCCCACTTAGCTGTCCTGGACACTGGTGCACAAAACACTTTCTGGGGGTGGAGGGAATGTAACGGAGGGAGAAACAGCAAAGCAGCAGTTTCCTTCTTGACTACGGATTAGTAAAACCCGAATAGTAGCAGTGACTCCAGTAAACCTGTTCAATGGATTACTGACTCTTAATGTTTTACATATGCATTAGGTTTTAAAGGCTTGCCTGGAGTTTGGAAGTCTCTCTTGAACACTACAGTAATTCTACCTGAAGACTGTCTAGGGTGGGTAATTCCTCAGGGCTCTGAAATGCCTGGAGGTTTTGGGTTGGTTTTTAAGCTTTTATTTTTTCCCTCCAGGAATAGCAGTTTTTTAAGAAGAATCTTAAACTACTGGCGGAAATATTAGTATTGGAAATACAATGCCAGAGTTAAGCTGTGTTCATGTAAACTAATATAGCAGAGTTAAGCACTATATTTAATGGTTTTAAATACTTTTGGTTTCTATTGTAAATATGTTAGGATTTGAAATTGTAAATAGACGGTTCATTGACTCCATTTAGCACTTTCCAGAAGTAAAGCTGGGGATGATGTATGATGTATTATTGAATTGTAAATGGATACTGTCACTAAAGCGCACATTAGTCTGACAGGGTGGAAGCAGAATGTCAGGCTTGTTAGACTTTTTAGTACAGAAACACTAAAATGAAAGCTTTTAATGGTGGTCTCTTGAGCTAATAAAATTTTAGAGGGTTTTAGATTCCCTACGTGTCTAGGGGATTTCTTAGGATAGTTGACTGATGTGTGGTAATAGTGACATCTTAAAATAAAAAGAAACTGTGCTCTAGCTTTTGTCCCTGTTAGTCTGCGCTGTGGGCGTTCAGTAAAGTGTGGGAGCACCTGGCTACACAGGTACTTGTCTGTGTCAGTGTTTGGGATGCTCATGGGGTGCCAGGAGCAGCTCTGTATAGAAGAGACTCGTGTTCCACACACAGGAAAACATCTCCAAAGCTCAAGTGAACTTGGGACAGACTCTTTTAGTTTTCCTAATGCCACAGCCTGGTGCCATGCCTTTTCTTGCCTCCCAGGAGTGTCTTATCAAAACCTGTAGTGCTAACCCCTTGGAGCTGGGTTGCTTTTCCTTTGATTCTCTTTGCCTGTACCGGTGGCATTAGTGCCAACCAACTGCCTTGGAACAGCCTGTAGTGACTCAAGGTGTTTTGGGAGGGTGGGCAGTGATGTGGGGTTTGTGTTCTTTTGTTTTTATCTGACACGTTAAATTCACTTGTCACCTGCAATCTGTTCTGTTTGAGAACAACTTCTTGGCTTCTAACAAAGACTTTCCCAGTAGTGTCATACACCCAATGACAGGAAAACCAGATGGCTTTGTGACACTTGCCTCCATCAGTGTCCTGAGTGGCATTAATGTCCCAATAGCCTCACTATTCTGGACAACTGGCAGGTTATGAGGAATTGAAAGTGCCTTGGAATTGCCACGTGTCTGATCGGATTTGCAGTAGAGGACAGGAACAGAGGAACTGACCTGAAGGTGAGTTTGTGTTACCTGCAAAAGTGCTGCTGTGTGCCTTTGAAGGAAAAGATGTGGGGAAAGTTTGAGGCTACATGTATTGGCCTGGAGTGTTGCCACTAAAATACTGTGAAAGGAGTTCTGTTGCTGCTGTTCTCCTTTTTGGGAAGGCCGAAACTGAAATGAAATGCTTCAGATTTATCGTGGGCAAGGTTCTAGTTAAGGACTCCTGGTGTGAAGCAGATGATGGGCCTGGCCTTGTGCTGAGTGCATGAACTGCTTGGGCAGGGGCAGGTCTGGAGCTAAACCGGACTGTGACCGTTCCTCTTTATTCAGTTTTGAGATAGTTCAGAAGCCTCTGTTACAAATCACTGTCTTGAACATTTCTTAAGCCACTTAGGTGAAGGACTGGCAGAGAAGTTAAATCCCTTCTAATCTTGGGCTACTCTTTGGTCTCTGCTGCAGCACAGCCCCAGCTGCCAGTGCTGCTGTTGGCCAGGAAACAGTACAGTTGGCAAGAACAATGGCTAGGGGAGTGACAGGATAATGCTGTGAAAGTGATGGTTGTTGGAGTAAGTTTTGTTTCTTGGAGCTGTCACAGACCCCTGCAAGGCTGGTCACTAGGTTGGATTGCTCCAAGTTAAATCCAGCTAACAGCAGCTTGTTGAGAATAATTTTATTTATTTAGAGAATGCAGAATTTTGTTTAGTTTAGAATGAATAATCTGAAAAATTATTCTTTTTATTGGACTGGAAAAGGGGAGAAAATGCTGTGTTTTTTTGTAATCAGATTTGTATATTAAAAGAAGCTGTTCCAGGAGCAAGCTCAATGAATGAGTACTGAAACAGGGCCATGGAAATCAAATTCTTTTCTCCTGGATTGTGCTTTTTCCTAGAACAGGTACATAATTTGATCAAAGAGTAAGGTCTGGCCAGTACTTTGATAACGGGATGTTTCTGAATATCATCTTTGAAATTCTGAACTCCCTAAAGAACATTTCCAAGGGATCTGTAAGTTACACCAGTGGAGTTTCCTGCTAAGGTTGCAGTTGGATTCCAACCAAACTGTTCTACATCATGAAAGAAATGATTTTAAGCCACTTCATAGTTTTCTTTTTTAATATCAAGTTTATATGCCTTTTTTTTTCCTTTGAAACACCTCTGTTGAAGTTTTTTTTAGCATTTTCTTCAAAGTAGAAACTGCAGCTTCTATCTTTATTATTTGTTACAGCTGAGGGTAACTTAACAACTTGTTTTCAGAAAGGGACAGGAACAGCAGTTGATGAAATTAGTCTCAGGCCCCCTAGGTTGAAAGGCAGGGGACAACCAGTGCATCGTTAGCTGTACAATTACAGCACTGGCCAGTGGTGGTCAGAGCTGTTCTTAACTACTTGAGAATGTTTGAGAAATTTCCCTCAGGTGTCATGTGAGTATCCAGCACCCAGGAAATAATTCTGCTGTCACTGTGTGTGTGAGATCTTGTGTTAAAAGCTCCTGCAGGGACTGCAGATTGTTCTGGAGCCTGCCAGTGCTGTGCAGTGAGGGAGCCACCCTCCTCCTCCTCCTCCTCTGCCAAGGGAGCAGCAGCTGGAGCTGGGGCATTCCCTGGCACTGCTGTCACTCCCAGGCCCTGCCTGGTGCCTTCTGATAGAGCAGCAGGAGGGGACATGCTTGGAACAACCACAGTGACTAAACCAGGGCAGGAGTAAATCCTTTCCCTTGTGGTGTGACTAAGATGTGATTATTTATTTTTAAACCTTTAACTGCAGTATGGGTAGTCCCTGCTGCAGACTTTCTAGCTTTACACATACAATGCTTTTTAACATACAAACATGAAACTGTGAGTTTATAAAGTCTTTATTGAAAAATACAATTGCAATATTTTCATACAAAGTGAAGTAAATGCAACATAGTAACAACAAGATTTGTCTGACACTTCCATAAATATTTTTACAGAAACATCTACACAACTTCTGGACTTCAGCTTTTTGCTATGTGGGTAAGAAAAACCATGTTTTATTTTATTTTAGTTGAATTTATAGTGGAGTTAAGTCTTAAATTTTCCTATTCTTCAGATGGGCAGGATGACTGAAAACAGAGTTTTTAGTTTTTGCTTCCTTAGAAAGTCTTCTGAAACCTGAGTGTGCCACATCTTACATGAAGAACACCCCCTCCCCAGCAGAGGACTGGCATCCTGTACTGTGGGAGAGGGTTGATGCTTTCCTATCAAGTCTGGTATTTTAGACCTATTTTAAATGAAAACAAGTGCTAAGTTTATGTGCAGCATGTGCTGATTGTGGTAGTAGGGGAGGGATTTCTCCCAGGCAGCCTGGTTTTAGGCCCTTTACAAAAACCAAAGCAAAACACAACACTAAACTCCCAAGCCCTGTCCTTTAAACACAAACAAAATACCTAAGTGTATGTTTTAGGAGATGGGCACCACACTCCTGCTGCTCAGTGAGCAAGGGCTACAGTGCCTGACTATCAAGAAAAGCAACAAGCATATAAAAATTCCTTGAAAAAAGCACACATCCCTGGCTTCCTGCATTCATTGCTGCATATACATCTAGTTACAATGAATTCTTAATGCCATTTGCTGATGAGGAGCAATGGGACATCATACTGAAATAAATACAAAAGTCAAATTGTTTCAGTACAGAAAGACAGCATAAGTCGGCCTTCGCAAAAAATATTCACATTTAGAAAGTGCCATTGCAAATATACAGCAAAATTCATCTGCTTTAAACATGATGCTTCACAGCCCCATCCCAAATGTCACCTTGGGAACATGAGTTCACTTTCAACCATTGCACAGCTCAAACCAATCAACACAATCACCTCCCTTGGTACAGCAAAGGGCCACACATTAAAGCTTAACACTGTGCTGCTTCTCAAGGGCATGTGGAACCTCCTGAATATGGACAGAGTCCATCCATCCAGCTTCCTTCAGGGCTCAAAACACTCCCCTTGTCCCTTTGCAAGCAGACCTGGACTGTGTGAGAATGTTAGTCCTAAGCTCTTAGCTTGTGAGGAGGTCAGTGAGGAACTCTGACCCTCTGTGGGTACCTTGGTGCAGGGCTCCATGCTGAGGCACCTGGACCTGTCTGGCCACAGCTGACAAGGGTGAAGCACTGACCAGAGCAAAGCAAAGCTGTAAATAACCTGCTGCAAGGTCCACAGCTGGGTTAGGGACATGTTCTCCAGGCCAGGCTGGAGAGGAGTCACTTGCCTTGTGAAGAGCTTAAGCAGGGCCAGGGGTTGTGTTGCAGGTCTGACGTGGATCCTCCCTGTACCCAGAGCTGTCCCCTCTCAGGCCCTGGCCCAGGCTCAGTGCAGTCAGGGAGGAAGGAGCTGTGCAGGCTTAGTGAGACCCTCGGTCATTTGCTACGTCCTGGAGTCGTCTCAACAGAGCTGTGTGATTCTCCTGGCAGATTCGCTTGGCTGGGGCTTCAGTTCCATCTTCCAAGAGGATGCCTCTCTTCTTTGTGGGTGTTTCTCCAGTTCGAACCATGCTGTTGATCTCCTTTAACCTCTGGAGGGAGGAGGGGAGCAAAAGGAGGATTAGCTCTCACTGTTTTGTGACTGCCCCAATATGATGTGAACTGCTGTTAGATGCAGTGCATTGGGACTGGACAGGCTCTTTTTGTGGAAATCTGCACTGTATCAAGGTATTTTCTTCATCACTGTACTGGTCTTTACCAGAGTAAGTCTTAAACTCAAGGGAGTTTGTTGTGTATCTGCATGCAGAGCTCAAAGGCCCATGCGGCCCTGCAGCTGTGGCAGCTGCACTTAGGTGACAGTATGTGTGCTGGACAAGTTAAACAAAACGTCGTGTTGCAGAGTCTGCTCTAATTCACTGCCACAACCAAAAAACAAAGTTAAGGATTTAAAAAATCAAACGGAAACCCTTTAGTCTCACCTTTGAGGGGCTGCTGCTGAAGTAGTAGAATATTTTCTCTTGGGGAGAGAGGGCAGACTCGTTTCTGTGTGGTGAGATGTACAGGGGGTGGTGCTGGGAGAGCTGCACTCTGCGGGGGGAGCCGAGGCGCACGAATGGGTACGGCGAGAGAGGGGGGGAGTCTATCTGCTCAGAGAGAACAGAGGCACTCAGCAGCTGCAGCCTGAGCTCAGGGCTCACTGCAGCAAGGCTTTTCCACACATACGATACCACACAATGTACAACAACAAATGCAAGTTTTGTTGTGTTATTAGGCCAGATTAGTATTTTTTAATTTAAGGAATTTTCACTGCATGGCCAGAAGATAAAGCTCTGTTTATTAAGAAAAAGCACAGAATGTAACTTACTGCATTTGAAGTGTACTTGAGGGCAAAGTCCTTGATCTGCTCGATGTAGACGTTGTTGTAGAACTGGATGAGGTCCCCGCGCTCCTCCTCCTCGGTGTCGCTGTTGGGGCCGGAGAGGCGGGTGGGGGTCGGGGGCGCGCTGGAGGGCTGGGGCACGGGCAGGGTGCTGCTGGAGCGCATCACCGGGCTGGAGTCACGGCTGCCTGCAGGGCACAGCCACACGGCTCAGGCACTGCCAGCCCTGCGGGCACTGCCAGCCCTGCGGGCACTGCTACTGCACACAGCCAGCCACCCTTGGCAAATGGGGACTGGAACCTGCTGCCACCAGCACTGTGCCTGTTTTGATCTCTAAGCACTGTCCCTTACACAAAAGGGATTTGTTGATTTCTAACTTCTTACTGGATAAACTGCAAGGGATTTGCTGTAGGAGCTGAGTTGCATGACAATATAAAAAGAGCTGAAAGTCAATTTTTCAGTATTTGTATTATACTTTAAGCAGGAGCTCTTTTTCTTGCCGCCTGGCACCATTTCAAGAAAAGAATGGTAGTCTTTTTCTGTCAGCAGGAAAAATACTTGGCTTGGCTATACTTCCTGCTAATTTAATGTGGGAAGTTGCAAAATATATGTAATTTTTTGCTTTCCTTCCCTGCCACCTCCCTCTGACAGAAAATATCAATACCTACTGCTTATGCCATCATCATTAAATACCTTGAAAACTGCCAGTAGGAATACACAGCATCACCTCTTTGGTTTCCTTTACAAAAGTTAATTCAAGGAAAATGTGTCAGTTCACATACCAAGGGAAGAATCTGCAGAGCTGTCAGCTATGCTGAAATTAATGCTGTGGGTGGTGTTCCTATTTCTGCAGAGAGACAGTGCTACAAAAGAAACTGCTGCAGCTCTGTGGTTGTGATAAGAGTAACTGTGAACCTGGGCTAGCCCAGATTTCCTCATTCTGCAATGACTCCAAAGTTCTTTGATGTGTGAGCTGAACTCAGAGCTCAGGGTGAAACAACACAAAATCTGACTTTTAGTTTATGCACACAGTTTTGGAGATGGAAAACACCTGGCATTTGGAATCACTCACTTCTTTCTTTGTTCCTATCTTTGCTCCTGTCTGTGGGTGAGTTCTGCTGGCTGCTGCTGTCACTGCTGCCCGAGTGGCGGCGGCGGCGGCGGCCCTTGATGAGGACACTGCGATAGACCTGCAGGGACAGGGAGCAGCATGAGCCGGGGAGGGTGGAGCAGTCAGCAGGGAACAACTGCCTGCATGACACATCTGCTGCCAGAACTTCACTGTGGTACCAAACTGCTTCTTGCAGGGCAACATACAGCCTCCTAAGAGGAATAATAGCCCATGGGCAGTACCTCCTTAAGTTTTAAATAAAGAACATTTTCTGGTTTAGGTACAGTTTAGCATAAAAAGCTTTCAGTAGTGCAGGATTTTGGATATGACCACTCTCTTTTGGGAATGGTTCATAGACTGCATACCCTTAATACTAAATGTTGCTTTGCCAAGTGATCTGTTCCCAAAATAGAATGAAGGCATTTAATAAACCAGATCCCACATAGGAAAACAATGACTGTGCTCACATGACTCTTGGCTTGCGGCTGTGTCCGGTAGCAGCGCATGATGTTCTGGAATGATCTGTCTTCGTTAGTTACCTAAAGGGGATGCACAGAAAAGGTTCTGTTTTTCTGCAGGCTATTGGGTCGTTTGTTTGGCTTGGGGTGGTTGTGTGTGTTTATTGGTTTGGGGTTTTTTGAGGAAGCAGTATTGGGAATATTAAGTATTAAAGGAGTTTTTTGTCTGCTTTTTCTTTGCTCCCACTTTACCTTAGTCATGACATAGATAGCGCACATCAGCAGCTGATCCAGGTGTCTGTCCATCATGATTTCAGGGCAGTGCACCAAGGAATACTCAAAGCATGTCCAGATCTTTTTGCGCAGCTCATCGGACACATCGAGTTTGGCACAGAGGTCCCTCAGACGAACACTGGCCAAGTGATACACCTGTGACATTGGACACTGTGCTCAGGGCCACAGCAACACTGCTCTTCTGACCCAGCAAAAGAGTAGCTCAAACTTGTGCACCTTTAGAGCATGTGCAAATGCTAAGCCAAGAGAAGAATAACTAAATTCAAATTTAACTGTTTTGCTTACAAGGCACAGACATTCTCAGTACTAGTGTCAGTGCTAAGAAAACATTTCTTTGAAGCTTAAATTCTAAGCTGTCCTGAGAACAGAAAGGGGCACTGCATTGCCTGCAGCAACCTCTGTACTGAATAAAACAGAAAGTCTCAAAAGTTAACCTCTTTCTTTGGAAGAGCCTTCAAGAAAAGGGACACCTTTAAGAACTTGCTGGCCAAGTACAGAATCTATTTCCATGTCCTGATGTGCCAGCACGCTCCTTTGCTAGTGACAAGTGGCCTGCAGAAGAAAACTACTCTTCAGGCGTAAATAATTAAGGTGTAATTTATATGTATTATGCCCTCATTATTACAACCAGTAAGTGTGTATTTTTTAAATTACTGCAAGTTTACCAAAATTAGAACTAAGCAAAGCAAACTTAGATCAAAAAGTACCTTTCTGAAGAAGAGTGCAAGTGAGCCTGTCTTGCGAGGCCTGACGGCTGTGGCACTGAAGTGCTGGGTCTGTCTCTGCTCTCCAGGAGAGATCTGCTGCACTGTTAACTGGCCTGGCAACTGCAGTGCTGCCCCAGCCATCTGAGGGTTCAGGGTGCCAGTCAGAGTCTGGGCACTCAGAGGCTGCATGGGCCCAGACACAGCCTGGGGCTGGGTACCTACATTTACTTGGACTGGGAAGAAAGTTATTCCTCCATTTTCATTGGCAATACCTGTAATGCAACAAAAAGAACCTGAAATAAGAGCAAGCTGTGTGGGGGATATGTGTGGTTTTCTCTTGAGTTTTAAAAAAATTCAGTACTTCTATTAGCTACTTATAACTAAACATTTAGTATATTATACATTAAATTGTTTAATCAAAATACTTTGGAAACATCATCATGAGGCAAGAAGATAATGAAGCTGAAATAAGGTTTTTATACTAATGCAGTTCTCCCTGGCTGTGTTCTAACACCCTGATGGGAACAAGCCTGAATGGTTGTGCAGCAGCTTTTCCCTCACCTTGCACGGGTATTGTCACTGTCTGCCCGTTGTTGGCCGTCACGGTGGCCGTTGCCACTGTCACCAGGGTCTGGCCAGGCACCGGGGTGACGGACACGGCCTCGGGGCTCATGTTCTGCACAGGCACCGTGCTGACCACGGGCTGCGGGGGCACCCTGACGGCGGTGCCACCCTCGGGGGCACTGTCATTGTCAGCGAACAGGCGCCGCCGCGTGGGGTTGGCTGTGGGAGAGCTGTACCTGTCATACAGGGTGGCTGGAGGGGAGGAGAGGCCTGGAGAGGAAAAACACACATGGATATATATTTAACTCTTGCTTTATATCCTTTGTTTTACAAGCTGATGGAAATCTAATGCAAACCAAAATATGTCATGCAAAGCTCTTCAGGAAAAAATTTTAAAAATACATATTGCTTTTAGACATGACAAAAAATATTAAACAGCATTATTGAAGATTAAGTTGATATATTTTATTTTTTCTAGTGGATAAAGTTTGAGACGTCACATAATATATAGGAGAGTTTCTTTTCTAGTATTACAACAAAGCAAACCAATTACAGTGTAAGTTGTGTGTATGCATGTATAAATACAGTTTAACACACACATACACATGCTGTTCATATCCATGACCTGAGAACACCCTATCAAAGCAGCATTGTTCACACTGATATGATGACTCCATCAGTCTTAGACTTCTGATACAACTCTGAGCTGCAATACAAATACTCTTTACCAATGTGTTTGCAGCTAACTGAACATTGGCATTAAAGCAGCTTCCACCCTTACATAATTTAATCCAAGTAAGCAATGTACAGATGTTCTGCTTTAAAAATCTCACCTTTTCCCAGTCCTCCGCTTTCAGCACGAACCTCGTTTATTCGCCGTGGTGTCAATGGTGAACCTACAACACTGCTACCAGCAGACCTCTCAAAGTATTGAGGTGGCATTACCTAAAATAATTATCCTTGTGTTAGTGTCTGTATCACACATTAACTACATAGCAAATTTTTAAAAGCTACTGTACTACAAATTTCGAACAGCAAAATTTTGTGGAAAAATAACAAGAGAAGTGACAAACTTACCCTAAGCCTAACAAAATCAGAAGTGAGTAGTGATTGTGCTGCTCTGGAAGACACACACTGTTATAGTCTTTCTGTGGCTACTCTGTGTACTTTTTACCACGTTTTTTGTCTAATAAACTTTCCAGGTGTTACTGGTCCTAACCTTCCCTGCCTGACCAATCTGTTCACTGTTCTGCTATACCAATAAAATACTGGATAAAATACGGAGTGAGAATCATCTCTTCTGCCTGTCTCTGTTGCAGATGTCTCCACAGAGATGGCCCTGACCAGGCCAGAGCACACTGCACTTGCTGCTTTCCCTGCACGGATGAGACTGCTACTGCGACATGTAAGGCCTCTCCTTCAGGGTACAAAGTCCTCTCTCTGCCACCCTGTCTGATTATGAAAGCTGTGTAACACATAGAAAGATGTGCCCACCTCTTCACAAGTAGGAACTTTGTTTTCATTCTCTCTGATCCTGTCCCACAGCACAGATTCCTGTTTCCATGCCATGCTTTCCAAGATCTGTTCTTCAATGTGATTCAGGTGTTTTACCACTTCTCGACAAAGGCCGTCCTCTGCTCTAATCAAAACCTCAATTACCTGTGCAGTGGATAATTATCATCAATATAATGTACTTGTTTCATAGATTCATTCTTAAACAAAAAGATCTATTTCCAATACTTGATTTGCAAGGAAGAAGAGACTATTAGAAATATGAAGGCTGCATTACCATGACTCAATCCTAGGTTGTCATACAGGTCAATGAGCACTCATGACTTTGTAAGCATTTCTAGCTATCAAACACATTACCTTGTAAAAATGATAAACTGGAATGTCAAATATTTCAGTGACGAATGGGAAGTTTCCAGGTGGGTTGTATGTAAAGGTAATGATCTCCAGGCAACATGCCAGCAGAGACCTGTGAAACACATCTTGCTCCAGTATTGCCTGCAAGAGTTGCAAATTTTAAATCTTATTTTACAGTGTAACTATAGAACAATAAAACACTTTTTATTGTCTCAACAAGCAAGATTCTCAAGCTTACAAAAAGTGAAGGTATTTTTAAGGGACAGAACAGAGTTCAAAATGAGCCATCTTTACTCATTAAAAATTTCATCTATCTTTGTGTTTGCAAACACAATTTCTTGAACCTTTTCCGTTCAGGTGTACTTACAGGGTTCTTCTCAGAGATTTACCCTCATTTTAAATAGCTGACAATTCTGCTCTACATCTGTGTTCTTTTTTTGCAGATCCAACTTTAAAAGTGAGGAACCTTTTGATTAGTTTTCCTTACAGATAAGTCAGTGTCTCCCAGTCTCTTCCTCTCTTGCTCAATGACTGACTCCAAGACCTTGTAGTAGAGCATCTCAGCACGACGAAAATGTTTACTAGCAACATCTGCAGGAAGTTGAAAAAAAAGCAATATTGTAAAATGTAATAAAAAAGTATTATATTCTTCATCTTCAGATACAGAAACACAACAGTAGTTTGTGTGGATTTCTGTGCTGCTGTGGGTACGGTACTTTCAGGACTAAACCAGTTAATTTCAAGTTAATGTAGGAATCCTTCCCCTACACTGCACTGACTTGTGAACGCAGAGCAGCGTAACCTGCTATTGAACCCAGATTTTGGGAATCAGTATTACAACACCATGTATAAGAACAATCCTTAATGTTGCTATAGTAGACACAAAGCAAATTCAGAAAATGCAACTGTATGGATCCACCTTACAACAAAAAGCACTGAAGCAACTAAGCTGACAAGAACAAAGGAAGGCCTGTTAAGAGCATCTTCCTTATATTCAATCCATCTTCAGGCACTTCAGATACCAAGACAACTTTGCAAATAATGTTTTTGTGTTTATACTGGCAGGATTTTAATACCTGTACTAATCCATCCTCATATGTAAGCCAAAGTTGCTGTTGGGTTTTAAAAGACAACAGTTACTCAGATTTTCCTTTCTGGCACAGAAATCCATGCCATCACTAATATTCTTATACTTGAGAGAAAAAGTGGGACACTTAAAAGTCCTTTTCATTTCAATTCTCTAGTGCTGAAAGTATGACCAAATTCCAGCAATTGAAGCTAAAGCTGATTATAACATTTTACACAGCACTGAAATTTGCTATGTCTTAAGAACACAGGAAAAGGCAACAAAAGTAGGAAAGACACTTGTACTAAAGCATAACCTGTATGTAAACCTTAATTACAAGAGATGGATGTGTTTACAGGCATTTTATGGGTAAGTAAAATGTTTCTCACCTTTGGAAAAATTACTGAATTCTCCTTCAGACTGGATGCTCTGACAGTACACTTCGTGCATTTCTTTAACTCTGTTTGCAATGGATTGAGAAGGATCTCTGGAGCATGACCTGAAAATAAAAACTAAACATTTTTAATATACTATTCCTACTAAGACCGTAACCACCCTGGTTTTTTATAAGTTGAAAGCATAAAAAATGGAAATATATTGCACAGCAATACAAACAGACTCAAATGTGTCTTACTGCAAAACAGTTTATCCACATGGAGAAAAAAGTTTGGTTTGCATCTCCTACAGTATGGAGTGATTTCCTAGGCAGTGCTATTTGTTAAGCAGGAAGAAAAGTCTTTATAAATTTTATACTGGCAACTAGTGGTTAGAGAATCTCAGAACTGCTGGGTTTTAAATGGTGGATGTTCATCAATCTCTAAGGTTAGATGACTCTACATAAAGAGAACAGTCTTTTGAAATGTAAATGTCTGTCTGGATTCTATTTTACTCCAGTAGTAAAAAGCTGGCTCACATTTTAAATTACACTGTTCAGCATTAATGTTTGCTATTAAAACTAGAATAGAAAATAGGATTATTTGGCTAAACACCAAATTTACCTGAGTATTTGCTCCAGATTTTCACTGGGGGCATTTTTCAGCCCTGCCAGCATCGTGTGCAGGCGGCTCAGGCTGTAGGTTGCTATGGAAACAGGTGTCACGTATGGGCTGCTCTCTTTAATATACTTGCGGCCAGTAAGGGGAGTTGTGATCCTGAGTGATTTAGACTGAAAACAAAAATAACCAGATATACATATGCACTCTGCTATATACTCTGATAAAGGTCATAACCTTTATCAAACATCAATCATCAATCTGCAGAATTCTTATTCTGTGTTATAGAAAAAAATGGCTCCTAACCAAACAGCCCAAACCAGACCAAGACTCAGGTAAGAGCAATGAAGAATTTCTCTGTGTTGCTCAGATGTTTGTATCAAACAGTTCTGTATGAGCAGAGGGGATGTGATCTATGCTGAAATGCAGATGCTGGAATTGAAGTGTGAAACAATTAGACCTATCTCAAAAATCCCCTCCAAACCCCAGTATCCCTTCCTAGCCTGAGTAACAAAGGTAGCTGTAGCTCATAGCAAAAGTGTACTGAGTAGGTTTAACTTTTAACATGAGAAGTCCTTCTGATCAGTATTTTAGTTTATTTGCATCAGATCAAGCCATCACATTAAAATAATGTAACATCAAGGATATCCCTTTAATTAGAACACAGCAAAATCAATGCATCTTCTAATTACTTAACCACAGAGTTAGGTGACTAGAACTTCTAATTACCTAACTTCTTTTAACAAATAAATTACATTCTTCACCATGAAGTCCAGCTCCCAATACTCCACCCATTTTCTCCCCACACTCTGAGGTGTGTTTTATTTCTGTCTCCATAGGCAGCCAGGGAGGATGGCATATAAAAACAGCAACACAGACCATGCCATACTCACCTTGTCAAAATGCTGCTGCAAATTATGCTTCACTTGTACCCTTTCAGCTGTTTCCAGTCCTGAAGGTGTGTTTAAGCACCTTGTGAGAGTTCCAATTTCTTCATCAGCATCCTCACCAAGGAATATTCTCTCATCGAGATTTCCCACTGACAGAACATACTCCTCATAGGCCTTGTTGATGGCTTTGCTACAGCAGAAAAGAAAGGCAGACAAAGCCCCTTTATTTAGACTGTTTTGTTCACCTGCTCACACACTGAACACAGTTCTGGCCTGGGGGAAGTCTACTTCAAATTTCTTTTGACCCTCACTGAAGCTCCTTTAAGAGCTACAGTACCTTACACACGCCAGTGGCAAGGACATTATTTTCCCTATGTAACTGATGCCCTGCCATTTATTCAGCTGCAGGAAGAGCACAGTAAAACACTGAGAACTCCTATTTCCTGGAAACTCCTCCAAATTTACAGAGCATCTTATCATGAACTACACCTAACCATTTTTATAACATTAAAAGAAAGTAAGTTCTACCCATAAACATCTCTAAACACACCAAACCCATTTTTTTCCCTCCCACTTCCTATTTAATGTGCTCCTGCAGCTCAGAGCAGGTAACAAGTGCAGCTGGGCCACTCATGCAAACCAAACCACAGACAGGAACTTACACGCTATCTCCAAAGTTTCCAGGATCTAGAAATCCCGTCAGATTTTCATCTTTTCCTTTTAAAAGCTGTAAGACATTTAAAAACAAAGGATGGGCATTTAATCTCTTATAAAGCTTTTGAAGGTAACAAGGAGAGATTTTTCTACATTACAAATTTACTGACCAACCTTTTTGTCAAAAAGCTTCCGGATATATGGCTTCCAAAAATGTTCCTTTATACCTTTTGCTTCTAAAACTAATCCATAATGTAAAGAACACAGTTTTTCAATGATGCAGGGAGGATCAGATGACACTTTATAATCCTTACTATGGAAGTCTTCAGGTAGACCTACAATTCAGAATATTTTATTTTTTAATTTTGCAAATCCATATCCTGCTTTCTTATTAAACTTAAATTCTATGCTGTGTAGTCAGGGTAGTATGAAATTAAAACAGCAAACTAATTAGTTCTCTTGAAAGAACTACTAATTACACAATGCCCACTCAACTGGGCAATCTTATTAAAAGCAAATTTTGAGTAAGAGATTTAAAAACATTAGTTACTAAGTGATAAAAATTACATATATCAATTCTAATAGGAAAAAAAACCCCAAACACTGATGAACTACAATATTTATTTGAGATAATGGTCCCAGGCCACATCTGAAGCATTAGAGTGAAGGCCAATCCTGTACAGCACTGAAAATGTAGTGCAAGCCTGGGAAGAGTTACATCAGAAATTCAAAGGCAACTTCTCACCATTCATTTGAATTCGTGGTTATCAAGTCAACCTACACTTCCATTCTCTTCAGAAAGAGAACAGCAGCAATCCAGAAATGAGAAACAAATCTCCAATTTGAGCCCTGGGTCTTTCTGAACTGCTGCATCACAGAACATTCCACTCTCACTGTGTCCAGTGATGGCTGTGTTTTTATGCACTTTTTCACTCATATTAAACCCTCATTAACTCAAAGTATTACTCTGGAACTTCCTTCAAGAGTATTTCCACAGTACATCGAATTCTTGACCTAATGTATTATTGACAAAATTCACTACTCTGTTATTACATACTACATTAATAGGAAAGGAACTGTGTAGCCAGATATAGAAAATATTAATTCTCATGTATTTCAAATCAACTTTTTTTTTTCAACATACCCTTAAAATTAGGATTCAGGAGTTCTTTACGGTTAGGACACTGCAGAGCATTTCCATACACAAGATCCAAGGCACATAATAAGAGATGGTAGGAATTGACCAAGTCATCACTGATCATAGGAAAATTTCCTGCAATATTAGAAAGACATAAGACATAAAATTAGCAAGGATTTAAGAATTTTTTTAACCAAGAGACTGTTGATGTTTGTATTACAATCAATAATGGAATCCTGGAAACACAGAGTTTGGTGACTGTAAGTACCTCGATAGCAACACAGGCAGTAAAGCAGACTCACGATAACACATAACAAATATAAAAGTAAAATACTTTTTCAGAAACAACATTTGTGAAGGAACCCAAATATACTGTGATGTTTTGAAATCAAAAATGTTGATAAATAAGCTATTGCAAATGTTGATAAATAAGCTGTTGCTGCTCCCTCGTTCACAGTAATCTCATTAACCAGTGCATAAATAACTTGAAGCAGCACAAACTGTATAATGAAGCTGCCTCAAGGAAGAAAAACATGCTTCTGTAACCCTGGCAGCACCAGCCCCACTGCCCGGCACAGTCACATCCTTCACTGGATGCCCACTGCACCTGCCTGAAGCAAATTCTGCTCTGAAGGCCAAGGAGGGCTAGAATGGGTTCTGAGACTCAACTCTTCCCCTTTTCCCCAGCTTTGCATTACTGTAAAGAGCTGCAAATAACTTCAACCTTGGCAAGGCTAGACCCAGGTTTTCAGATGGCCTAGAAACTGCCCCCTCCTTCAGCCCCTGCCCCTCACTCGCAGAACAAACCTTTACCTAACTCAAAGTTACTTTACTCAACGATACTTTTCTTTTAACAATATGTTTTCTTGCAAAACAATTTGCTGAGGGCATACTCATTATAAACAGTAACAAATATAACTTCATTTCTCTTGTGCTTTACAGAAGAGCTAAAATGTGCCTATCTCTGGACCTGATTGATTTAAGTTTTTTTATCTGTCATTTTCCTGCAGAAGAGAGTCCTTGTAACCTCTTCACTCTTTCAATATCTTTCACAAAGATTACAATCAAAGTTGTACATTACTCTTTACTGAACTCATTTATGTTTATGATATTCCTCTAGAGGAGTGGCCATAGCTAAAACAGTTTAGTAAAACAAACTATAAAATTAATCAATAACATAAATCACAATTTTGTTACTTTTTATGCACAGCATGATGTTTATATTAGTAGTTAAATACTAATGACTCTTCTGCTCTTTCCATCCTCACTTTTTTCTCAGGAAAGCTCCAAATCACTTAGCTGAGCCCACTATGAAGAACAGGTTTAAATTCTTGAAGAAATCTATCGTATAGTAATAAACTCACTTAGAACACATTGAAATGGATATATGATTAGAGAATTTTTCTCAATTATGCTGTTATTTTTTTACCAGTAACATACCAGTTTATTCAAATTTATGTTATTTTCTATTCCCGTGCTTGTTGGAAGAAAAATTATTTAAATGCAGATAATTTAAACTATTTAAAATAATGAACCCTAGATTAAATTTTAATTAACTTTACCCACTTATCAGTTATTTCCAAATCATTAAAGGTACACAGCAAAGCAATGAAAATCCTAAATACTACTAGCAAACCTTTAATCAATAAAATTCTCAAAGTAACTGTCACAACACAGGTTCAATTCAATTCCACAACCATGACAACTACCACAGCCATCCTTACTGTCAGCACAAAAATAAATATAATTTCACAGTACCAGGAATTCCACAGTAATTTTTTGTTGCTGACATTTCAAACAAGGCTCCCTTTTAGAACCTCATACCAAATAATAAAAAACCAGATATTTTTCCCCATCAATTTTAAAGAAAGAAATGAAAGAGTTTGAAGAGTTTTTTGCTCTTACAAACAGTATGCTGAAGTGCAGTCCCACTGAACAAGGGGCTCCCTCAGTGTGCAGTGCGTGGACTGAAGGCTATGGGCTGCAGGAGCAGACAAGCCTGGGCCTGCCACTGCTGTGTGGTTGCTGTGATAAGGATTTACTGCCCACCCCCAAACCACACAGCACAAAACCTCACACCAACACCTCATGCCTTAACAGTCAACATTCAGTTTCCATTTTTAAAGTGCTGCCACACTTTAATAATCATTTAGTAACTTTATAGCTTCTATGCACTGTAAAATATTTTCTTTTCCTTGTAAAATTCAATTGGATGTGTTATCAACATGGTATTCTCCATAGGTTTAGTTACCATATCTGAAACTGCTTGTAATTAACAAGCAGTCAATCAATGATCAGTTACTCAAACGTATCAGTCAATAGCTTAGCAACAGAAGACCCATGAAGTCCCTCTGCACCTTGTCAACCATCCAGTCTTCCCACAGAAGTGCAGACTTTACAGAAGGGAAAAGAAAAACTTTGATTTTCTAGACTGACCTACTTACTCTCCCACCTGTGCTAAGGAAGTGATGTTGTGACTGACTGGGCACAGTACTAACTCTGCTCTGGGATCAGTGGTTGAAATCATACTGTGTTTCAGGCTGAAAGCACCATACTTGTTTAGGAAAGACTTGCCCAGTAACGTGGAATTTGCACTCTTACAAAAAGGCATCTTCCTCACAGGACGGAGTGTTCAGTGCAGCACTTGTGTCCCAGCACAGCCTTCCTGACTTTTGTGCAGGGATGTGGTGCTGAGGGTCTGGCACTGCTGCCAGGAACCCTCTGCAGTGTGGCAGAGTGTAGAAAGAAAGGCTTTGTAAACAAAGTTCTGTGCTGAACAAAATTAGTGCCAGGCCATTCAATATTGCACAGCCTACTCTGTCCTAGCCTCAAAATCATCCAGTTAAGGAAATAATAGCATACTGTAGGAATCTTAACACTGATTCACTTTTAAATTTGAAAAAGCACATCCCACTACACACTCTCAAACCAAAACAAAATTGCTTTTATCCCCTTCCTTGAAGAAATTAAAATATTGGCTTTCATCTAATAGGTATCATATTATGAAAAAAAAAAAATCAAGTCACTGGACGCTATCTGTGGATCTGAACCTACAATGATGCTCTTTCCATGTGGAATATCAATCCTGTCCTTACTTTCCCCATAGCATTACCTTACCTATACATCACTCACAGTGAACATTCAACAAAGCAGGACTTTGGTGAAACAAGGCCTATGGACGTGGAAACTCTTTAAGACACAGATTTGATGAGGAAAGATTTTAGACTATACGTGCTATGACTGAAGCCTAAAATGAGGATTTAATCCCATTCTTTCCTTTTTCTCCCAAGAGTCACTATCAAGAAAAACATCTGAAATTTTTTACTGTTCTTATAAACTTTAAGGCTGCTCTTACAATAAAGATTATATGTACACTGCACCTGTTGGGTGTTTTAAGGACTGATATAAAGTAATGACTAATAAAACTGTTTAATCCCTTTCAGATCTCTTACCTTTTGCATGAACAAACAGAACCCAACAAAAGTGGAAAACTTCGGTCACAGTACATGGTTGTCGTCTTTTGGAGAAAAATACAGCAAGAAGACAATAAGCTCCATGAATCATAACTGGTAAAACATCATACAAGAGTCACTAATTTGAAGAGAAAACTAAGCTTTACTACAGTGGGGCCAAAATCTTACACCCTTCCCACAAAACCCTGACTAAAGGAAATACAGAAAGATGCACAAAACCTAAAGGAGGTTTAGTGTGGCACAACTGGAACCCCAGTTTCAGCCTGCAAGTTCAATTCCACAGCACTCCAAGTACAAACAGTAAGGAAGAAACAAAGCTTCTACTATAAAGTAAAATATCCACAAGATCTGCAGCTATGAAGAAATCCATGGGAGTTACTGGGTAGTGAAACAGACTGAGCAGTACTATGAGTTATTAAAGCCATGCAGATCATAGAAGGATCAAATTCTTCCTGTCTTTCCCAGCTTTGCAACACTAGTGCTTCCCTTGCCTACAGGCTGATTGAAATCTCTCCCCACTCCCTCATCCCCCAAATCATCAGAAACTCAGCAGCTTTGGGATTTCCTGCCCCTGTCAGATGTGAAACTGAAAGAGATTAAAAATTTACTGCAAGCAAGGACAAACCAACTCTGATATTATAAACAGCAACTATGAAAATACAGTCAAAACACAACTAAAACAACCAAGCAACTTCACTGTATTTTCACTAAAGCAATGCTCTAAAATCAGTCTGGAAATAACAGAAACACACCTCTGTTTTCTTCCTCTCTGTTGACGAGGTTGATCTTCTTGAGGATACCTGAAAATGTCCTGAAAAATGGGCTCATACTTCTTAAAAATGACTGCAGAAACGGTGAAGTTCCTCTCTAATCTCTCAGTTCTCTCTCTGAACTGGGATGGTAGATTTGCCATGTCTTCCCACTTCTTCATCTTGTTAAAAAACTCAATCAAGCTGGAAATACCGAATGGGTAAGGTCAGAAAGGCTGTTTGTTTTTCCTGCAGAAATAAACTCTGCATTTTCAATGAAGTGCCATTCCTACTGCTCAAACTACTGATGAAATGGTGGCATTGCAAACATGACAATGAACTCAGAGCCAGTCCTTCACCCATAAACACAGATGAGCTCAGACGCTTGTGAAATATTTTTAGATCCTCGACTGATAACCACATTAACTGTGTACTCACAGGTCTGGCATCTTCTCACAAAGATAAAATCTACTCCAACAGTTAGATTATTCTGAAATTAGACTTGCCTCGTTTTTCTGAATACTTTATTAATTTATATAAAACAACCTGTGAGATCTACAATGCTAAGAATATTCTACAAAGTATGAAAAACCTCTTAAAACCTTAAGTTTGAGCAAATTGCACTTTGAAACTTAATTCATTTTCTGCTTCTTTATCTACATGTTTTTCTATCTACGCTTTCTTTATCTACACCTTCTTTATTAATCTTGATAGACCAGATCATAGAACCAATTTATCAACATTCAATTACTTGAATTTCTGATTTTGAAGACAAAATCTTATAGAGGAACATTTTGCACTGTTTTATAATCAATAGCAATGCTTCAACAGTAGAGCAAATGGGATAAAAAGTACATAAGAACATTTGTTCTTTTTTTAGTGACAGCCTATGAAACTTTTGGAAAACAATGAGATTGCTAATAAATAAAGTCAATTATTTCACAAGCTTTTCTTTATGACTTTATGGACGTAAACATTTGACACAAATTTGCTCATCAGATTCTGAACTCATTTAGTGACTTCAGCAAAACCATTTGAAAAGTGAAGTCTTCTTATGCAAAAATGAAGATAAATCTTGTGAACATTTTCACAGTGAACTATCAAGGGTTTCTCAAGTGAGAAGTTCACAGTCTGCACACCACCAAAATTGACTATTCTTCAGTGACTGGCTTCTTTCTCCTTTGAGTGAAGGAAGTCAATATCTTATTTTGAAAACCAGTGTTTTTATGAACATAGTACTGAGCCAAAGGAGTTGCCCTACCTTTGTGGCAGTGAGCTATAACACAAACATTCCAGGGACATAAAGCCTATCTTCAAAAGCAGGAAAACAGAAACACATTTAGCTTTTACCCTCTATTTCCAATTTCACAAGCTAATAAGCACTCTTTGAGATTTTTTAAGTGTCTAAAAATCAGCAAAAATAAGTTACCTTTGCTCTGAACAGCGCAGGATTCTGGTTAAGGATACATAATTTCCTTCCGCTGTTCCCCTGCTCACAGTTGGAATTGCTTTCCTGCAAGCCACGTACAAGGCACAAGCCAGCCAATGCATGTCATTTCCCTGTGAATCAAAACACCAGGCATCTAAAAAACTGCGCTGAAAACAAAAACATGCTTTTCAGCTACCCTCACACTGGGGAAAAGCACTGTGTCCTGAACAGATGAAGTTCAACCAGTGAGAAAGCTGATTCACTGTTTCAAACTTCTGCTGTGCTTTGGATTTTTAATTGCAACAAAACAGGTGCTAAATAGACACCGAACGCTGAACTGCATCAAAACGAAACTTACTAGATACTATTATAAATTTCACATTTGACTCAAAGTGTGAAATATATTTTGAGTCTATGAAAATACATTTTTAGTGTTGTTCTTCTACAGCATTTTGTACTGCTCACATTCAAAAGGAAAAGAAAGAAAAAAAAAAGGAAAAATAAAAGGCTACAGCTCTTGCAACCAAGACATTCTTCTGCCCTGAACGGACAGTAAGGAAAAGAAAAACATTGCTTCCATTTTGCTCCGTATTACACAGCAGAACAATTACTCAATCTGGTACCTAAGGACAGAAAATAATTCTAATGAGTACTTGAAATTTTATTCTCCTCTTTGATCAAAAAGTAACACTTCAGTGGAAAAAAGGACGGGTAAAACAAGGAGCCAAACTGAATTCGATGCTGTAGTTTTGTCGGGCCCCGCGATGTCAGGGGCCCGGGTGAGCGCACACCTTCAGGCGCAAGGCGAGGCTCGCTCCCGAGCATCGCTGCCGCCCGCGATGTGACAGAGGCGCTGTCGGAGCGGGGGCTCCTCCTTCCGCACGGGCGGCCCCGGCCCCGCAGCACCGAGCCCTGCCCGGCCGCGGAGCCGCCCCAGCTCTGCCCCGAGAGCCGCCCGGTCAGCGCCAGGGGACCCGGGCACCGCCGAGGGTTATCGCAAGCGCCACCTTTGCTATAGCAAAGCACCGATAAAGGGCGCTTCCGAAGCTCCCGGGCGCGTCACCGCGTGTTCCTGTTTTCAAACACGACGCGACCAACCCTTTACCTTTTACCCTTCACCTTCTACCCTTTACCCCCCCAGCTCGGGCCGTGCCGCGGCCGCACAAGCCCCCATAAAACAGCTAACAAATGTGACCACACCTGCGCTGGGCATCTCCGCGGGCCCCGCGCGGCTGCGGAGCGGCGCTGGCCGAGGCCACTGCGCTGCTCCTCGGCCACACTGCCGGGAGCCGAAGGACCACGGCGACGGGGGCTCTTCCATTTTTAACACCTTTCCGCCGCTATGACTCCCAACTGTGATGGATATTCCCGGCCGCCCGGGCGGTGCGAGGGAGAGGCCGCCGCGCCTCCACCGCCGTCCCTTCCCTCCGCACTTCACCCGCGCGTCCCGCCGCGCTCTCCCCGGGCCGGCCGCGGCCCCGTCACCCCTCCCTCACCTCCAGGGTGTAGTTGCGCCTCATGCTCTGGTAGCTCAGCCAGGCCTCGGCGCGGGCGCGCTCGTCCATGTTGAGGCTCCTGCAGAGCTCCTCGTAGCGCTGGCGGGTCTCGCCGTCCTCGCCCGGCGGGGACG
>VWZV01013181.1:109525-200127 GCA_013397155.1 Irena cyanogastra
CCACCCCACCCGCACGCAGGCGCACGGCGCACGCTCCTATCACGCACCGCGAGACGCGCGCACGGTACGGAGCGGGAGCGCGCCCGGCGCGCGAACCCTGGGCGGGGCGGGGCCGGGGCCGTGAGGGGAGCCCGGAACGGGCAGAGAGCGGTCAGCGCCGGCAGGGGCTGTACACAAATATACACACACAGATAGCGGGGTACGGGCTGTACAAAACATATACACAAATATACACACACAGATAGCGAGGTACGGGCTGTACAAAACATATACACAAACATACACACACAGATAGCGGGGTACGGGCTGTACAAAACATATACACAAACATACACACACAGATAGCGGGGTACGGGCTGTACAAAACATATACACAAATATACACAGATAGCGGGGTACGGGCTGTACAAAACATATACACAAATATACACAGATAGCGGGGTACGGGCTGTACAAAACATATACACAAATATACACACACATACAGTGAGGGGTAGGGGCTGTACGCAGGCAGTGAGGGGTAAGAAAGAGAGACAGAAATAGCTCCTCCTGGTCAAGTCCCACTTGAGCAGAGAAGAGGCTGCCAAAAATAAGATTTAATTCCTAGAGCAGGTACATGTCAATTAAGTGATCAGTAAAACAGGCTGCATTTGATTAAAAGAGCTTTATTGACTGTCGGCTTGATTTTATATTACTGGTATTTCACAAATACTGAAAGTTTCAGGAGAAAAAACAAGAAATGTCAAGAAAAGATGATTTGACTGACGTGAGATGTGATTCAGGACACAAACACACAGTGATACCCAGCACTGAGAACTGCAAAAAGCCCGAGCTGGCACTGGAAGATGATGATGCCAGCAGGGTCCCTTCAAACCTGCAGCCCCTAGAGTACCAGAACAACTTACAACATTAAAAACCAGTGACTGAGCTGTATTTAATGCCTTACATCTTTTTTTACAACACAGAGGAGCTGTGAACTATGCAGTGAGGCCAAGTTCCTGCTCTTGAGTTATGCAGAGTTCTGATGGGAAGCTCTCTGCCACTCAGAGGACTATATAAGACTATAGCTAAATTTACAGTATCTACTAAAACACAAAGCAGCAATAACTTACTACGGCATTTAATTTCTTCTGCAAAATATTCATCTACTCTTTAAAAACCCTTCATATTAAAAAAAAATGAACAAACCACAAACCCTCACAATGAAAGATAAAGCTGAGGTGAAAGGGAAGGTTATTATGCTGTGATTACACCTGTGTACTTCCCTATGGTTTCATGCATCCAGATGTCATAAATAAATGGTTTAACTTGACTGCTCTTGTGTAGAAAACGTTTTTAAAAGGTTTTCATTTAATGGTGTACTGAAAACTCAAGACAAGAAACCTTTCAGTGAAATCCTTTTTATCCCTGACGACTAGCTTCATTTATCTCTCCACTTCTGCCCTCTTTTCCCCCTCGCTCCTCCCCATCAAAAAGATGCAAGAATAATAGAGTTTCCTCATATGGAATGTTAATTATTTGAATAATTTCAACTACTGGACTCCACGCTAGACCTACCAGTATGACAAGTAACAGCCATAAACACCCTCTCAGCCCCAGTCCCTCACAGCTGCTTGGCTACCCCCCAGGAACATGGGTTTTTTACATTCCTGTAGCCTCAAAAATTTTCCCAATGCACATGCTCTTGCCCCCTACTTTGAGCTGCTGCACATAGGTCAAACTGTGTCAAGCACAGGAGCTGACATGGCAGTTCCCAAATCAAATGCTTTTATGGTATGAGAGCAGAAAACAGTGTGAGCACTATTACCAGTTTTGGTGAGCACTAGGGAAAGTGCTCTCATCTCTCTAGATGATGATACTGTACCTGACATTAGGATCCCAGGAATCTCCCAAACCAGCTTCCCTTTAATTCATGAGACCTTACCTGGAACACTAATGAGAACTGTGCACTGTCAGGTCTCGTTCACACTGGAAGCACACAGGAGGCAGAGCAAACGAGTCCTCATTTTCCAGTTTAACTTCCAGAAGGATCTTGGGCATTACATTTTCCTTCCTTCCTTGCATGAGAGAACCTGAAGGGAGGCAGCATTCAATAAAAACAAAATCATAAAAAGAACTTGGAAAGCTGTTATCTTTATTTCCTTTTCCTCTAAATGTAACAAAGAAATTATACTGCCTGTTTGTGTAACATTAGGGACATTTAGATAAGCCAGGACAGTTATTTTGTAAACTCCTGTGGCTACGCCAGTACAATTAGTCTGCTCTACAGACAACACCACCAGCCCAAGGTCCCAACAATGCACAGATGTAAAATTTTAAATGTTGGTCAGCTACAGCAGTGTAAATCCCACATGGCACTGAAACAGCCTGCTCATGTGGAAGGCAATTATAGGTGTAACAGAACTAGATCAGAACCCACCTATAAAACTAGCTGTTAGTAACTTGCGTATCACAAATAAGTTAATGCAACACTACTGTGCAGATCCCTTTATATTAACCCTGAACACCAGGTACATTTCATCTTGCTACAGCTTGTAATTAGACCTTCATCAAACCTTCATTTTAATGGGTGATCAGCACTGTCACACTGAGCAATCCATGAAAAAAATACTATTAAATAACATGGCACAAATAATTTTCTCAGAGACAAAATAAAACAAATTGGACAGGACTTTTCCCTGGACATCTTGTTAAGATTGTTACTAATCATACCTCATATACTGTTTGGAAAAATTTCAAAGGAGAGCCAGAAACCACAGTATAGTGCCTAGATCACCTGTTCCTCGGCAACAGTTCCACTGAAAAATATATCATTACATTTTAATTTATAGACCAAGAAAACTAGATTCTGAAAGTAATTTAAAAAAAATACCATTAGAGATTTTGCAGGACTTCCAAGGAAAAAAGAAACAGAAAAGTTGAAAACAGAGCTCATTATATGTGAACTTTTATCACCTGTGTACAGATCTGCAGAAGCTCATAAAGGATGATCAAGGTATGAAGACAAAATTCAGACTGAAATAAATAAGGATACCATTGTATAATTCAAATGCAACGCCAGGTTAAAACAAGGTGGCACCGGACAAGCAGGAGACAACTTGGGTTCAGGAGAAATGTCTGTGCCCTGTGTGAAATACATGCAATAGTTAAGTGCTGTGTACACAATTGAAAGCTTTAACAAAGATGTGGAAAGTAATGCAAAGCTGTTTTTAAAAAGAAGACTGAAAAGGTACTTACTTCACTGCCAGCATGCTTATTTAAAATTAAGGTAAATTTTGCTCGAGAACCTAGACAGTACATTCTTTTCTAACCCTAAGTAGTGAAGGGTGGGAATAACAGCTGGTTTTGATTGTATGACAACAGAATCAGAGACAATTGATTCCCAGCAAAATTATACAAGAGTAAACCACGGTCTTGGGCAGTAGGTGTGTTATGTCCTTGGCTTGTTTGGAGGGTTTTTTAAGGTCTTAATAGTAATTTCAGTTTTAAAACTTAGCACTGAAACTTGAGTTCTGCTGCTGGAAGATCCATGTTTAATCCTTACACAGCATTACTTTCACATACTGAGGCCGACATCACGGGTAGTCAAAGAATATGTTTAATAAAAAATAATTAAACTTCCATTTGCTCTATAGAACATCATAGAAAGTAATTCAATAAATTACAAATGACTTTTTAAGACGCTTGTTCAACTACAGAAAGCAAATTCAGACTACACAGAACACAACTGGCAAATATTGCGAATGTCCAAAAAAACCTGGACTAAGACTTGGATCATGAAGCCTGAAACAAGGGATAGAAATACAAGGCAATAACAGCTAAGGTTTTTTTAGTAACTACCAACACACACTTTATCATCACCTTGGATATCCTTTTAACTTCAGTATTAGTGTAATTCTACTGAGGTTTCCTTATAACCCTTAACTTTATACAACCGTTTTTGCATATAGTTTAGCTGATAGTGGGATACTTTTTCCCCCTCTGGATCAAACTGATGAAAAATAACCCAAATATAAATTATGTTCAAGTCTACACCAGCCTTCATTACTTGAAACTGTAATTGCCTTATTACATAGAAAGAATCACTAGAACAGTAACCAAACTTACTTGACCATAATAGGAAAATACTTTATTTCATAAATCTGATATAAATTAGGTTTTAGCCACAAGATTTAGGACTTTTTTTGTGGGGGAAGGGTGAGAAGTGATGGTATTGTTGACATATTCCATCAGCAAACAAAGTTAATAACTGCTTGTAAAACTTTGGCTATTTCATAGATGCATCCTATTAAATAAAAGTGCTATATTACACAAAGGGCAAAATATTAAATATGAAATACTTTTTCTTTTAATGATGAAGAATTGGCTACCCCCTTCTCTTGGCAGTTTTTGATTTTCACTATTGCTAAGACACTGCATGAAGGGCCAAAAATCAGAATACTATCTGGGAAAATACATAACCAGCACAATCCAAATGGTACTTGTATAATTGTGTAATTACATCTAATACTGCTTCTAATCATGGGGCTAGTTATTTTGCACATAGAAACTTATATTTCATTGGTAAAGTTCTTGATAAAAAACAACACAGTTGTTTTACTGTACAAGCAAGCAACAGAACTATATCAAAATATACAGTTTTTGTTTTTTATTTTTAAATTTATCCCTTTGTAAAGCTTTTTCCATGACTTTCACTAGTACCTGTATCTATTTTCTCTTAACACTTGCCTATTCTTGGACCACAAATGATGTAACCAAGGTCACCTGAAGTCTCAGTCAGTTCAGAAGCTCTGTAAATGTGAATCTGGGCCTCGACCATGTCAGAGTAATAGCAGCTTAAGAAGAAGGAGGAATCATATCACACATCAAATCTTAGACAGATTTTATATAGTAAAGGGTTTTAAGGACTTGGACTTGAAACAGATGCCTTATGCCCTGTTACTGTGGTTTCTAAGAGTAATTTGTCTTCTTTACTATTCAAAGTGCTTTTTTCTTTAGTGGGTAACTCAGCATAATATATGAAGTGATATCCCAATAATGATTTTGGATAATATTTAGTCAGATTTAAATCTGCAGAGAAGTTTAAACTCAAAAGGAGTTCAAAACTATCTGTACTTTATTTACCATTATTAACTGGGAACTCCAGGAGGTTTTATGACATAAAACACAAATAGAAATCTACACAAACAAAGCAAACAAACATTTTTTACATGAATTATGCAGTGTTGAAAGGTCTTTTCAGTGGCACTTTATGACAGTTTGCCTCTTCTGAGTCTTGGGGAAACTTACTCCTCATTTTGGGACTTTTAATTCTGCAGAGGGAGCCCAAAACTTTGCAAGGTGTAAACTAAATAGACCTACATGGTGCCAAGTAGCATGAGATAAGACAGCTTTTGCTTTAATTTCCCCTTACTGCTGTCAAAGAGAACAGCTGCAGTAAGGGGGAAAGAAAACCCCAACAGTCTTATCTCAAGTAACTCAGATTTTAATATGCTATACAGGATGTCTTTCAAAAACAAAACAAAACCTGAAAACAAGTAATAGAAACCAATGTAAACTTCCTAAACTAACTCAGCTGAGGTAACAGGTAGCCAGTTTAATTGGCTAATTGGGAAAAATTTATCTTCTTTTAAACACACTTGTACCTGAATTGGAAACAGCAGTGCATCACAACACTAGAGCATTTTCATGTAATTAAAGCAATGGATGGTGATGTAGATTCTACAGCTTTCATGACATTCATTAGCTGCCCAAATTATTGCTGAGTTTTGATCTGTAAATTATAAGTGTCAAGGAGGCTGTAAAACTATATTCAAATTAAATCAATAATATGCATAAAGTATTCTGTGTTCACTGCAAATATATTAAATATACAGCTCTTACTTGAGCATTATTTTCATAAAATTAACCCCCCAACAAAATTATAATGCCTTTTGTTGTAATTTTACACCATTGTGTATTTGATAGTACATACAAGTTCAGAAACTTATGAACTTCAAGAAATATTACATGCAAAACGTCTCTGAAAGCAGTTTGCACTTCTAAACAAATACTGAAATGTTCGGTCAGTAAATCATTGATGCACTCAACACTGGGTTATTTACAATGAAATAATTAAAGAATAAATTCAAAATCAGTTTATAATTTAAGTGCAGAGTCTGGGGTCAGTCTTCATCGCTCGAATCCGAATCCTCAGACGAAGACGATGTACTGTCAGATCCAGATGAAGCATCTGCTTTCTCTGAACCCTCATCTGTGCTGTTTTCATTGTGAGAGCTTGGCTCTGTTCCCCCTTTGTCTTCCTGATCTCTAACCCTAGAATTTTCCTCCTTTTCTTCTGTGGGCTTGGCTGAGCCTGTGTCATTGCTTTCACTGTTCTGTACATCAAAAATATTAGACTGAGACAAAGCTGGGATATGAAGATTAAGGCCTGGAGTGAGAAGCATCCCTGGGTAAAGTATGTTGGACAAAAGTAAAGGGTTAAGAGAGAGAGGATTGGCAGCTGCAGCAGCAGAGGATGTTGAAGGAGAACTCGAAACAGAGTTTTCACCACCAGTATCCGTGTTTTGGTCTTCTGTCCTTTCCTTCTTTGCATCTGTCTCCTTTGAATCGTTTCCCTTTTTCTCCTCTGAAATGGATTCCGCCGACTTTGTCAGGAGCCCTCCCATGCCCAGCAGGTTGGGTAACCCGGCCATCCCTGACAGCAGCATGGGGAACATGGCAGCCACGTTCTTGGCCTCTCCTGCGGCAGCGAGGCCGGCCGGCATTCCCATCAGCCCCGCCGTCACCTGCAGCGACTGCAGGCTCTGCAGGTTCTGCTGTAAGGCCTGGAGGCCGGGCAGGTCCACGCCCGGGAGCAGCCCGTTGGCCAGCAGGGGGTTCACGGACACGCTGGCGGCAGAGGCGGCCGCCGCAGCCGCCGTGGCCTTGGCGATCTCGCTCTTGGGGCGCCTCCCCCGCCGGCTCACCTCCTCCCGCACCACCGGGCCCGTCAGGATGCGGTCAAACATTCCCTCAGGGAGGAAGCCCTGCGAGAGACACGGGGGCACTTTAGTGTGGTTGGGGAGCCGGGAGATGGCAAAGGAAATGCAAACGGAGGACTCGAGTGAACAGAACAGTGCCAAAGGCCTAGTCTGCAGACAAGTGCCTGGAATCTGTGCTGACTTTGTGCTGCCACACCCACAATGTCTAAAGGCTCATCTGCACTGTCAGGGCTACGCACGGATCTTCTCACTCCCTCTGCTAACCCATCCTTCATCGTTTCCTGGCACATCAAGCCAAATATAGCTAATTACAGGAGCAAGCTCAATCTAAGCTCTAAACCAGCATTGCTTTGAAATACTATCACATAGCAATCACTTGACAGTTTAATTAGTTTTCAATTTAAAGTTAAATAAGTGTGATTGCACACAGACCAACAATCTCTGAGCCCTTGTTATTGTTGCTAATGTCTCTTTAATGTCCTCATATTTCATCTCATCCATAAATTGAAGAAAAAACAATAAAGATTCAACTTCAATTTAAACTAAATTCACAGTACTTCTATTAAGGATTTGTACAGTATTGTTTCACCACTTTAAGACCTCCTACCTAACAACAAAGAATTGCCATGAATACCAATATTCCCTTCGAAATGCACTGTCTTGAGATTTCCTTTTTAAAATGGCAGTCATAAGATCAAATATTACTCAACACCATAGTACAACTGCCTTTTTTCCCCAGCAAATAACTCTGATTCATATTAGCTTAATACAACCAGAGGAATTCAGAACTCAAGTTCTGTTCTTCTCTATTGTAGATAATTACTACTATCTCAAAGTAATTCTGCTACTATTTATACCTCTATTCAGAGATACACAATATACAACACAACTTCTTCAAGTTCAAAATATGTCCTTATCTTTAAGGCAAGACTAACTGATAGTATCCTCAGTATCCTAATTTCTCAAAGGTGCACACTAGAAGTAAAATAAATATTTAAAATTAAACATTTTTTCTTACCAACTGGAACTTTAGAGAAAGTATTCTCATTCTTAAATGATTTCTTGGCTAATATCTTTCATAAAAGCCACTAGGTTATATTTAAGACATGAAAAGTCACAGTATTAGAGCATCTTCAACAAAATCTCTAATTTGGGGTTGCCAGTCACTGTTCCACCCCTCTCTCTTATTCCAGCTGTGCCAGCAAAGCATTTACTAAACTAAGCTGGCAGGAAGCTGACCCTGACTCATGTTTGCTGGTAATGTAATACCAGAAATGAAAATCACACCTCCTGGCATGCATTTTTTCTTCCTTTTGCCTTGTTTCCTTTCTGATACATTTCATGTCATTGTTATCTTACTCTGCAAATACTCACAGACTGTTTTACAACTTCTCCCCACTCAGGGGCCACTCCATACTCTGGATTTTCTTTCAAGAACCTGCACAAATCCTTCAGAGGAGGAGCAAATGCGCCCCCAACCTGAGAAGCAGAAGAGAGAAGTCAGTGAATATGTGACAACTGATAAGAAAAAAGGCAACATTAATAACTGACACTGTTTCATTTTTACCTTTTAAATAACAAAGTACAAATAAAGCCTCATTTCAAATTATCATGGAGCATGATGCATGCAATGAAGGGCAGAGCAACCACGTGAACAGAGAACAGTGGTCTAAGTATAACCAAGAAGGTTCGAATTACAACCCTGTAAAAATTTTCCTTTATTCAGTATATAAATCCTATTCTCTCATCTCACTCAATTTCTAAAAATACTTCTTTGAAGAGGTTCTGCCATCATGAAGTTAGTTCTTGAGGTTTTTTCATCCAAAAAAGGCCAAGTTAAAGTTACTAAACAGCATATCTTAATAAAAGCATATACTCAGGTAAATAAGATTTTAAATTAATGAGAGGTATTATTCAGATCCAGAAAGAGACAAGAAAAAACTTCCAGTTTCTGCTTAACTTTCTCTATAAAATGAAACTTAAGCTCTCATTTTCTAGGCTACTTTTGATCCCTCACTTCCTTCTACTCAAACGTATCACAGAATTAAAAAAGTAAATGAGAAAAAAACAGGTTTGGTGATACAGAGAAATTGGAGACAACTTATACATGGAAAAACTGAGACTAATAAAGTAGCCAAGTACCAACTATGGAGTGAAAATTTCAGAGGAAAAAAGCCATCATAAAAACACAGGTTTTCACAGTTAACACAGTAAACAGAGATCTCTCTCACTCCTTGATCCTCAGCTTTGACAAGATCCCTCAGGGCACAGCTCTTGAAGAGCAGCCACAGATCGCAGTTTCAAGAGACTCACAACCATTCTGGCTCCCCTTTAGAGCTGCTGCCACAATACACTGAAGAGATTAAAGACTGAATTCTGCCTCGCTCTCCTGTACAGATGGACAAAGCTCCTGACCTTAATATAGCAGTACACAAAAAACCCCATCCTGCTTCCCTTGTAGCTGCTCTGACAAAAAGAGAAGCTGGCAGTGCCACAAGGGAAAGGGAAAATGCTCCATACATGGACAGAACCGCTCAAAGATTCCCCCTAGGCTGCTGCTCCACTGACATTCAAAGACAACATCACACACATCTGGCCAGACCTGCTCAATAGACAGCAGTAATGTTCTGCATGCTTTTCTTGAGTATTGCCTTTAGCCTTCCCCAGAGCCTGTTCAAATGCACTGTGCTGTTACCAAACTTTGACCACCTGTATGAAAATTCAATTCAATGCCTGCTCTCACATCTTCCACTGCTGCATTTTCACACAAGAATTCCCCTTTTTTGTTCTCCTGTTCCCCTACCATTTCACCTAGAAATGTGACTGACAGCTAATACCTACTGGTAGATCCATAAAGGGCAAATGCCAGACATTACTGCTAAAAGCAAAAAGAAAATCATCCAGTACACAGGACTGCCTCAATTCCAAAGGACAAGTTCCTATGTCAGATATACTACAAATACAATTTTAATTGTGTCAATTAAAATAGTAATGAGAAGATTACAAAAAATCTCAAACTTCTGATGAAGTTGCCACTTTGATCATATATTTTGAACATCTATTCTGTCTGAGTCAATGGCACAAACACTGCACCATACCGAGTCTTCAGTTCTATAAACTATAGGCTAAGTTTCTATCTGTACCTTATATATTTTCATAGATGCAAAAAATTTAATACAAGATCGTAATTGACTTTTTTGTTCTGTGACAAAACTCTAAAACAAAAACCTTTCATTTGTATGCTGGGAAAATTTTAGCAAGTGTAGTATATCAAGTTTATCTGGAGTAACTTTTCAGTTGGGGACTATGAGAATGGGAACAGTATCATGAGTACCTTTCTTGCATTTCTTCTATTTATGAGCTGAACACGTTCTTCGCCAGTTAAACTGTTAACATCCAGTTTATTGGGGTTTCTACAACGGTGTCTTTTTTGTTTGGGCCTCCCATCGTGCAGCTGCATCCTCTGTTATAAAGGAATTTAAAAGCCAATTATCCTTCTGATATAACTGCTTTAAAAACAGTAAGATCTCTGTGCATTCTCTTGAGTCAGGCATTAATTTGAAGCCAACTTCAACTTCAGAAATATTTTAGTAACATTTACTAGTTACTAATCACAATCATTTAATAAGCAGCCCACTAAAAAGAACTACATCATCTCTCTGATGCCTCTGCCCATTGCTTTACTAATTTTTCAGCTTTTAACAGTGCTTTAACTGTCTGAAAGATTGCTGCTGCTTTGTATTATCTTCATGGAGTAGTAAGGTTGTTATTCCAGGTATCACTCATATGATTTTCTCACATTCTGCTAAACATTAAAAAATCTCAAATTCAGAAGTAACAGTATGAGAAGATCACACCCACACAAAGACCACTACCATAGCACTGTACTGTAGGTGTGAGATGCATTCCACGGTAAGTTCTTTAATCCTTTTGCACATCACTAAATATGCTGTTACACATTTTCAGCTCACATCATCAGTATCGTGGTACTATGAGTTTTCTTATCCTAGATAATTTTTTAAATAATAAGTGAAATAATACAAAGATCAGATGTCTTCATTTAGTATTGCTTTTCTTGGCAATTACAATTGTGAGACAAAAGGAAGGCTTGCAGACCTCACACTGTAAAAAGAGTCATTTTCCTTTTCCTATGTGGAACAGAAGAACAAGGAAATAATTCCCTGTAACATAGAATACAAACCCAAATACATCATATGCAAAGTATTTTACTATTTAAGTAAGGAGAGGTGAAAGATATACTCACAGGAATACAAGCTCCTGAATCTTCAACATATCCAGGATGTTCTTTAAGCCACCTTTCTAAATCTTTTCTTTTAGGGGCATCATCCCCTGCAAGCCTTGTTCCATCTTTTAGGTTAATAACAGGAACTGGGCTCTCTGCATCGAGCATGCCTTGGGACTGTGTGTAAGTGAGTGCTGGGTTTATTCCTGCAGCAACCTGGCAAGAGTTAATACCTGGATTAACCTGGAGAAATTAAAAACATCTGATTTATTGCACTGAAAACAAGCCATCACGATTCTTGCATGTACGACTCAATGAAAGGCACAGTTTTGCAGATCACACTCAAGGACTTGGGCACTGCTCATGCCACAGAAATCCCTTCAAGCCACTGCCCAATTACACCCTATAACAGATGTTACAGGAAGGTATGTCCAAGTCTTGATATGTCAAAACACAAATTTTTAATAACACATTGCTAAAGTTCATCAGAATTAAAGTTATATTTTAAAAACAGTTACTGATATTGTATATATCTAATATTTAATGACACTCTACCAGTTTTCATCTGTGTAATCATAAACTATCAGCAAAAAATATCCTAAGCCTGAAAGTTTTGACTACAAGTTTTTGTGAACAGGGATAGCTAGTTATACTCAGTTAATTAATTAATATTAATTTTGATCTTATTTTCTGGATACAAAATCAAGTTTACTTACATGGTTAGGCTGTTTATTTCTATTCATAAAGAGGACATCAACTCCCTCCACATTCTTCCTTCTTCCTCGCCTCTTTTTGACTACAGGCTGACTGTCAACTATGACTCCATTGGCACTGGCTGTTAAGTGACTGGAAGTACCTAATAAATGATGCAACAAAACTTGTGTCAGATGCTTGTTTTATAAAGAGAAACATATCTGAATAAAAAAAGGAAATAGAATTATTTGAATTAATGCGAGTGCATGTGATTTCTACATGTAACAGTTAAAATTGCCCTTTGTTTTATGACTGCTTAAAGCATCATGAATATCAGGCTCTGAAAGCCACTTTACTGTGAAAATTTCATTACTGCCCTTCCACTCCCTCCAAATTTATCTGTACAGGGATGATGGCCATTGAAAACTCTTGATATCATAGCAGAGAGAGGCAGACATCCCTAAAAAAAAGTTTATCAAGACCTTAATGGTTTGTTGCAAAATTTAAGCAGAAGCTGGTCTAAACTAAGCACTCATTTCTAATAATTTCTAATATTTTAATCCAAATGTTAACTCCTTACTTCAGGCTCATTTTTATTTGTCAGAGTATACCTACTGTTACTTTGTTATGAAACAAGCTATAAGGTTTTTGGCTATAAATCAAATATTGATTCTAGATTATTGTCCTCCATTTCCTCTTTATATGAGGCACAAGGAAGATTATGAAGAGTCCAAATTGGCAGAGGCATAAATCTGGAACTCTTTATCTTTACTTACAAAGTAGCCACATTAAGTTCTGAGTTAAACTGATTACTGTCAGTGTACAGCGATGGACTTCGTAATTATTAAAATCTTCTTTGGAAGGGGTTTACAGCACTTAATGGCATCATTCTACTAAATTAACATTACAGTAATTGACACTGTGATAAAGTATCAGGCGCTCCAAACTGGAGAATGTCTCTACACTGGAGAGAATTTCTCCAGATTGCAGTTTAGAACAACACTGCAAACATCTCTCTCCATTGCCAATTCACAGACATCAACAGAAGAACCCAGAAGATTTAATACTAGATTACCCTTCTGCTTTCTGGTATTTTATGTACCTGATTTGGGAAGTGATTTTGGGAAGTTGACAAGGCTGGTTTCTGAAGCATTCTGGAGTTCACGTAGCCGAGCCAGATATTGCTGCTGACCCAATGCACCCTCCTCGCTTTCAAACGGCCTTTTCTGAGACAGTCCCTGCTTCTGAAAAGTCAATTTCAAACCACCTTCCTGTTAAATAAATGCCAGGGTTAGAAGAGCTACTGCTGAAGCAGAAAGAACTACTTCATAATCAGGATTTTCACATACAGTTACTCCAGCAGAACTGAGAAAGAATGAAAACACTGTGTTAGACCTTGTACAATCTTGTTCTTCCATATAAAACCAAAGTATGAACAGAAATTTCATCTGAACTGAAAAATCCAGACACTGGTAAGGTGTTTACCTCCTGAATCCAGTCACACACAACTACAATAGCAAATAGGCACATATTTTTATGTGCTACAAACAGGTCTCAAACTACAGAAAAACGAAATTTTTGAAGCTTCTAGCCTGCATTTAAACCATGACATTTTCCTGTAATACTCTAAAAGACCATGAAATAATAAAGTGCTTGTTGAAATGTTTAAAAAAGGCTAAAGAGCAGAATTATCTTTTTACGCCAACCAGATTTGCTAGAAACAGCATAAAACAAGCTGTCTGAGGAAGCATCAGCATGGCAAAAATTAAATTCAGAGAAAAAAATAATGATTCCTTCCAGTGGCTTAAGCAAATTAAAAAAAAAAAAGAAAGAAAGAAAGAACACAGAAAACCCCCTCCCCAAAAAACCAAACCCAAACCCCAAACACTCAGTGCCCAGAAGCAGCAGACCCAAATACCCACAAACAAGTGTGTGCAGAAGTGAGAGTGAGAGCAGGCAGCCACTTGCAGGTAAAGCATGCCGCACACCGCAATCGCAACCAGGTCCTAGGGCAATAAAAATAAACATACGTCATTGATTTTCACTGTAAACTCCTTTTCTCGTACATGCTTCTTCACCTTTGACAGCTGGGGTGATTGGTCATATTCTTCTTTTACAGCTGCCAGAGGGGGTGTGGGTGCACTGGGCTCACTGTACTCTGCAGCTGCCCCTGAGCTGTCCAGGAGTTTGGTGGTGTAGAATGATGCCACTGTGGTGCTGTCGTAGCTCCTTCTGGCCGAAGGCCATTTACCCTTCAACACTGTCTGACAAATGCTGTCCAGCCTGTTAATCATAACTCGATCCTAAAAAAAGAGAAAATCATTTTGTGAGACCAAAGCTTACCAACGCTGTTACATTTATGTATCAGCTCTTCATTCTACAGAGAAGAGAAATGACAACATTTTTATCACTGGACTTGGACTTGAAGATTTTTGAAGTTCCTGGATTTGTACTGATTTTCTGTCATTCAATGAAAGCACTTCTGTACTTAATTTCACTATTTACCTCTAAATAAATATGCAATTTCTCTCATCTGTACAGGGTCTGGCGAACGACTGAAATACACTAGCTCCCTGATTTTTAAAGGAAAGATATGGTAACTACCAAAGCAGTCTTTGTATGTGTGGCTTTGACTCACTGCTAGCAGGACCTGAACCTGTGAGCAGCACCATAAAATACAGCAAATAGCATCTATAAGACTAAATCTACAGACTATTGTTCTTGTCTCCTTTTAATGTCCAAAACCATGTAATTCCTCATTCCCATCCTCTGGACACCAAACACAAGTAACACTTCACACACCTCCGTAACACACAGTTCTCAAGTCCAAATAAACTCAGCTAAGTATATGAGGACTACAGAAACTACTGGATTTTCTCATTATTTCACAGTTATTTGTCAAATAAAACTTGTGACTGCTAAAATTACAAGTCCTGTAAGCAAATACTTATTTCTGAGTTCAAGACTCTCCGCTATATTTGATGCAAGTCAACTTTTTACATTTTGAATGTCATTTTTCACAATGTGCCAAGGACCTGTGACATTATAGTTACATTCCCCTTCAAAAATTATGAAAAGCAGTATCTAGATTTAAATGCATGTTTCAGGAGTCAACATAACATCTAAAAGGTCCTGAAGCTCAAATCCTACAGCTGTTTCCCCTGCTTCTTGGTTCTAACATATTTAACAGAATATTCATGTTAGAGCCCACCTTCAACTACTACTTTGGTTTCCAAAGTTGCATTATGAACTTGCCTTTGGCCAGTAGGATGCAGCCAACATGTATCCACCTTGTAGGAGATAACCAGAATTTGGTGTCCCATTGTTCATCTGGAAACTGTCTTGTGTCTCATCTTGTGTGGTGCTCAGGGAGGCAACACTCTCTTCATCGTAAGCCTTTATATGTGGAGTTCCTTCTGCTAAATAAAACCATCAAAATCATTATGTTGTAGGGGAATTAAACACTCACAGTAAGAGGTTCAGGTGAAGAAAACACATACAACAATGTTCAGAGAAAGTCCAAACACAAAGTTAAACTGAAGAAATGTCTTAGGTTTTTCAGGCTGATCCTTTTCTGGAGATGTAAATTCCTCACATATTCTGCTTAGTATTTCAAAGCTTTAGATGTTGAACACTTAGCTGTTTGGAAAAAAATATGCTTCAGAGTAATCTAACAGACAGTCTTCACTTAACGTATTTATTTTGTAAGACAACATTCACTAAAGCATAGAATTAAATTGATATCAAAGGTGTCTATCATCTATCACCAGGACACTGCAAATCCACTGGGACAGTACTTTTAAGAATCATTTCATTTACTGTATGGAATACTGAATGCTCCATGTCTTGAACATGTGTGCCTGCATAATTCAGCTATTCAATTTTTGATCACTGAGGATTTTTCCCTATTATCTTTCCAGTGTGACCTCTGACTTATTTATATTTCATCATTAGTATTTCATTTCTGCCTCCATCCAGACAACAACAGAAGTTTCACTATGACATAGGGAAACAGTCTGAAACAACAAAAAAACTGTTCTAACTACTACATCAGCACAAGGAGCAAGAGGGGCAGCTCTTCAGCAAATAGATTTGTCCTTAACAATAGCTCTGTACAGAGTCATCTGATAGAATCCAGCACTCCCTCTAGAGATGCTTCTAATGTGGAAAGTATGCCAAAGGGTCATTGCCATTGTACAACCAATGAAATAAAACCTGGGCTTAAAATTAAAATACAGATGAAGTTAAGTGAACTTTCCAGCATTTACCAATCTCTTCAAAACCAACAGCAAAATCACAAAAAAAAAAAAAAAAAAAAAAAAAAAAAGGCCAACTGATTTATGGGATTCTCCAGTCTGAGGAAGGCAGGATTACTTGCCTAAACAGACTGAGCTGGCACAAAACAAGCCTAATATTTGGACTTCTAGCACACTTATGGTAACCACAATCTCTATCTGAATATTTGTGTTATATAAGCATTCCTTTCCTGTCATTGTTTTTAATGTTTGCATACCAACTGTTTCCTCTAAAAATATCCTTTCCCTGCTACAGGCAGCAGCATATCAGTTATTTTCTGTAAGTGGAATTGTACTTGGCCAGTAATCATTTCCCCAGTAAATTAACCCCATGGTTTCCATTTGTCATCTCCATGGATAAGGAGATTCATCTGATTAAGACAATGCCTTTTTCCCTAAGGTATTGCAAAAAAATATGTTCTTAATCCTACTGCCTACCTTCATTTTCTTCCCTTCTCTATTACCATTTGTATCACATAGCGAATTCTTTCCATATTATGAGTTTCAGTGGGGGAAGTAGAGGCCACTTCACAGCAGCAAAGTAAGGAGTGTATTAAATAATGAATGACTGGGTTATTAAAAACGCTAAATCACTTCATCAGAGGTTTTTGCTTCTAGTTTGAAGCTTTCACTGTGTCTGTGTTACGTGGTCTTATGTGCTGCAGCCACCTCAGTCTTGGCTATGCAGGTTTTTTCAAGTGAATTTTTTGAAAAGTTTTTAAGTGTTTGAAAATTTTCAGTGCGAAAACATTTTCTGGGCACTGAAAAGTTCACAACAGAAAGCAGCTGACGTGACTCGAGTTTGGACAGAAGGAAGCTTGCAGGTTTCATGAAAGAACATATGAGGAAGCCACATAGATGGGTGAGCAGAAGTGGAAAAAACAAACAGGGAAACCTAAAGGATCTGTTCAGAAAGAAAAAGAACCCATAGTAGGGAATACACACATGCACAGTATATTTCCAGAAAATGCTGTCCATTCTACTCTCCCACACATGAACCACATGCACAGCAACCTTGCTTAGGGAGCCAGTCAACATGTCCTAAGTACCTCACCTAAGGCACTGATACCAAGCAAACAAAAAGCAGTATTCCTGAAATTCTTCCAACTCACTTGGAAGAATCAAGCAAATATGTTTATTTCAATTAACTTTATGTTTAATAAAGTTTACTTCTGTGGGATTTAATAGCCTTTTTTAGACATTTTTCCATTAAGAATAAAGTAGTTCAGTAAAGAGTTATACTGCAGAAGTAAGACTACACACATACCACGTTTTTGTGCCTCCTCTTCATCACTATCACTCTCTTCAGACGATGATGATGATGACGATGATGATGATGAGGATGATGAGGAGGACGATGAAGACGCTGAAGAACAAGATGAAGACGATGAAGAGCTAGAGCCAGATCGAGAGTGGGAACAAGATGAGGAAGACGAAGAGGATGAAGATGATGACCTGGAAGAACAGGATGATCTGTCTGAGTCAGAGTCTGAGTCAGAGCTAGAGTCAGACCCCCTTTTGCTGACTCTCTGTTTTTTGGAAGCTGGGTTTGGCGTTAGAGGCTCTGTCCTTGCTGCCACCATGCGCCTGTCTGTCTCAGCCTTCACGCTAGGTCTGTGGTCTGGAATTTGTATTGGGGTGCCATTTTTGGGACTCAAAGGTTCAGATTTCAGTATTGTCTGTGTCTCTTCTGTAGACATAGATTCATCTTCAGAAGACTGAGGGTCCTCTTTCAGATTTTCATTTTTAGCTTTTGTGTCCTCAAAAGCATTCACTTTAGCATCTGACAGTCTTGACTGAGGTGTAAGAGGAGAAGCAGATAATGCCATCTGGTACTGGTGCAAGAGTGGAGTAGAAGTCCTTGAGAGAGCCACTTTGTTTTGATTATAGTTCCTCTGAGCAGACATAAATGAGAGTTCAGGATCACGAAGAATATGATAATCTGTCCTGCTAACTCCGTGTTTAGCAGCTCCAATAAGTAAATCCCTGTCGTGAGTCCCACATTCCCACCAGACAGGTAGGTCTGGGTTTGGCTGGCACAGCTTTAGCCGCTCAAACAGCTGGGGGTGCCTGAGAGCCTGTTCTCGCACTTTCCGCAGGAGCTCGATGCGGTACAAGGTCCGGGAAGCGCGTTCCTCTGTGATGGGCTGGATAAAAATGTTCGGGTCCACCAGTTCTGTATTGAAGCAAAACAAATGAGAATCTGCCAAAACCAACATATCAGTAGTTTAAGTAGATGACTCTAATCAGTTAAGATATGTCTCCCCATTGTAAGCTTTCAATTTTACTGTAACAGGTTTCCTTAATTCTTCCTCTCCCATTTTTATCTTCCAACACATGAAAGAAAAACCTTTTCAAGGTAAGCACTGACAACACAAATTTTAAAACTAAAAACATACACACCCACCTTCTTTTGAGGGGAGACGACAGACCCTCCTGCACATTGACATGAATGCATACAGGTACTTCTCCAAGCTCTCATCAGTTTTCTTGTGCAGCCTAGCCATTGCTCTAAACTTGGTCCAGTCAAATCGTCCCCTTTCAGGGTCAAACACCACTCCAAATGTGGACACGACTCTGTAAAAGTCAGCTTCTTCTCTTCTTGTCCATCTTGATCAGCAAGAAAAAGATGTGAAATTCTGTCAATTTCTTCACTGTTTCACACATTATGTCTTTACTATTTTTTACATAACGGCAGATTGAAAAAGTACATTTGCATGCTGCACATACCTTTGCTGTCTTTCAATCTTAGCAGCCATCTTTGGATTTAGTGCAGCTTCTTCATATGGAAGCTGCATCATCATACTGGTTTGTACTGGGAATGCTGGCTGGATCTGCTGGGCCTGCCTGTTTTTACTCGTTCGTTGATAAGCTGTTATCAGGCGGCGCAGACGCGTTGTTAAGGCAGACTGAGTGGGCCAATAGATTTTGTCCCCTTCCATCATTTGTCCATCTATATGAAAACCAAGTCGTGGGAAAAATAAAGAAGTTGATTATTGCTGGTTTCTATGGTTCTACACTAGGAAATCTGTGTTTTAGCTAAGAATCACAAGAATTAAACAACTCAAAACACAAAAGCAACTGGCTCAGATTTGATGTTTTACAGATTTACCTCCATCTGCTATTATGAGATCACCTGGGGATGAAACATCATCCTGTAAAAAACCAAAAGTGAAGCACAATTTAAAATATAGCCTTCTCCAGAGATTTAGGTTAAACGTACGTCTTACAACAATTTCTGAATATGACAAAGAACAAAAGTAACAAACAGTTTGGATAAATGTCTAAGAGGGCATACAACAGAACTATGCAACAATTGCTTACCATTCCCACCCACCCAGACAACTTCAGAAACTCATGGAGTAAGGTTTATCAATTCAGAGAAATACAGAAAAAAACAATTTGCTCAACAAAAAGGGGGAAGTACTACATTAAAAGTGAGCGTGTGTTGAAGTGTCTAAGTGAATGAGTGTTAAAAGAAGCTATTAATTAGTGCCTACTGTACCTCTATGTCATCTTTAAACAGTGCTGGTGCTGGTTTGTATTCTGGATCTTCTACATCCCTGTTAAAATTTCAACACAAAAGAAGCCATTTCAGTAATATTTTACACTACTAACTGAAAAGCTCTTACACTCTTTTCAATTAAACAAAACTGATTTAAATTCAGTAAGATACTGTATTTAACTTTCTGTTTGAAATGAAGAAAGTATTTCCTGGTGGCTTTGGCTTGAATCCTGCTCCTCTCAATTCACTGTATCATTCAAAGGTATTCTTTGTGACCACAACTAAAAACCTCAGTGATGAGGCGATGAATAAAAGCAGTTCTCTCTTCCAGCAGTTACCACTAATTCTCACATTGATCTACTGGGGTCACTGGTCAGCTACACAAGACTGAGGCATCAAAAGCTGACCTGAAATCAAGTTAAACAGGTCTGTAGCACTCCACCTCTGAATGCTTTTTCACTTCATTGTCTCAGTAGTATTTTTAACATATCAACACAAGGTAGAATCCTTGTCAATAACAAGTTGCTGCATTTTTCCCCTAACTGTGAAATCCCAAACTTCAGTAGTTGTTATACCAATCCTCTTTTCCACCCCATGGGAGTAAAATCAAGGCAGTATCCCTTACAACAATGACACCAAACTCATGCAAAACCAGTTAGGCAGAGAATAAGGTACAGCATGTAAAATCAAATTTGTTAGCTTTACAGCCCCAAAACATTCCCTTCCATACCCATCCATATAATCATTTGCTCTCTGTTCAGCAGCAACTGCCTTCTCATCTGGTTTCCCAACCCTTTCCAAGAAGCAAAGAGCTGGGTCTGCTCTGATAGTGTTATATTTTTCATAACCTATAATGGAAAAAAGTGGCAAAAAGTCAACTTCTAGAGTAAACAAAAAAAAAAATTGAGCGTAGGGTGTATTTATTTTGGGGTGTGGGAAAGTACATACACAGTCACTCTCATTACTCACCATGTTTAAAAACTCCAATAAGAAGAGATTTATCTGCATCTGCATCCCACCACTCAGCAGGAACTTCAGAGTGGTCTGGCTCAGGAACCCAAACATCAATTTCACTAAAGAGAATCACCAAGAGCATAGCAACATCAATAGAATTCAGAGGAAGAAATAAACTTTTATATTTTCTTAGTACATTTCTACTCCACGTGAGACTTTAAACTTCTATCTTCAAGTACACAAATACAGTAAAACCAGCAAAAACACCCAGACAGTTTGGTATTTTGTACTTGAGACTAGTAAGAGGGAAAGAATACAAAAGCAAAACCAATATTCAACATTCTTCCTCTCTCAGTGAACTTCACCAACTCTCAGCAGCCTGTGCTTGCACAACATTGCAAATCAGGGATTATCTGTTTAACAGCATGAGAGGGACTGTTCTTCACTAGTATTTTTGAATCAAATTACAACTGTGTATCTGCCACAAGGTCCTGTAGCAGGGAGTTCAAGAATTTCCAAACAGCAATACTTGCATTAAAAAAAAAAAAAAAAAGGCATTAATGGAATACACAGCACATAATCAAAAGCAAGGGAAAACCTGCCAATTATCATGTCAAGTACATAATTCTATCTTTCACTCACTTCTTCAGTCTATTTGACTCATATTATTTTACTTTATATAGCTAGACTCATGAAGAGGAATCAGGACTTCCTCACGTCAAGTTGATGAAGTGTTTAGTAAACAAAGAGAAAATAAAAACATGTTCCTCACAGCCTAAGGATAAACACATTTAGTTTTAACATTTCTTATTTAGGTCTAGGCAGATTCTTGAAATCTCATCTGACACTTGAAATAAATAAGTAAAAATAATCTCTCTATAGTTCACCTGGCATCAGTTCCATCAAAGACCTTTTGGAATTCATTACCAATGACTTCTTGTTTTAAGTAATAGAGCATTCTTACTCGAAGTAAGACTCTAAATAAAGAAAAAAGAGAAATACAAACATTAGAACTCTAAAAGCCTTCAATAATTGTGGATGGTTTTGTCATATCATCGACATTTCAAGTAATTTTCCTAAAACATACATACTTCACCCAGCTCAGGTGATCTAAGACTTTCTATTGTCATCACATTTACAAATTGTTTCATTGCAAAATTTCTTTCAAATCCTGAAGATCAGGGTCAGTAGAACATTCTTCACTTCCTTCATAAAATACTGGTAAGAACAAACCGCTATTTCCCTTTTCCTGCTTAGAACATGTCCTTAGAGAGGACTGAGTGGGCTGACAAGAACATTCTCCCCTTAACCTTTCCACTCACAATTTGGTGCATGACCCCAGTGACTTCTCCATGCTTTATCTCAATTATTGACTACAGCTGTGTGAATTGCCCAAGCAGAATATGACACGCTTTGCCATAGAAAAATCGTTTATCTAAACCAAGCTTACTCACTGCCATGAATGACTAAGCTTTCACAAACTGGTAGCTCAGATTCTCTGAAGCCTAGAAAATGTGCCAGGGAAACAGCACGTAAGATTGAGGGGCAACAACTTCAGTGCTTTCAGTCTCTTTGGTAAGCACTCCCACTCTCTTTAGTCCCTTGGCTGCTGCAAGGCATCCCAAACATGTTAGCAAGAGATCCCTCCACAGACAAAAAACAGTTTCTTCAAAAATTGTAACAGAATCATTTCACATGCAAAATCATCTGTTCACCTCCACTTACTTTCTTCTTACTGCCAGAACTATTTTAAAGTCTAAGACAAAGAAAAACTAGAAGAAAAACCAAACACTGAAAGACATTCACATTTCAGCTACTGCTTACTTGTTGCAATGATGTTTTATGTGCTTTTTGTATCCTTCATCTTGCAACAGATGCTCTGGATTGTATTTTCGAAGCCATTCTGCTTTGTGGATATCAAAAGTGCTAGCCTGGGTCTTCACTTTTTTTCCTTTTCTTCCTCTAGGCACAGGGGCTGATAAGCCTATATAACATAAAATATTACAGGAATAGATATAGATGCCCACAATACTTTTAGTTCCTAAATCCTATACAGGTATGGTGATCTGCAGCGCAGGAACAACACTAGCATCAGTATCTGTATATGAGTCTTTTTGTGTCTCAGAACATCTCTGGAGTACTCATCACCAGTAAGGACCATCAGGAGAGGGGGAAAAGAAGACTGTGCTGTCTGTCACCTACCATGAAACAGAACAGGTTCTTCTGAACTGAAATGAAAGCTCACACCGAACACCATTCGAGTAAGCCATCAAATCCAAGGCAAAGCAGCAATGACACTTCTTTGCCCATCAGCTGAATTGTGTGCTTGAAATAAATCCCATTTATTTCAAGTAGGATGTGTTCAGAGAGGGTTTGTTGCTGTTTTTATCCCAGTACCACAGGCACACATATATGAAGCTGCTGAAGTGCAGAAACACATTAAGTCCTTACCGAGGTGGTTCTGTAACTCTCGTGTTTGCCCATTCTCTGTTGGAGTGATGAGATCCCATATAAAACTCTTTATTTTCTCATCCCCTCTGTAGTGAACAAGACAATAGGCTAACAGGGCTCTGCAAATTATCTCCACATCCTGCTCATTCAGCTGCCTCTTGAAGCGACCATGGGACAGAATTTCTCTCCATCGACCCCACCTAGTCCAAAGTGAAACACAAATCAGCACCTGGAAGTGAAACAGTGGGGTAGCTACAGGCTTCTCTTAGAGAATTTTTCTCTAAAATACTTAGCTTTTAATATTTTTCTTTTCACTTAAGTTACTGAGTAGAAATAACAAAGTAACATTTGCAACATAACTTCACCTGATTAAAACAGAGTTTTAAAAGAAAAAGTGCCTCTTTACAAAAAATATGGATGATTGTTTTAAACTTCAAAGACACAACACAGATGGAACTCATTCTGACAAGAACACTGTTATTTTTATTTTAAGATGGGTGAGAGAAGACCTAAGATTTGATTTCCAAATCAACTTATCTGATTTCAGTATGCTTAAAATAACTGGTTAGATTCTCAGTTCCTATTTGTGCCTCACAGAAGTGCAAGATGTTCTACAATTATGAAAATCAAGTTACCTACCAAGGCATTATTTCAGACATTTTTTAAGGAGTCTTGAGCCTGACTGCAGCACTTACTGAAATGATTTTTAGAGAGACTCCTGTAGTGCCCACGTTAAATGCTATAATCTCATTTGAAGAAAGATTTTCACCCTTCTTTCTTAATGTTTCTTTAATTGCAAATTGTCAGGAAGATTTATTACAGGATGTAAGATAAATCCCTGTTCTAAATACATTCTCTGCACACACTCCAGGTTATTGCCAATATAGAGTTAAGCTAATCCACAAAAACAATTTATTACATGGGAAAAAAAAGTATTTTTAAAACACTCCACAGAAGGAAGAAGGATGTACACCATACCCATAGACCAGCAAGTTCTTCTCCACACGGAAGCACTCTGTCCTTCCATAGCCATTGGAACGGTCACACGGCCGGCGCAGCTTTGGTTTTTCCTCACCCTCACTCTCCACCTCAGACAACTCTGCCAGCTCATCCTTTGTAGCACTGAAGGGCCGTGTTTGTTTCCTGATTCTTGGGGTATCAATAACAAGGCTGTTCTGCAAAATTGCAAACAAACCTTGTGAGAGAAACAGTTGGTGAGGTTTTTTAAGTACATGGCTTCAGCTCAGAAACAATTCCTATCTCTTATTATTCACAGCTACTTCGTGAAGACACTGAACACCCATGGAGCAAGTAAAACATTCTGTGGTATTTAAGGCAACAAAAAATGAGTTTCATATGCTAATGCCAGTACATTAGTTACAAACAACACAGAGTATCTCATCCTAGCTGAATATTCACACAGACTATCTGCAGTCTTTGTGAGAGAAAGGGGGCACAGAAATCTTTTTGAATCAAATGCATGGGGAATGTCTTCAAGTACAGGACACAGATTCCAGTATTATAAAATTTATACAGGTTTTAGTCACTTATTTTGCAGATTCCAGTCCAAGATTTACAGACAGAGAAACGGGGCAATCAGAGTAATTCCACACTTTCAATTATTTTCAGGTCTTGGACAAAACCCAGAAATGTCCAAAATTTTCACTGGACAGGAGAGAAATCGGAAATACTACAGCTGTCAGCAGGCTGACTGCTCACGCACAAATAAGCCAGTACAAAAAGTTTGATTTGTTGAAATATTAATCAAAAAGCACCAGAAATCCCATACATGCAATTCCAGAATTCAACAGCATGCACATATGTGAAAAAATCACACATTAAAAAAGTACTTACTCTACCACTGATAGCATCGATATCTATTTCTGCTTTTTTGGCCCATTTCTGCCAGAAGTTGGGATCATCTAGTGAAATATCAGTCCTGTTTCCAGATGCAACGAAACTAGCCTGTAACAAATAAAACTAAAGTTTACCAACACCATACATCAAAAGTTTGTAGTTTGCCTCACTGCTGTGCAGATTGCCTGACCTTATTTCATCAAAAATCTCCCAAGCAGCTGGTAAGACTTTAGAAGTTACTTACACTGCAAAGCAACTCAAAAGCTCTCCTCCCCCTTAATTTTTAAAAATCAGATCCATAATATATCAGAAAAATCTAATGAACTTTTATGCACCATCAGGAGAGAAGAACATTAAGCAGCAAGATTCTTCTGCTTCTAAGTCTGAATCTAAATTACTCGAATGGAAGAAAAAAGAATCTTTTGAAGAGGCTTATCAGCATTTGGGGATTTCATCTCATGCAGAAGTACTCGCTTGAGGGAAATTTCAAAGGAGTGTTTAAGCTGCCAACAATCAAAGCCTGAGTGCATGGAATAGGCTTAATTTCAGAAGGCATCTAAAAAACCCTGATACACTGCATTTGCAAAAAGAGTAAATACATATAAAAATTTCTAACTCTTCTGATAACAAGACAGTGATGATGATCTTTAGAAATCTACTTCTTATTTAAACCATAATCAGTAAAACAGAAGAAAACCTAAATAAACATAAAAATAAATGATATTTTTAAGTATTGCTATTTAAGAATATAAATATACACTTACAATATTTTAAGTCTTCTTTTTTCTTTGCCTTTTAAATTATTTTGGAATTCTCACAATTGCATTCATGAAGTGCCCACACCCCAAGCTCAGTTTTACTGATTGATACTTTACACTCTCAGCCCTCTTCCCATGTACATATATATATATATTTCCACTCACTGCTATTTTAGGAGGTTTCTTATTTTGCCTCTCCCATTCTTACCAAAAAAGCTCAATGTTCAAAATATATCCTTTGTTTATGCATTTTTAACCATATTAATTTTTAACCTTATTAATTATTATAATATATATTTTCCCCTGTCCTTAATGCATCTAAATACAAATAGATCTATAAAGAAATTTGTTTTAATATTCTTGGTTAATGCAGCTCATTGTGTGCAGCTCACACAACCCCCAGCCTTTTCCAAAGCAGCACAGACCCATTACTCATCTTTGCTCAAGCACATTGCTTGCACCTGGCATTTACAGAATGTCTGTGGCAATCAGATTTTTTACGTGCGCGTTAACATAAACGTACAGATGCAAGAACCCAAAATATGTACCTCATACACACACACCTATTAAACACAAGTAAACAGAACTTAAAACTAAGGCCTAAGCTCTACAACATCCAGTCCCATTTACAGCTCTTTAGTGTCACAGAACACCCTGCTGTTCTGCACCTTGGCAAACGTGGAGCCTCTTCCCTCGGATTCGATGGTGATGGTTTTAGTCCGACGCTGCAGAATCTGGTCAATGTCTTCTTCACAGAACTTGGAGCCTTCATCCTCTTCATCCATAATGGCACCATAGGCACCTCTTCGAAGCAAGTCTTCTATTTCTTTTTTGGAGAGCTGTTGGATCTGAACAAATAAAATGGGGTTTAGACAGTCAAGAAAAAAAATTCCTACAGACTTTTCTCTTCCTCTTTCCTATCTTGCCACAGCCTAACTGTGCCTTATGATGTATAAGCCTAAATCTGGAGTACTTAAAGCTATGAGAAAAGTCTAGCTGATATCTGAAATAACAAATTAGGTGCTTACAGTACACATTTTTAAAAATATGGTCTCTTTTTTTTTGGCAATTCTCAACATCAAGATGTGCATGTTTAAAAAAAATTACCTGTTCATACTTACATTAAAGTAGCACATTATCTTAATATGAGAAGATACAAGGAAACAAAGAGAAACTTTTCTCCTTGTTTTAACATTGACATTACCTACCCTGAACTTTGTGAGTCAAGAAATAGTGAGAGATTTATCAGAGCAACTGACTAGACTTAAAATTCTATCAGCTATATTGCTAGTCCACATCAGAAAACAGAATGGAGATGCAAATGACAGAAAAAGGGAAAAGTGGCAGCTTCAGTAATTTAAAGTAATTCCCACATGATTACAAAAGCAAAAGGAAGGTTATTTCAGGAAATAAATCTACATACACCACCAACACTGTTTTCTCTTCCACTCATACTCTGCAAGACAGCCTTATCCAGTCCCAGTTTCAGACTTGCTCTGTCAAACATTTCTCTCTCATAGGAATTACGTGTGATCAGTCTGTAGACCTTCACTGCCTTGTTCTGACCAATCCTGTGGCATCGGGCTTGAGCCTTTGGAAGGAAGGGAAGAGGGCAGTTAGAATTTAGACTTACCTAGGAATAACATACTGATCTTTTAAAAACCTCTTTCTGCTGTAGCCCAATCAAAAAACAGGAGCATGAACTCAAAAAGAGTCAACACACACTTAAGCAAAAAGAAGCTATCAGACATTTTCCACATTGTGAACAGTTTTCTAAACACAGTGTAGCAAGAAAAATGCAGATGAATGGCCTGTGCTGAATGCTCCTGGTCTGGTACTTTCCTTGCAGTAACACCAGACAAAAAGACCTGCTAGCTGCTAAGTTTGCTGATCTTCTGATATAAACAGTAAATGAGTTGCAACTTGAAAATTACTTAAATTTCAGCATCCAATTCCTAGATTAGATTAATTCACTTTTTCTTAATGCATATTAATCCTTTTCTGTATATTATGTTTCAATTGAACACCTCTATTTCCATAAATTGTGTTAGTCAATACATGCAAAATATAGCCCCTGGGTTCACAGTGTCATCAATTCTCAAGGGTTTTATCAAATCACTGACTTTACCTGTGCCATATTTTTCAAAAGTAACTGATTTGAAAGAAAAGTTCCCAACCAAATGAAATCTCCTTCTGAACTGAAGGCATCAAAAAAATTTAAACACATGCCTTAAAAACACGAACATTTCAAAATCATGTGTGTTCCAACGGAGACGATATTCAAAGTGACAAAATTTTTATTCATTGGGTTTAATTACAGCTCTCTACCACACTCAAAAAAACGTACCTGCAGGTCATTTTGGGGATTCCAGTCAGAATCAAAAATGATGCAGGTGTCTGCTGCAGTCAGGTTGATGCCCAGGCCCCCAGCCCTGGTGCAGAGGAGGAAGACGAAGCGATCCGAGTCTGGTTTGCTGAAGCGGTCGATGGCAGCTTGCCTGAGGTTGCCCCGCACGCGCCCGTCGATGCGCTCGTACAGGTACCTGCCAACAGCCACAGACAGCACACACAGCTTTACAAACGGGTTTGTAAGCCAAAGAGTCTCTGAACTCTGACTTATTTATGCTCACAGTGAATGAAAGTGATAAAGACTAACTCTGATTAGCAGTGTGTAACAACCAAGAATCATGTCAGAACTTGCATACCAAGGCACATCAGCAAGTTCAAACACTGAGTATTTTAAGACGTGTTCTTCTGCATTTTGTCCACTAAGCAACTACCTGATTATGCCTGCATTACTTAGCTGCATTAAAGCACACCCTAACCTGAAGGCCTATGCGGACATGCAAGTTTCTCACATATTATCCTTGGATCCCTGCCTAGGGTCACATAAGCAGGATGCTGGATTCCTGTATTATATACCAAACTGCCTGAACACATTAATGGTAACCAAGCACTCAGCAGAAGCCAGAACCTGGTGAGCTGTCATTGGACAAACTGCATATAGATTCTGTAAAGATTAAGAGAAATGGAACAAAAATGACACGACAGCACCTTCAACAGTCTTTATCAATGCTTCCTAGACTAAACCTAGCAAATTTTCAAGCCTCAAGTAAAACTGTCATTTGTTACCTTTGACAATTACAAAGACTGCTTTGAAACTTCTGAAAGCAAGCAAAATGCTTAAAAGGGAGCAACTACTTCTGTACTCACAAACTAAGATGCAGAATGTGTATCTAGAAGTCAAAAACCCTCACAATCATTTTTCTTCTCATCAGCTATAAAATGGCACAGCAGATAATCCACAGGACCACAGGCATTCTGGCAGGCAGCCATCTATCTCCTACAGGCCTGAATTCTGTTAAGTGCTAAGTCTGATCATGTGCCCACTCCAACATTTCTAATCAAATGGCAGTGCTCAACAAATTTCAGCTTGTATAGATTTCAAAAGATTCCACCTGTGGATATGATTCACCAGTCTAAATGTAACAACGTTGCAGAAAAAGGAACATTTTCCATGAAGAATTTTAAGTACCACTATGAAGTTAAAATTAATCTTTTCAAATAAAACATAGAAAATGATGCACTCCTAGTTCAAATAGACAGCTTTAATATCAAACTATCACTAAAACACATATTAAAATAATCTAATATCCAGTGTTCCAGTATCTACTGCAGAAAAGCTTAACATTAATAATTTTTGGTTTTCAACATGTCAACTCTGTGTTACCATGATGTAGTTTACGGACAACTACACACTTCAAAGCAGTATGTACATTGCAACACTGATAAAACAAAAAGAACTATGCCTGGTAATAAATTTTCAAGTTGATACAGCAACTACTAATTGCAACCAAAGTTAAGGTTTAATGCATTTACTTAGTCACATGCTCAAATAAGCATTTAGTTTCATTAGAGTCAATAGTCTGTAACAATCAGAGGTGCAATCACATGTGGCGGCAAAAGCCAGCCTAAGGAGAAGGTTTATGGCTGGCAGTTCAGTTCTGCTGCAAAACTCAAAGCAGTCAATTTAGCAAAGATAGGAAGAACATTTTCACTTTTACATTAATAAAAACCACATCCCCAGTTGTCTATCCCTTTGTGTTTATATTTCTTTGGAAGTAAGGAGCTGCATCTTGGACCCATCTGGTCCCAGTTCAACACCGTCTAAGTAAAGAACACATTCAGGGCTTCCTGAGGTTTGCACAAGCAATGATAAGCTTGAACTTGCCTGGTTTCTGACAGAAGATGTAAAAACAGTATATACACAATTGAATATTAAATGGAAAAAGCAACAGACTGAAGGCACATGGTATACTCAAACCACAGAAGTTCTCTTGAGTTTTTCTCTGAAGTTTTTAATTAGTTGTGAACAAATGATCACAGAACACAAAGGTAGAGACTGATCAGCAAACAAAGAAAACAGAACTCCCACCTTTGGTTGGCTGCTGTCATTAATCCTGCACTACCATTCACACAAAACAATATACCAGAGGATACAGAAGATGAATCTTACCTTTTATGTATAAGGTAATCCTCCAAAATATCAAGGCAGCGCACCATTTGAGAGAAGATAAGGACCTTGTGGCCTCCTGCTTTCATTTTTGGAAGCAGCTTATCAATAAGAACCAATTTACCAGCCGACTGGATCATTGCTTGCAGGTGGAAGTCAGGAGCGCTTGGACTATATGTTTCCTTAAACTCTCCAAGGATCTTCTCTTCAGCACCTATTAAAGAATATACTTCCATATCTGTGGCTGTGTCTACACAAGTAACTCCACATTCATTCAAATCTAAGTTACAAAATCAGTGCTGTACTCTAAATATCCCCCTTTTGGTACTGATGGAGACAAAACAGAGTTCTGGATGGATCTGAAGTCTAAGCAAGAACATCTGTTTTTATCAGCTTTGAAAACAAGTCAAAGCTTTTAAGTTTTTAAGCAGAACACCATAGAAAAAACACCTTGAATGAGGTGAACCCCCCACCTCCAAATTTCAAAAACTGAAATACTTATTCTCAAGTATCATATGTATAAAAACTACCAAAAAAAAGTTATTTTGTCTTTGTGATATTTTAAATGGGTCATGAGTCTTTGCAAAAAACCAGTTATTTTGAATACTACTTCTGAAACAACAGCCAAAACTTTTGGAGTGTAAAATGTATTTTCTTGCAAATCAGGAAAAATACCAGTTACTAATAAGTGAGAAAAGCAATGAAGACTGATAGAGATCATATCACTTGAAAGAACCATTCATTTTAAAACTTAGACCTAAAAGTTCTTGTTCATACTACTTTTAAAGAGCTGTACCATTTCCATGAGATAATTGCTTCTAAATATTCTGTGAAATCCCACAGAATAAGTTCAAGCTTCAAGCCTCAAATATGCAAATTTCCCAAAACTTTGTCTTGTATATATCAAAAAAACGTTTCCCCCAATCCAATCCTTGGAAAATCTGAAGAAAGCATTGAAGAATTATTATAAAGTTCTTACACATTTTAAATAAAAGTTAAAAAAAAAAACAATAACAGTCCTTATCCTCTATTTACCTTTGATGAGATAAGGGTGATTACAACACTTTCTGAGTTCCATCATAGTGTTAACCAGATTGGGTACATTTGCCTGCCCCGCTCCTTTGGATAAGAAAGCAAAATTTTTCTCCAAAATCGCTCGGTAATATTTCTTCTGAATATTAGTTAATTCTACTTCTATTATGGTTTCCTCCTTAGGAGCCAGCTTTTTTTCTACATCTTCTTTTAATCTCCTGAGCATCATGGGTTTCAGGATAGCTTGTAGTTTCTGAACCTAAAGGAAGCACAACCGTTTGTTGGAACATGAAAAGGGTAATAGTGCAGCTCAATGAAAAAGCAGTCCCTCCTTAACTCTAAAGCTCAGATGAACTCATACCTGTTCCTCTGTTTTAAGGTCTCCAAACTCTTGCATGAATGTAGATTCAGCAGGAAAACGTAACGGTTCCAAAAAATGAAGGAGGCTAAATAATTCTTCTACTGTGTTCTGTAGTGGAGTACCTGTTAACAGCACTTTATGCTCCTAAAAAAGGACAAAAAAACCTTGCATAACCTTCTCTGCACACATTTGCAAAAATGTGTTAAGTCTCAGCATCAAAACCTGAAAATACCAGTTCTGTGTGTCACTAAGCACACAGGTAATACAAATAAGTAGAGTTGTTAAAAAAAAAAACCACCAGTAAGTATTTTCTAGTAGCATTCCTTTAAATTTTATCTTCCTACATCTGTAATGAAGGAATGAGCGACCACTTCATCTTTGCCTGTAACGTACAGAGATTTATAATCCTCCCTCTCTACATTGTGAAAAATATACAACTGAGTATGTATCAGAAAGCAACTCAGATGACTTCTGAGAACACACAGGAAAGTAATAATGAAGCAATAAAAAAAATGCAAAACTAGTCATGGTGCATCTGATACACAGTAGTATCTGCTTTTAGAAATCTTTAGCTGTATAAAACAAAATTTTTACTACTAGACTAGACAATCAGTCTATTTAAAATTCTACTCCTTGCATGTTTTTATTGTTAAATAACTCGCTTAAACTACTTTCTAAATTTTAACACATTGCACAAAAATTAAAACAAATTTCAAATTATATTTTCATCCTAATCAAAACAAAAACGATACAACAGTATCATCAGAAATAGATTGTGCTTACAGTGAGAACTTGCCACATTTTGTTTAATCACAAATATACCAGCATAAGCTATCAAAACCACATATGTTTGGAGAGTATCAGGAATAGTTATCTCTCAAGAAACACTGCTTGAGAGATCTTTTTTGGCATGTAAAGCAAATATTTAATTTATTATCATACTATACTGAACTAAAATCAACTCCAAAAAGTGAACTACAGTTACTCACAAGGTTCATTAATTTTAGTCCTTCCAAAAGTTTGCAGTTTTTGTTCTTCAGTCTGTGAGCTTCATCAATAATAACACAGCGCCACTCAATTGCATTTAATTCTGGACACCCACCAAGGATCATTTCAAAAGTTGTGATAATGGCCTGGAACCTGTAGGTACCTCGAATGATACGGCCCTAGAAATTCATCAGCACACACAATTTGTTACATTCCCTCCCATCTACTCAATGTACAAATTTCATTGTTGAAATTTTGCCAGGAGCCAGACACCGGATTTTATATCACAAATTGCTTTGTCATCACACTTAATAATCTTTGTAACTCTGTAACTAATACAAATGAGTAATTATTCATGGATCCAAATCCAGTATTATCTAAGCAACAGAAAAAATGTAAGCCCTTTTAAATTACAGATATAACCATCTAACAGAACTGTTTCAGAAGGTGCATGTAGATAAAAACCCATTTTTAACGCTGAGAAAATCTGAAAGAGTGACAGGAAAAAACCTACAGTCAATCAATCACCATATATGATGTCATCACAGTATCACTTGAGACCTAAATGAAAACTTTTTATCCGTTTTACTCCACTGGTCTGACAAGGAGAACATGTAAGGACTTTGGCAATAGTATAGAGTAACTCATAGTATAGAATAACTCATTATGTAAACAAGATGTCATTTTGATATTCACCACTAATTAATAAAAAGTTCTCAGCTTTATCAACTTTGAAGAAACACTGTGACAACTAAAAAAAATATTTATGCAGAATATATAAAAAAAGAAGAAAACCCTTTTAAAATAGTCAGGTTTCAAGATTTTCTTATGTCATTTAATGGTGTGTATCTCAGAAAAGCAAGTTCAGACTGTACACAGTTAACACCAGCAAAAGGAAATTAACAGCTTCATAAAGGTAGCAGAGCTTAATCAGTATTATTTTTTTTTGTCTCCCTGCTCTTCAAATTCAGGACTCAACTGCAACCATCTGTGTACACTTTAATCTCCACAAGAGTACCAGCGTCACTGCTATTCAATTGCAAAATTACTCAGCACAGTGAAATGACACACACCATCTTGCTGCTAACACTGCCACTAAATGTACCCAGTAAGCATTTGTTGAAGATGCTCATATGTAACATCCTGGAACGTGAAGTGACTTTCACCAAGATAAAAAGACAGATAATGTCAAGTATCCTTGCCGTTGCTGCCACCTGAGCCATGTTTTGGGTGAGTTATTGCACACAAGTGCAGTTACAATACCTGAGAGTCCCTGAAGTACATCTCATACTGCTGAATCATCTGCCTGCTGATCATACTTCCGTGGTACACCACAACATTCAGGTCAGTCCACGTGCGGAATTCCCTCTCCCAGTTTGTTATAGTGGAGAGCGGAGCTATGATCAGGAAAGGGCCTCTTATACCAGTCAGGAGGATTTCATACAGGAATGTAATGGACTGAATGGTTTTGCCAAGGCCCATTTCATCTGCTAAAATGCAATTTCGTCTGAAAGCAAAAAAAAATTATTTGTTACTATCATCAAATAAAGTACAGACCCTAACGCTGTTAGTAAAATGAACAATTTAGAGAAACAAAGCTCAAATATAACAGTTTAGAACAACAGTGAAGACTGAGGCACTGAGAAAAGATCCTTGAAAGCCTTCCCTGGTTTAAGGTGAAAGAATGTGCACAAAACCTTTGTGTAAAGCTTTGCATCAGGTTTAGCACTGTCAAAACCTCTGAACGGAATGTTTCGTAAAGCTCTCCTATAAAAATATTCCAGAAGTATTCTTTTGGGACTACCTTTGCCCTAATTAAAGCAATTTAAATTAAGCAGGTTTCCTACATGCACATTCACCTTGACAAAACTCCTGGAAATTAAAGAAGATTCCCTAGAAATCACACATAGCAAGTATCCCAGCTACACTCACATGAAAGGAGTGCATTAGAGCATCATTACCAAATTTCCCTTTTTGATTCCAGAACCAGACAGATGCCTATAACTAAATTACTGCATGAAGCACCACTCCATGTTCACCCTCAGCCATACATTCCAGCCCTTCACTCTGTCTGCAGATGTCACACAGCTCTGCACTGCTTGAATGAGAATTAAAATCAGTTTCCTTTTGCAGATGAATAATATGCATGGTAAAATCCTACACTCGCTGCCATCATCTCTGTAAGGGACATGCAATTAGTACTTTGCAAATACAGCAAGCAGAAGACACATTACCAGAAAATGAACTTAGAGAAAATACTTCCTTCTGGAAGAGATTTTCCAAGTAATTATACTTCTGTTCAAAACACATAGCATTAATGCACAAAAGTTAACTTTCGCTTGAAATACAGATAATGCAATTATTAACTAGCCTTGCTTTTGAAGAGAGGGGACTTTATTATACTATTCTTAGCAATCATTTTGAAAGCTGCAAGTGTTTACAAGTTTCAAAAATTGTGAAAGCTTGTGCTTTGGTTGTTTTTGCTTTAATTTCCTCATAGCTATTGAAAATTTATTTTCAGTTATGTTAGTTACATCATTTTAATATTTTAATTTTTGTGGCTAAAACATCCTTGCACACCCAAAGGCAGAGAAATTTGTTTCAGTTACATCCTTTTAGCTACAAGTAGAGAAGCTGCAATAAATTTAGTTAAAACAGTATTCATCTCCAATAAAAGTGATTCACTCTGTTTAAAATCTACATTAAAAAATATTCCATGCATATACCTATTATACCAGTTGAATAGGAGCCAGTTAAGTCCTTCCAGTTGATATTCCCTGAGCTGATTGCCATTTTTATATTCCCTGGACTGTTCTATCTTCTTCCAGGAGTTTGGAGGTGGTCGGTCCTTTAAGGGAAACATTAACACATGTATAGATTGATATATGCTTTATTTTTCCAAAATATCTAACCCCACTATTTTTTGAGTGTATCAGTTTAGATTTGGAATGTTGTTATTCAAGCTTGTAAGTGAAGTGAAGTGTCATTGTTAACATCACTTACTAATTAATAGTCTGCAAAAATCTGAAATTAGTATTTATTTTTCTCTATGAAATGCTACTTCTAAAATTAATTTACGTCTATATGATAATTTAATTAAGCAACTGGTTTCTAAAGAACAGAATACAAATACTTTGGCAGGAATAATATGGCACCCAAATTCATTTATATATGAAATTTCAAGACTACATGAAGTTTCACTTTAGCAGCTCTAAGAACAGGCAGCTGACCTACAAGAGAGCCAACTGAGTATTGGGATTAACAACATCCCTGAAGTCCTAGGCAGCTCTGGAAGCTGATGCTGAAGCAGTCTGGGCATGTACACAGTAACTGCGATCTTGCCCTCTCCCTTCTGCACTTGCCCTGCACTGCTGAGCACTCCGGCCCACTGCCAGTGCATGAAGCCAGGGCCAGACATACAACAAAGTAAACTCCTGAGAGGTTTAGTGTCCTGAATAGATTTCCCCAAGGGATCCAATCAAAACAGCATCAGCAGGGTCATGATACAAAGGCCATGACAAAACAGACAGAGTATCAAGGTGTATCACTTTCAGGGCCCTCGCAAACTAAGGAAAGCTGCGAGACTATGTATAAAATATTTATGTATATACACAAACACACAAGTTCCCAAGCCTGGAGCTGGAACAGCCTGGCCTCTAGCTTAGCAGGCAATTTAGAGGTGGAACCATGCAGTTTTTGACTGATACTAGGTAGGACTGCAGCAGAAAACTCTTCTGATAGCCCCTGCATCCCAACGTGAACAAACTCACACATTCAAGTGAAGTAATTTTAGTAGGAGCTTTCCTCATCAGCTGTACTTCCCCCCCTCTCCCTCCCCAATTCTCAGCATTTACAAAAGCTTGCATTCACTCGAGACTCATGTGGGCCTTATGTAGCAGCTCTGAATTTTCCATGTGAATTTTCTCTCTCTGCACTGCTGGCATCAGCATCACCTGAGCCCAGGTCTGGGTGCAGCGGGAACTGTCCCTCCCCAGCAGCTGTGGCTTCCTTGCCTCTCCCACCAGCTGCCATCTGTCCACTCCCCCACTCCTGGAGCAGCCATGCTCTTGCTTGCAGGGCTGCAGTCAGCAAATAATTTCTTGTAGCTGCTGGAGCCTGAAGCAAAAATACTTGTTGCTGATGCTGAGATGACTGTCAGTTGTACAGTTGCGCTTTAATCATCTTTTTCTCTCACAGCCAAATATGGTAACAGAGGTATAAAAGCTCTTCTTCCCACATGCCAAAATGTCAGGATTTTAAATAAATACTACAAAAATGAACTCAATATAATATGAAGATGTTAATCGTGACTACTGTCATTATCTGTAGATGGAAAAACCATTAAAATAAACTCCAAAGCCTCCAAATTAAAATACTGTGCATATTTAGTTATGTAAAAGAAGTAAGTTAGAACAAATGTTGTAGTACACCACGCAGGACACATGTCCTACTCTGACAATGACATACAGGACTTGAAATAGAACTATTTTGCTTTCTCTTGCTCTAAGAGACAGAAGATTGATAATTTCAAGACAAAACACATTTCCTAATTACACTATTTTTCTTCCTTTCAGCTAGCTTTTTAACGACAAGAAGAAAAATAAAAGCAAGAAGAAATGACAGAACCTGTTTGACAGATCTCATTTGCCAACTCCCTTCGTGAAGCACAAAACTTAACTCTCTTCTCTATAAAAGGGTATTAATACTTCATCCTGGTTTCTGCTCATTTTAAAGGTGCTCAGTTCTGTGATAGCCAGCTTCAACATGTGGTTCACTGCTCAGTTAGAAACTCAGAATGTCACAGCACTTCAGTTCTTTTCCTAAGCAAAAAATCTTTACTTTTTAGAGTAACAACTAAGAATATTTATCTATTCCTACCTGAGTATTTTATTAGTCCTAGGTAACAAGGCACACAGATGCTTTACACAGAATGTCAATAAGCCTTATGTTTTAACATAGGATTTTTAAGTTGGGAAAACTAAGTCAGATTTACCAAGATAGACAAGTAAATTAGATATAATTTTACCAATCTCCTTGAGTCAGGCCTGGAAGCTTGCAATTGTTCAAATTCTTCTATTTTTGCTTGATCTACATCTTCTTTCAGCTCCCACGTACTGTCTTCATATGGCAACGAACACCATTTTACTAAATAGTAAATAACAGGCTGCAGAAGAAAATTCTGAATGTTATCAGTTTTCAATTCAGTATACAGACAGTTAATATGCCTTACTATTAGATTAGCTTGCTTACACGAGAGCTGGAATCAAAAGCACATTTCTGACAACTTTTTAAATGTTCCACATAGATTCCTATTATCTACCTACTTATCCTTGGCTCCCAAAACTCTGCCACTTTCTGTAGACCTGTGGAGTGCTTTTCAGTTCCTTTTACCCACAAGTAAATCCTGTTTTAGTCTCAGGAAAGATATATTACAGTATTTGTGGAAATGGGGCAGGGTGGCAGAACTAACTACAGAAGTGCTACACCCAGGACATTTCCTTCACTCTCCAAATCAGGCTCTACCTAGGCCTAAATCAGAGCTTTAGAGCTCCTAAACCAGAGGTCTTGCCAACAAAACTCTGACAAAGCTTTACAGGTTTGATGAACAACATACAGAAAAAATGGAACCAAGGCAGATTATCTTATTTAGATTCAAGACATAATATTTAAAAACCAAACAGTCATCCTTTCAGAAGCTGAGGGGAAAGTCTTACGACGACACATTTTTTCCTGAAAGTTTAATAATCATAAATCTGCTGCATACAATGAAAAGTAATTCCAACTCTCAACCCTTATAAAGATTAATGCAGAAATCACTGGGTAGAAGTCTGCTCATTTTGCTATCCACACAAGCAGAATAGGCACTGTAGATATCCCAACAGCCTTAATCGACAACTTTCTTCTCAGTCTTTGATCTCCACTTGTTTCACACTCTTTCTGAATTTTGGCAATTTAATTGCTTGACTTGCTTTTCTGTTTTCTTTTTTTAATCTCAGAACGTTTTTGTTGTGTAATAGCTTTTCAGAAGAGGTACTTTAAATTTAAAAAAAATAGTTTTGATAAATACAGAGTGAAAGGTTCACTCAGTGGCTATCAAAGCACTTCAAATCACTGGTTGCCTAAAGGTTTTATTACCAGTGACTCCGTACCAGAGAGACAGGACAGTATATGGGATCAGCCTTCTGATGGAACTCACAAGACAATTATTGAACCTGACATTTATGTCAGTCAATACCTAAGCTTTGCCTACTATGATCTATTAATAATAATAAAAATGTAAGCTATTAAATGCTGACTTGTCTTTCAAATCCACAGGTAGCCAAGACCATCATGTCTCATTAAAAACATTACTGAAGCCCTAAAATCATTAAAGTGTTACTCTGAAATCTGGTAAAATTACAATTGCCAAACACTACCTGGAGCTGTAGCTTCCTGACTTGGTTTAGGACATACTTACCTCACCAGTGTCTTTATCTTCACAAAGAGACACTTCTAATACCCGGTCTACTTCAACATAGTCAGGATTAAAAGGTTCCTCTTCCATCTGCAGTGAAATATTAATAAAATCAGTAGAGAGGCAAAAATAGTTGGGATATGCTAAGAATTGGTCTCATCATACACAAAACTAATTTGGTAGTTGGAAATTGAGGTTTTTGCACAGACCTTGAAGTCCACGCCAGCCCCCTGCACACACCCCCTTGGTTCTCTTGGGCAACACCCACTGAAGAGGGATATGACACTACATCTCTGGGATGAAGTGCTGTCTTGTAGAAGTCCTAGAGAAACCAGCCGTACTGACATAATCCTTCCCTCCTTAAAACTACTAAGTCAACCAATTCCACTTTCAGACCATGTAAGCCAGTGACTCCAGAAGACTTGCTCTTTAAATTACATTAAATAACCCACCCCCTGCTACAACCAACACCAATGGCTCATTTTTACTTCCTAACAGTCAGCTCTTCTATATAAAAGCAAACTACTAATCACAATTTTACAAGGAATAAAAAAAAGCTTATTTAATTTTTATTTCATACTCACATCTGCAAAAAAGTGAGCTCTTTGTGCTTTCCTTACTTTGAATCGCTTTATTTTCTGCTGGATTCTTTTATCCTTTAAAAGCTGTTGTTCTGTGGCCCACTCACAGTGGAGATAGGAGCTAAAATCACAGAGATTGACATTAACACATTGGTGAAAGCAAAAGCTTGCTATCTATTTTTAATATACAGTTAAAATAACAGAATCCACCACAAAGATCAAAGATTTATTCTTCCAAACAATCATCTTGCAGCACCTAGTTAAGGCAGTGTTTTTGAGCTGGAATCTGTAGAACCCTATAGATTTACACATTTCTTTCATGTGTCCTAAGAAGAGAAACAAGTTTATTTCAAGTGAGCTTAAACAAGTCAAGTTTAAAATCTGACACCTCTACCAGAAAGCACCCAGAGATATAAATGACATGGAAAAATCAGACCCAATATACGAAGTCTCTCCTGTGACCATCTCTCCCAGGCACTGCTGGATCACAGAGCCCAGCCCATAAGAAGCTCAGGAGGAGCAGCAGAGCCCATGGCAGAGAGGAACCTGCCCTGGACTGGGCTGGGACAGAAGCTCTGAGTGGAAGGAGGAGGAACCAGCAGCACCAGGACCTGCAGCATCTACCTGCCCCCCAGGAGAGCCTTTCTGAAATTACATCACACAAGTACACATATTTTTCCCTCACGCCCCTTTTTTAGGATATTTCCATCATTTTTTTTCCATATTTCTAGCGTATCTTTCTAAAGATATGCTCGAAATAAGGTACAGCTGGCAATTACGCATTCTCAGATGAAAAAACAGATTTTACCCTTTCAGAAAAACACAAGGTAAATGGTGTCCAACAACATGTGGAGCCAGAGTCTCAAAAAAAAATTACATTTATTAGAGCAAAAATCTGATTAAATTATTCACATATGTAAAATTTAAAATAAGCTTGGATTTTCAGCATCAAGAATTGAGTTGTGACAGGAAAGTAGATATGAAATTTAAAATAAAATATGGAAAGAGTTATTTTTATTTTTTTTTTTTATTTCCTGTTTTTGATGTAAATTCATTTCTGTCACAAGTTTGTTCTTTCTTTTTGAAACACTAAGTCCAACTACTACATCAGCATCCCCTAAATGCATGATGCTGTAAATCAAATCTAGGTTCAAAAAATACCTCTGATTTAAATTCATGAAATTAAAATTTGCCTCAGGCATGTAGTCCCTGCTGAATTTAATAAATATATCTTCTAAAAAATTCTGTTCTATGGCAAATAAAGGCTGCCAGCTTCTTGGACAGTGCTGGTTTCACAACACTCATAGTTTTCAAATTATTACTACCATATTACAGATTCTTAGAAATTTAAAGATTAAATTGGTGAAGAAAAATCTCAATAGATGACAAAATAACCTTCAAACAATACAAAACTTAAGTAAATAAATATGATACTAAACAGTTCAGTCAATACATCCAATGAAACAACTTTTTAATACTTACTAGTTCTTGTATTTTACAAAAAACTCTTCTGTGTCTACTGTCATCCCAGCAGATACCTGGAAAATGAAGTTCAGGGGAAATGTAAAATGACAGATGCAAACCCCTTTTCCAAATAAACAATTTTATCCCATGACAATCACTTACTTCTTTCTTTATAACCCTGGAGGATAGGATTTTGTCTACAATTGCTGCATCTTCTTCACTTGGATTTTCCTATAAACACATGAAAACAACGATATTATAAAACTGCAGTAAATACCCTCTCTCTCAGGCTTAAAACCTTCAACCACACGTGGCTTGTCAGAAGATGAGCAATAAAGGTAAATTTGACCTCCACCAGCAGCATTCCCTAACAGGCTGGGAGTAAAACTTAAAACCCAGGTCTCTACCCAGAAAGGGCTACGTGCATAAGTACAGCAAGTCTGGCACTTCCCAACAGCATCAGCTGCAGTGCTCACCTGCCAAACACACTCAGTGCAAGTACTGGGGATTCCAGTGCTTGCCAGACACTGTGAATGCCCTGCTGAGTTCAACTGATGCACTGGACATACCCAGAACTCAGTTATACACAACTAGAGAAGAATTCTGACAGGTGGAAAAAAGGAAAGAAACCCAGCTTGTGACCAACTCAGTCTGATCCATCTACTCTGCACACAAGCAACAAACATGCTGTGGAATCAGAGAGAGGTTTTGGCTGAGAATTCCAGCAGGGCTTACTTAGATGAGGCACAGATGGGATTAAGTGGCTCTGCCACAACTGGAGCTGTGGTTCCAGAGACAGAGGTGATCTGTACAAGTTGCTTGCAATAGTCAGTCACCTTCCCTCATGTCTGATTTGTTCCCAATTATACCATCATTCTCCTTCCCTTACAACTTCTGGCACTCTTTCAAGCATCTCATAAACACTTTTCTTCCTGATTTTCCCTGCCACTCTGTCTACCTTGAATGGCTCAACAGTACATTTGAGTCTCGAAGTTGAACAGTGAAGTGTAAACCTGAAAGGGTTGGGGGAGAGGAGGAGTGTCCTTTTTACACACCTCAGTAAGCAGAAATTCCCCAAATAATTCGATGCTTCTGTAAGTCATGGTAACAGCACCTTAGAGCTTTTTCATATGCCTATGCCACATAAACAAATTACTTGAGATATATCCATCCTTTGTTTTATTCTTAACTTGAATTAAGTCAACAGATGTTTATAACACAAAAAAATAGTAAGAAGTAATTTCTTACAGTTTTCAAGATCTTAGCAAAATGTCACACTAAACTGTCACTTAGAAATAATAACGTATGCCAAGGCAGGAGCTTTTTTCACTGAGCTACCTGAGACAGACAGAAAGTTCTCACAGACCAAGCCAATTTTTACTTACCACAAATAATTGTAAAGGCTGTTCAGCAGGTAAAGGGGCAGAATTCTTCTTGATTTTAACAGAAACTTTAGCTGCTTCTTCTTCTGATTGTTTCCCTTCTCCTTCTTCAGCGTATTTTTTCCTTTTAACTTGACGATTTGATCTCCTCTTCTGCTATGCAGGAGATAGAAAAGAGATAGAGGTTTTACCCAAAATTTCCCCTAACCTGAGCTGCATGTTCTGGGACACTCTAAGCAATACTTCAGCTGTACCTAAAACCAAAAGTCAACATTTGATAACAAAAATGAAATAATATATCTCTGTTATCCACTTATGTTCAATTAATTAAACTGTTATTTTCTCTTTCATGTAAGCATATGATACTTTTATTTTTAGGGTTCAAAAGCAAACATGAAACACTCTTTTCAGGGTATGGGAGCAAGGCTGATACATAACAGATCTCCCACAAGCATCAGTATTTCAACAGCGATTTCCTAATGCAGTCTAACAGCAGAGTGTTACTGTCCAACTCCAGAATCAGAGGCAAAGATAATAAAATAAGCTGACATGTCTCTACTAAATGGTGCTATACAAAAATTATGAAGATTTTTGCTAGATCATATTGGACAGATTGCTGATGAAATCTGACCTGATGGCTAATAAAGTCTGTTGCTTTGTAAATGTCTGTATTTTCTCCTCCACCTTAATCAAGGTTTGTTTAACAGCATTATACGGCTTACTTTGCAGTTTCTCTCTCTAACCTTTCATTCTGGTTTCTGCAAGAATCTGAGGACAACAAATTCCAGCTGAAGAAATAATGTTCAGTCAAAGAAAATAATTCCTTCTCACTCAGTTTCAAATACTTAAGATTACTAGGATATTGCATAACATTTCCTACCCCTCAGCAGCAATATATGAGACACTGCCTATTTAACCGTAAGATTAATTTGTAAATTGGATTCCCTGGATAAAGATAGCAGTATCAAACTAGTCAGCTAACATTTGAAAAGACTATGATCTGCTTTAGAGAAAAGATCATCACGAAAATAAAACCAGCAAAACAAAATAGTCTCTACAAAACAAATTTATTATATTGAACTACCCAGAAAAGGGTATTTTTGTGCAACAAAATCCATTGCAGGTTGCAATGTTTTATTACACTGCAGTACTCAGCTGGGAGAACAAGTTGTGAAGAGGACAAAACCCTAAATCCTGTGGTCACAATGGCTTCTGCAGAGTAGATATTAAGTAACAGTGAGATTGCAGCACAGCAACTTTTCTTCCTGACTGTTAATTCAGCCCTTGGTCTGGCTAGTATGTGGTAAAAGATGTATCTGTACCTTAACAACTACATTACAAGTACAGAGCAGTAACCTATGGGTATAGTACAAGTACTGCAAGCCAAAGAATGGGTATGACCATTCCTCTAGAGAAGCTGCAAAAATGAAACTCCTTCATGAGCTTTCCACAGTTATGCAGATTAGCTGTTCTTCCATAAATGTGTACATTAGGTGCTATCACCAAAAGGAATTTCTAATGTAAAGACACACTAATGTCACATTATACTTTAGTTTGCTGAAAGAAGTAGGTTTAAAAAAAAAAGCCAGGTAACATGAGCAATGCAAGATTATGTAACTGGCATTTTCAATTCTTCTCACAATGTCTTTTCTTAAAGTATGAAGTGATTAGCAAAACATCAACATATGTTCTTCAACACATTAATACATAATCTGAGCTGTTGGGAAAAAAACTTTTGTATTTCTGTGAGCTAAGAACTACGGCCATAAACAAATGGCTCTAAGACAAAAAATTAAGGAGCACTACACACAAAAAATAAAAAATATAATTAAAAAATCCCTCTATTTAAGGAAGACGCTTGATGTGAAACTAAGCATGCAAAATGAATTAGGGGAAAAAAGGGCCTAAAATTTCCCCCCAGAGCTTCGAAACAGCTATTTGCAATAGAAATTTGAAACAGCTCTTTGAAAATAAAATCATGAACATATTTGAAAACTAAAGAGAAACTGAATTAATAAAGTAAAGCAATTTATGTCTTTCCTGCTTCTTCACAGTTCCTTCAAAGAGAGCAGGGCAATGTTGCGACATTCTGCAATAAAAGTTATTTCTCTCTCATGCCACCCCTGATTATGTCTACCCTCATTTCCCTTCACACCACGAGCAGGTGATTCCATGATATGCCCAGGAAAGACTTTATCTTTAGTCTTTTATATTACATTTGTTGGCCTATAAATTTATGTCTATCTGATAACAGAACATGACTGAAAAGTCACAGATCCTTTCAGGTAACCTTTACCTAGGACAAGCTATCACTTCACTTAATGAGAAGTCATTCTGGGAAATGGCTTCTGATCCCTCTTCCCCTCCAGCATTATTATCTGTGAAACACCAGAGGGCAATTCAGTATTTCATAATTGTTTTTTGACAACTATCATCAACTGATGCAATTAATTTTTACTCAACAGCATCTTACTTTGAATACTGATTTTGCCTCTGCGGATGAAATTGCCACAGGATAAAAACCTGGGCAGTTCCAGCACACCACCTTACGTTACTGGAGACTGCCCTAAAGCAAAAAGTTATAATTCTGTTACTAATGCAAACATAAATAGACTATAATCTCTTATCAACAGCTCATGCTTCTTTGTGCACAAGTTTTAGAAATAATTAGCTATGCTACTATTATTTCAGGGCAATCTATGAAAAAACTGCAGAAAGTAAGTTACAATAGAGCTATTCCTCAAGGGAATGACTCGACCACTTCAATTCTTCATCAGGCATTTCCTTCAGAAGTATTCCACAAACAACTAAAGCCTATCAGCATATTGATCATTGCTGCCTTCAGACCCAACACTGCAAGAAATCTGTTCTTTCAGTTTCTACACAAGCAGAGCTCAGGAAAAAAAAAAACCACATTAAAGCTGAAACAATCCTTTTAAAAGTTCTCAAAGAGCCAGCTTCACCGATAAATGTCCCATCTGTTAGGCAATCTCTGCATTTTTACACTCAGCCAAAGTAAGGATCAGGTCTAACTGGTGGCTCAGTGTTAGTACTTACAGTCTCAAATCTATGGGTTTCTGTACTGAAATTAAACAGATACAAGCAGGGCATTGACGTCCCATAACAGAAAAGGGATTCTACCCTGTAGGATTTTCTGATTTTCAGCTGAGAGAAGTGGCTGATGATGAAAAGTTCTACCTATGAGATATATGATGTGAGAGCAACTGTCACTGTGTCAAAGGAAGTGTTACTTTCTGGAGAGAGGAGGAAAAAGATCTGTAGACGTAACACACAGAAATTTATCAAGGAAGAATACCAACTACTTACCTGTGAGTCTTCATCTTTGAGTGGCCGCTGTGGAGTCTGCTTAGCATCAGACAATTCATCTGAAGATTCATTTTTCCTTTTCTGCTTTTTGCCCAGGGTGATGATCAGCTTTCTGTTCAGAAACAAAACCCCGGCTCCTGAGTGAATGCTGTACACCAGTGTGTGTAACTTCAGGATCAAATCACTAGCAATTCCCATATTCTCAATATAAAACTCAGATAGCAGCACTATCTGAAAAATTAGTAATAGGCGTAAACACCTTACAGCAGACAGTATTGTTCACTAGTGTTAGTGAGCTTCTGTACAGTTGCCTTGCTACCACAAATTCCTAATTATCATACACATTTTAAATCTTTACATCAGAAAGAGAAATACAAAATCCAACACTTAAACCAACTGAGAGTGGTAAACTACACAGTTAGCAGAGACACCATTTGCAGATGGCAACACTAAATGGTTTACCATAAAAAATTTACCATTGTAAAATGTAGCTTCCCTTATTTTAACTTAGAAAATTAACTGTGGAGGACAACCTAAAAATCACTCAAAACTGTCTGACATGCAAAACTTTTATGCTTAAATAAGTCATTCAATGGTAAAAATAAGAGAATTGAACAAATCTTTCCTTGTCCTTAAAAAAAAACCAAATCCAAAATTTGATAGTTTCATCTGTAAGTAATCTTAGAACCCACCAGAGTATATTAAGAATCACCATTGTGCTGAATAAATTAGTTAAACTCTAATAAAAAAGCAGCAATTATTTCTCTGTTTGAATTTAAAAATTACACTGTAATTCACGATACCAATTCATCAGATTTGTTTCTAACTAAAAGATGTAAAAATACTTTTCCATATTTGAAATGTGCCAAATACACTTCTTTAAATGTGTTTACAGTGGCATAATTGTAGAATGACAAACTATGCAAGAAAATCACAGACAGAGAGCTGTCCTAAAATATATATTTCATATAGTCCCTTATGATTAGATCTGTAACTGAAAATAAGGAAACTGTTCCAGCATACGAACTGCTTCTCCCATGTTATAAACAAATTAAGCACAAGATTTTAGTCTTTATACAGACAATACAAGTTATTTTACAGCAATGTAACATCAAATATACTGGCCACCTGATGAGAACACTATTGGTGAGAACGCAATGGTTGAAACTCAACTCATTTACTTCCTTTGCAAGTGTTCAAACAAGAGAAAACACACATATTTACTATGTCCAGACTAAGAGTTCACATGGAACATAAGCAAAATTACCAAAACAATACAGAAAGTTTAAGCAACAGGGCTTACAAAAGACTGCAGGTATATCTTCAGAAGCAATGAATATTTTCATTGCTTTTCAATACTTATTCACTATGTATGTTCAGTGGAAAGGCTAAAAAATCTCAAAACTACAAAAAGATTTTCCACCCCGATATTTTTTTTTTACTTTTAGCACAAAATGAACAGCACTGATGGATGCAGGTTGAAATGAAGCTGTAGTCAGCATAATCACAGAAGTGCTTGTTTCCAAGTAAATTCTGGTCCTTGGCTTTTCATTAGGTATTCTCAGTTTAATTATTACTTAGAAAACATGTTTCATAATCACAGGAAATAATTTCAGCAATGAACACACTGGTTTCCCTACTGACTTCAAGGTTAGTTTGAGCATTTTTCCCCCTCACTTTTCAAGCTCTGATTAGGAATCATCTTTTTCTTGGTTTTTATTTTAATACTTGTATTCTCAGGTATTTGTCCAATATGACACTTTCTATCTAGCAATGGACTTGGATAATCACTTTTTCCATTTTTATCTCACTTTGTTTCATAAAATTTAAATGTTACATTAGCACTTGTCACTAATATGTCAAATCAGCTAATATATTCCAAAATGATGCAGATGAGGCACATTGTGATTGACCTTCTGAAATTGTTGTTAAAAGGAATTCTGGATGCTAAAATTTAACATGCATTTAAAGGGAAACCTGGTAAACTTATGAGTGAGGATTTCCTGCAAGATCATTCATGAAACAATGTCCACCCCACCAAGTCCCTGGTTTGCACCTTTAGGGTTTGGAAAAATGGTAGGAAGTATCAATTTATGTTTTCCCTGCTCTTAAATTCTATCGAAGAAAAAGGATAACTGAATGTTCCTTAATCAAGCAGGTGTTAAGATATAAGTCAAGCTGGAAGAGGTCTCAGGAAGACCTGTGGTCCCTACTCAAGGCCAACTCCAGAGTTCTTTTATGTTGCTCAGCCCAGTTAAGTTCTACACTTGTCTCCAAGGCTGACAGCTGGTAGATACCTGGGCAATCTGTCCCAAATTTTGATCCTCTTTTTGTGAAATGGTAGATTAAAACAACTCCTAAATGCATGTTTCTATGTTAAATATTTGTATCTGTGCAACCACAGCTCATTCTCACTGCATGCACTACTGTTTACTATTTTAGGCTCAAGTGTCCTTGAGTATTCAAGAAGCACATTATTAAGGGATATAGGGTTCACTATGGGTTCTAGTGGTAACCATTGAACAGCTGAGGATTTTAAGGATCTTCTGTTTTAGAACACAGGGTATTTTGTGATTAGACTGCTCTAGCTACATGTTTCCTTGCACATTTGTTCCTCTCCTTTTCTTAGTTTCAGTCCCTCCTTGGGTTCACCTCTTGCTCTGCCCCTGCAGCCTTACACACAACACTCCATTTGTCCGCTTTTGTGTTTTGCTTTGAGCTTGCATTCCCTATTCCCAGTACTTCACAAGCATCTACCTGAAATTTTCTGCACATCTCTGCATGCTGTAGATCAGAATGTTTCTTCCTCTACATGGATATGGTGCCAATGAGAGGAATAAGTGTAGTTTTACTTCTTTCTGACCCAGTGCCTAGAATCACAATGCTCCTTGCTATCAAAATTTGCTGAACAGCAGTATCATGCTAAAGTCATACATTTCTATCAGTAAGAATGCAATCTGCTCATATTCTGGCCAAAAACTTCTAAAAAATCTGCTATGGGAAAACAATGATTTTCAGAAGCTTGTAAACTGGATCACTTCTGTGAAAATTTTTCATTGAGTGAACAAGTTCTCTTGCCAGTTTATAAATTTCTGCATGAAAGCATAAAGATCCTTGGCTAAAATCCCTTTTTCCACCCTGAAACAAACTGTTCTGAACAGAAACTATCTATTCTGTTTCTATGAAAAGTTAACAGCACACTGTAGACATAGAATAAATAATATCACCAGACTCCACTCCAATTTCACTTTCTCCTGCCTTTTTAAATTTATATTTATCTTATTACATAACATCTATAAATATTTCAGCAATTAGACATTGTAGATTTCTTCATTCAATATTTTCTTCTTCTTATATAATTATGAACTAAAGATATTGACAAACTTAGACCACAAAGGTTTAAAAGATCATGAACCAATATTACTTCTGATCCTTAGCATAAGACTCCTACCATGGTTTAAAGCTACAAGAACCACTATTTGAAGAGCATTGCAACTTCTTTCTTACAAATAGAAGCCAGTAAGAATGCGCTCTATTCCCCTTCTGCTTCATAGCAGGGAATGCGATGGAAACACTGTCAGTACTCTGAACAGCTTTAAAGTGATACACACTTTCCAAGGCCTTCCAAAGAGTGAAAAAGGAAATATTAAAGAGGATAGAACGGAAAAGGCAGCAAATATGTATTAGGCATGTCAGGAATAGGAAGTACAGCTGGCCTTTAATACATCATTCTGCTTCAGTTCCCAAAACAGAAAACACCAAGTAAGTAATTATTAGTGTCCAAAGTCACCTCTCAGATATTATCATTTGTAGCCAAAGCACTTTGTTAAACTACTGACAATAAAACTCCTACATTATCCACAGTACTAGCAGTTCTTTAGCACTAGAAACTTAGCTAGAAATATAAAGTAGAAGTTTCCTTGACAAGATACTGTATTATCCTGAATGAGAGTTAATTTGCTGGTATAAAACCATTTTCTCTTACCCTTTTACCATATGTTTAATAAATAATACTAACACAGTAATATTAGCCACTGTCTCCTTCTCCAGTTGTATTTCAAATTAATAACTTCTGGACTGTGCACAGATTTTTAAACACTCCTAAGAGTCTTCCTGGAACCATCGGTCACTTCAAGCTCACACTACATTGAAACAGTAATGCCAAATAAGAAACAAAATGCCATCCCAGAAGGATGACCAAATCTTGAATTTATTGCCATTTTAATCAGGACACAAGATAACAACCTCACCAGATCTAACAGAACTCAAAGATTCAGTGAGCACCCCTCCCTTCTGACTGCAGACCTGCTCAGCAGCCCTTGCCTCACAGGCATGGAACACAAAGACACCTGCCAGCATCTGCCTCCCGGGAGATCCGGGCTGCAGGTGCTCACACTTAGTACAGCATCAGAGTGACAGGAGAACCACCTCCTCTCCACCCCTCTCCCCACGTCTCCTGAGTTTATAAGGGTTTCAAAGCATCTTAACACTATCAGATCAACGAGTAAAGATTATCTGTCAGGGTGCTGGGTTCTAAAACTGCTTGTAAACAGTATTTGTGAGACCTACTTCGAGGTACAATGCAACAAGGACAGTCATTCATTTCAGCAGTGCACAGCATCATATCCCACTTGCTGGATTCATCACTACATAATTCAAGGATTAATGAACAAAATGCACCATTACTCTTTTAACACATTTAGTAATACAGCCATTTCTGGCAGCAGTTTTGAACTGAAGGGCTACCACTCTGACTCAAGCATTTGTAAATTGAGTTCTTAGAATCTGGCAGACTTATTTCAACTATGTAGTGATTAAGAAAAAGAATTACCTAAATGTATTCAACTGATATTGTCCTTTACATCATCAGTGCAGAGCTGTTGCTTTTCATCAGGGCTGTGATATTTAATTTTATGTTTGAGTAGGTGGGAATACGTTGAGAGCTATAAAACCTAAATGCCAATCTACTTTTTTGAACAAGAGAATGTTCACAAATTCATAATTCTTCACATCAAGTGGTAAGAAGTAGACTTTTTAGATTAAATATGCATCACCTTAGATGGAAGAAGTAGAATCAATTAGAAAAAAGCTTATAAATGGAAACAAGCTCCACGCAAAACTATGAATGGGTTTAAATAGATTCCTAAACGTCAACACACCTTGGGAAATAGCCAGGATACGAAAAGTGGTTCTGCTGTCTGCAGAGAAATTGTAAAGCAAATTTTGAAGAATTAACTTAATCAATAATCAATGCATAAAGCAAATTTGTTAACTTAATTTGGTAATACTAAATATATTATACGTACATTCTTCTAATAGTTTCTGTCATACCCTTACAATGTTCTTGGTAATAATATAATTTAATCATTTATCCTCACCAATACTTATGACACAGAAACTTTACTAACCACAGAATCCAGTTCTAATAGACTTAACTGAAATTAATAAGAATTATTTCTCTGTCTTCACAGCTCTGAGAAATAAAACCTTAACCCTCACCTTTAGAGAGAAACTGCAGCCTGCCTTGAAAATAACTGCTAGCAATTTTTAACCAGCAATGATAAATTGGAATGAATCATGCTATGAATTTTTCCTGTACATGTAGATCTCAGAGCATCACTAAGGAAAATATAAACAGTTAACATGAAGCCACCAAACACAAACTGATTGTCTGAGCAGCAAAAACCAGAACTCTTGAAAAATCATCCTGCCCCCTAAATCTAGACACAGTAGTTAAAACTCATCTCGACCCCAGATGGGGGCTACTCAATTTCAGTAAATGGTGTGCTGTATTACAATTCAAAGCACTTTTTTTTTTCAAAAAAGATTGATGGCTACCAGGCAATTTTATCAAGGTCTATTCAGCAATTGGTGTCCCAGCTCTACAGTTCAACTGTAACTCTGAAAATTCTCCTCCAGAGCAACACAGAACTTGCTACACAGAATAAAGCCGTGTAAGAGGTCAAAGTCTATGATCACAATCTAAATAAGAGCTTGCTGTTTGAGTGCTGGGCTTACAGAGGGTACAACTGTGCTCCCATTGAACACGCTGTGTTTGTTGCAAGCAGAGATATCAAAGACCAGATCAAAACTGTTTCTCAAACATTTCCCAAAAGAAAAAAAACAGAAACCAATATACTTGTTATTGTTTCACATCACTCAGCTCTCTGTTGGTCTGCAAAAATGAAACAGGAGGCACTCAAAACATACATATGACTTCAGATCTTCTCAAACACACCCAACTCTGCAACACCTCCTGCATTGCTCTGATACTCCAAATTCAAACTAAATTAACAGATTTGACAGTTCCTGTAAGTTAAATGAGTTTGCTACAGAAAACCCTGACTGAAAAGAAATTTATTCACCTGGGATGGACATATCTTACTAGAACTCCTTCTAAAATGGAACAGCAAATGCACCCAAACAAATTCTCCACTATTGTTAAAAACATATATTGATCTTATTTTTTTTTATTGTAAACCTTTACTGGCTTCAAGGTTTCACTCACGACTATACTCCATGCAGAAATATTAATTCATAATAGCTTCTAACAGTTGGAAATTGTTTACTAATCTTTTTAAAACATGAGGGAACTTCAAGTTTTCTGATTAAATGCAAAGAATGCCATATACACAAATATGTATATGTATTTATATTATAAAGTTTTTCTCATTATTGATTGAAAAAAAATTAATCCTTTTTCAGCCCACTTTAAACAGATCTGAAAAATCTTTCCTTCCAAAGACAAAAAACATTTTCATTGAAGTGAGAGCTTCCCTTCCTGTCCAATAATGCACTTGTCTTTTATAGGTATTATTTTAGCATAGCGCAATTTTCTACCAAGATTCAGTCAAAGTTTATTTTAAGGTAATGAGAAAAATCAATGGAGCAACCCACACGCTTAAAAACCCAATCCTATTTTGACTTAGTAATTCCAAGGACGTGCTTAGATTCATTAAGAAATATTTTTTACGAACAGAAGATAGGACAAAACCTTTACAAGAGCTGTTCAGCCTTGTAAACTCCTTATTCTTTAATTTTGGTTTTCTCTGAATACAACAAATTTTGTTAATCACAAAATTTTTTTTAACCATTGTTGAAAAGACAAGTATAATAATTTTGCAGTAATTAGTCTGCTATAATATCAGCATTTACATTTGCATAGAAAGCAGGGTTTGGTAAGATTATTATTTTAAAAAATCAAGGCCTTATTGCAATTGCTGCTCTACAAAATCCCTGGTGTATTCCTTGCTAAGAAGTTATTATTATTTTATGTATTTACATCAATAATATACAATAGTGCTAATTCAACACAACACATGAATCTGTTTGGATACAAAAATGAAGTATCTTGATGTCTCAAAGCATTTGATTTGCTGCTATCAATCTAAATAAAATGGAATTCTCTGAATATGAATGGAAATCTGTAAAATGTGGTTCTAGAAGACTCTTAATAGCTCCTTACCAGGACCTGACTGCTCCATCTTTAGGTATGTATCCTACATAATGAAAGCAATACCTGGCAGCATGACTAAGTTAGCAGAGTGTTACTGGGGCATTAGCTCATTAAACCAGTAAATAATGGGGAGACAAACCTTCACAGCTCAATGCAAAATGATGAAACATGGACAATAATTAAATGGGAGCTCCTCCAGCAGCTTGCATGTACTCTGCATCCAACATAAACACCATACTTAAAAACACAGTTTCAGAGATGTCTCTTTCTCAACTGACGCCGTCTGATGAAATCCTGAAAACTGATCCTAAGTAATATGCACAGCAGGGCATTTCACCAAGACAAAACTGATTAGTGCAGAACCATAAATTATAGGTAACAGTTTACTTTTTTTTTTCATTTAAAAACAGCAAAAATATTATGGCAACTATGCAGTATTGCATAATGATGTTATTTTGGCAGGCTTTGTCAATTATCCAAAAGAAAAAATAAAAAGCACACTAACAACAAACGACAAGGCGTCATGAAACTGACACTACCTGAACAACAGTGTAAGTTTCCTGATTAGACAGACCCACAAAATGTTTGTTACAGAACATGAGAAAATTCAGAAACATGAAAGTGAAATCAACTTCACAAAAGTACACATCTGAAATCCCACCTTAAACTAGATGGAGAAAAAAAAAGGAAGCACTACTCTGTGCACTTACAAGCAGCATCATATGCCAACACATAAACAGAAGAGAAAGAAATTAACACCATGAAAGTTCATGTAAAGAATGAAGTTGGGTATAGAGCAGTAACCTTCGTACTATGGGATAACTACTCAAAATTGTTTACTTCAAACATAAGAAAAGCACTTATATCTAGAAGAAAAAAAGAAAACACAGAAATATAGGTTGATTAAAAGAACATTCATTCCTGCTACATGCATTAAAATATACATATGGATATGAGACATTTAAATTTGAGAGATATGCCAGTTAATATTTCTGCTACTGCAAAAAGAGCATGGATTAAAAAAAAATAAAAATCAGACTGTAACTAAGATTTCTATTTCAAGTTCTGACTGACGTACTTAATATTGGAAATCACACACTCTCCTTTGAAAGTAAACAGGCAACAGAAATAAGCTCTAGAGTCCCAAGATGAGCCAGTTCCTGAAACCCCTGGAGCGTTCGGAAAGCTGCTCGCCCCAACGTATCCACCCAGCTTGACCCAGCTGAGTCTGCAAAATATTTAAGAGGGCAGATTAAACTGATAAAGACCGATAAAACTTTGTAAAGACTACAAAGTTCTTAGAATTTAATCTTTCCAGTATGTGCTTTATTTCTGGCACATGTGAGATCTGTAAGAATATTCTCTTGCTTACAAGTTCATTAAAGTTTCAATTTCTCCCTGTGTAGTTTATCAAGCACACTGTATTGAAGCTACATGCCAAAACTGATAAAGACAGCATTTATAATCCAGAAAAATTCATTTTGGAGTCAGAATGGATTACAAAACTAGACAGAAGATATTTCAGCCTATGCTTCAAAATGAGTACAGAATATTTTAGAATATGTATTTAAAATAATCCCTTTCAAAAGGACACTCCTACAGTGATTTTATCTAAAGAGAAAACAGAGCATTCTTGTTCCTGAATGAGAGAGTCCACACATGGACTTAATCAGGAAAAATTTTGTGTAGGAAGTGGAGGAGAACATTTTATTATCAGCAAGCAGTTTCCATTTTAATCAAGGATTTACAGTCTGAAGAGAAGACAATGTTTTAATCTACTTACCCAATTTTTGTTTTCTCTTTAATTTTGGATGAGGATCCAGTTTTCGGCTTTTTGGTCTCCTTATCCTTTGGTTTGGATTTAAGTTTTCTACCCTTCTTTTCCTCTTTTCCTTCAGCTGAAACACTGGGGAAGTTTTCAGGGCTCATTACTCGTGGAATGTTTCTCTCTCCTCTCTCTTTTGCCTTTGCAATTGCTTCAGATATTATGCGATTCGCTTTCTCTTGTTTACTTTCCGATTCTGTTTTTTTCTTCTGCTTCTTTTCAGACATTGCCCTCACCTGGGTATTCTGCAACTTAGAATATGATCCTGAACCATCAGTCTTCTTGGAAGGAGGCTGTAGCAAGAAACAAAAAGTAAATTAAATCCCCTTATTTTAAAAATATAAAGAAAAAGTGCAAACATTTTTTATAGAGATATGCATTTTTAAAAAACATAACTGCCAGGGACCTATGCGGACACAAAAAATGAGCAATTCCGTTTATATCACAGAATGGTGTGGGTTTCAAAATAACTACATCAATTGTTGGTTTTAAACAACCAATCCAAGTACTCAAAGTCAGTAAAAATTATCCTTCTGAAATTCTCTCACCCCTCTCTCCAGCTCTGTAATTAAAGAAACCGATTCTTAACGTTTGCAGCATTCCCACACATTTGACACACACGTCCAACACCTCCAGTAAAATATGAAAAAGCAAGGAGCTCCCGAAGGTAACAGCATCAGTGTTTTGCCTTGGGTAGGATACCAGGACCACAGTTACCTTAAAGAAGACGAATGATCTACAGGACTAACTCGATGATGAGCACAACAGATGCTCGAACAACACCAAGATTAAAAAACAGACAAAAGATAAAACCAAAACTAAAATTACACAGCTCTATATCCATAAACAGATCAGAAAGCAGCGTTTCTTTTATTTAGATCAACATACACTCCGTGCCTTGGATAAAAGACGTAACTTGTTTTTATCTTCGGGTTTTTAATGCCCGTTTCATGGACGCAGAATTGTTTACGGGGCTGATGAGCTTCTCCTGCAGCCAGCCAGAAGACATGTTTTTGCTTTCCTCCCCTCCCCCTTTGAGGAATGGAAAGAATTTCCTATTCAAACACAAAACCCCAGCAGATAACAGTTCTGTTACGTTCTCACCCGTAAATGCGCCTCTGCCTAGAGCAGGAAGAAAAGCCACCAGGAATTTCCAAACACATTTTCTGGCCAAACCCCGTGTACTTCCCGGGATACATGTTCTATAGGTGCCTCATGGGCGGCGGGGGCGGGAGGCAGGGATGGGGCCGCTCCCGATGCCACCTTAAAGCCCCGGGGCTGGAACAAACAGCCGGACCCAGCTCGGGAACAGCTCAAGATGGCGATGCGGCTCCCGCAGCAGCAGCCAGTAATAAGGAAGGTTATTCAATCCCATTAGCCTTTTAGCCCAAAGAACCCCTCCTCCTCCCACTCATTCAGGCTCTCACTTACCCTTCCTCTTGGCCTCTTCACTGAAGACATTTTTGGCGTCAGACAAAGACTTGTCCTCCGCTTTTCCAGCACCCCCGGCAGTGCTCAGGAGAAAAGCATGGGGAGAAGATTGCTAAATGGCCTATTTAGCGAGCGGCAGCCGGGCCGCGCACAGCCCTCCCCGAGCGCTCGTTCGCTTCAGCAGCATCCCCGCGCCCTGCCCGGCGCGCACCCGCCGCCCCCGGCCCGGCCCGGCCCCGCCGTGCGCGGACCGCCGGATCCCAACAAAGCGCGGAAAGAAACGCACAAAGCATCAAAAGGCATCAGCGCCAATATTAGCGCTGGTTAGACCCGCTCCCCGCGGAACTAGGCCAGCAGATGGTGCTACCCGTCATTATTCCATTAGGCTCCACGTTTAACCCCCGCGGGGATCGGCTTTAACCCTTCCCGCTCCCCGCCCGCAGCGCCGCCCACAGCGGCTGCTCGCTGCCTTGGAAAACCGTGGGAACCGGGCGCTGTGCAGTGCCGGACCTCGCTCCACCGCAACCCTGCGGCTCCGGCCCCGGGGGGACAGCGGCCGAACCCCAGCCTGTGGCCTCACAAACAGATTCTGCTCTCCAATATACTTTTTTTTTTAATTATTATTTTTCTCGCATTTACTTCATTACTATAAGATGGTAACAGTGACTATAAATCATTTGCTGACAGGCTTCCCTGCTTCCTAGAGAAAATGGAAGAACTGCTCGGTTTTATCCCTCTGCCTCTGCCCAGACCTGCGGGACCCTGCGGTGGAGACCTTCTCGGGACACGGCTCTCTGGTAAGCGCCTCTTCATTCGCAGGTTGGGTTAAAGTGCTATTTTAAAAAAATCAGACAAGTTTTAAAATACGTATTATGAACATATCAAATAAAACCAAAAAGAAGATTGGGGCTTTTGCAAGGTTATTAAAGAAAACAAGGAGCTTTTGACAGCATAGCTCCATCCTAGCAATACCCTTGATTCTCAAAAGCCCACTCCAGAAGAATGAAGAAAGATTGGGACTTGATTTCTGTTTTGCTCAATATATACATATACTTTTATTTTGCAAGATATATTCTTTTCCATAGAAAATTTAAAATGTGGCAAAGATTTTGAGATTGTTAAGATTAGTCATTAGTCTAAAAGATAATTTCACTTCTATTTAAGATTAATTTCAAAAATTAAGTTCCTTGTCCAGTAGAAACACTAGTGGCACCAGTACTTTAAATTGATTATTTTCTAAACAATACCACTTAAATTCAAGGATATTTCTGTAACTATGCAGCAGCATCACAAGGACAATTACCGCATTTTAATTTTACTTTTGAGAACTCTAGCCAAGATGTTTCTACATTATGCTTACAGTAAGTATAGTAAATTACAGGGATTTATCATTTAGGGTTATTATTTCATATCTTAGTAAAAATGGTAACTAATTAACTGTTTTACATTTTGAGATCAGCTAAACAAAAAAAATATTCCTAATTGCCCTGGGTATAATTTCAGCTCTAAAAGCCAAATGCTACTAAAGCCAGTAGTGTTATATTGGTCAGTTCTTGAACATGCCTGAGCCAGAAACAAATAAACAAAAAATGCTTCATAATTAAGTAGGTTATACAGAAATGGTGGCTTTTTCATGAATCCTTTTACAGTCTCTTTCTAGATATTTTATTATTTTAAAACAAAATTTCTTTGCTACATTTTCTCAGAGCTCAAAGCTGCTTCCCAATTTATTCCTCAACAGCATTTACTACACTCTTACTGTAGAACTGTGAGTATGCTGGACGAGGCTCCTCTATGTTATAATTCCTCTGCACTATCCCTTCCGAGTTCTGTCTCCTGCACTGCACAAACATTAAGCTATTTGTTAGAAATCCCAGACCATGGGGTTTTTAAATTTTTGCTATGACATTTCTAACCATATGGAAAAGACATTCATGAAGATGCAAGAAGGCACCAACCAGCCATTCTAAGCCAAATAAATCTGTAATGTAACCTTGATCAAGAAAGTCACCATTGTCACAAAACCCAAAACTGGAAAGCAACACAAGTGTTTTGAGATTAGAACATGAAACATGCTTGCACTACAGAGGACAGGATCTGTGTGTACTTAGCAACAAAAGCCATTTAATCCAGCAGAGCTCTTTTATTCTGGTAATAATTTCATGATTCAAAAACATGCACAGCTATAAAATGATTGAATGGTTGTAAATCATCACGCATAATGAAAACCATTTCAAAGGTTCTTGAACATCTACAGAAAAAAGGGCAAAGCCTTTTGCAAGCTGAAAATACCCCTCCCCCTCAGTGAGACTGAACACAAATAAAACATCGTAAAGGAATATATCCTCTCACCAATGGCTTACAAACCTATTCCATCTAGAATAAGAAAGAAATTTTTAAGTGACAAACATATAGGAGAAGGTGAAAAGGAAAACCCTGAGGCCATCACGTATTTAAAACCTGATGATTTTATTTGGAAAAATAGGTTTGTACTTATCACAATTGCAAAGACAATTATCCAGATATGAGCGAATGCAAAGGAATGCAATGCAATGTTGTCGTGAGTCTGAACAGAGGGAGCTCCAGGGTATCTGCTGCTGCTAATGGCTTTGCCAAGCAGCAGCCGAGTGCAGGGAACAAGCCTCCTGTCAGTTCCCTGCTGCTCCACACAATCCTGTGGGCAGCAGGGAAATTGGCAGGAATCACCTCAAATTCACACTACTGCTGCTGCCTGCAAAAGCCATTAGCAACAGCAGCAGGTACGGGCCCTGGTGGCCCTCACACTGCAGAGCTGGCCCGGAAAAACACTCAGGGAACAGATCAGACAACAGCTGTAGAATTCCCCACACATGCCCTGATCCACAGCCAGAGGAGCATCTTTTTGGCACTATTCAAGGGAATCTGACATGCTGTCTCACAGGAGTAGAAGGTGCTCTACACATATCTGAATGATTTCTTAGTTAAACAACGCAAAGCAGTCAAGTTACCAGACAATATCAAGAAGCAGAATCATGACAGCATCTTTCAAATAGCCAACAGTACTCTGCTGAGTAGGCTTTTCATAGAAAGGAGTTTCCTGCAACACTTTGTTGTGATTGCTTAGGATATACATATGAAGACCTGGCACAACAGCCTTTCCCCCAGCAAGGACAAACCACAGTCCCTCAACACTTACAGACATGAGGTTTTTCTCCTCTAAAGCCTAAACCCATTTTCATTTGCTCCACAACAAGTCCTTCCTTCATATCCTCTGCATATCACTGCAGAGGAAGCTCCAAGGAGAAGGCAAATTTAACACCAAAACTATTTCTACCTCCTAGAAAACCCTCCCAAATCCTGCCTTATCTGTTCCAATAGTGCAACATGGCTTCCACTGTAAGAACACCTTTCCTACAGTAGGTATGGCCATTCACAATAGAGTTGCATTACTTTCAATTCCGTGTGTGCACAAAACCTTCCAGACTAAGTATCTCTCTTTAGTCGCACCCATTCTTGATATATTCTAGGAACTGACAATGCTTTTCTCTGAAATTTTAACAAGTCACATGTTTGTGATTGAATTATACAAGGCACTTTATTGAAATAATGTTTTTCACTTGTGGATCTACTGACCACTTAGATTAGCTACCACTAAGAGCTAAATTATGACACGAAGTCTAACAGAAAGCTAAGGTTTACATCTGCAATGTTTTGAGTGATTCTTTCACTCCTGCTGGTAGCAGTACACACCTGCAGGACGATGCTCAGACCAAGCACTGACAGCCTTGAAAGCCTAACAAGTCTTTGACAGTCTACCAGGTACTCAGGAAATCAAGATGACCTTGACATCAAGTGCACTAAAAGCAGCTAAAATTAGCCCCCTGGAAACTTGATCTTCATGCATTACTACATCATCTTTGTTCATGTTTATTACTAAACAAGGCATCTCTTTGTGCATGTCAAGTCACCAAAAGAGTATTTATATCAGAACCAGATAGATAAATAGATAAATAAATTGCATGACTTAAAATAATCAATAATTTGGGGACTTGGTCCAAATTAGCTTCTCATTTTTTCACATTATAATCACATGAAAACTTGAAAACTGCCGTTGATTTTAACTCACTACAGTGAAAAATCTTAAAAGTATATCCATTCATCATTTGAATTATAAAATTGTATTTAGGAATGCAACTTTAAAAAAACCCCAAAGCATTAACTCAACTCAATGACTTCTGAATTCCATACTAGCCCTCTGAACTTCTTTCCTCAAGAACAGTCTGCAAAAATAAGTCCTCAAGTGACTTCTAATGGTGGATCTAAAGTGAAAAGTTTATATATTAAAAAAAAACCAAAAACTCACAGCCATGTGTAGATTACCTACACTATCCATGTGTGTCACCCCACGTGCATGCAGAAAGACATCTCCTTTGCTGCATGGCAATCCCAGCAAAAGACAGTAAACTGAAATGAGATTTTCAGTTAATCAGGCTACTTCTGCACAACTAATGGGAAGATCACCTAAATATGCAACAGGGTTTCTTTTCTCCAGAGACAGCTCCCTCCAGAGTTCCTTCTGAACTGCTTTTTATTTTCTTGTTCAACAGTTGCCCCACACCATCTACTGGGATTGGTTCACAAAGCCAAGAGCACTGGCAAATGAAGATCTGTGCGGTTCTGTCATTTTTCCATTCTCTTTGGTGCATATATGGAACTATTAGGAGAGCCAATGAAGTATTCCAAATTGTGGTTCTTTCAATATGCTGATAATATACTTCCTTCTTTTTCTAGCTTATTATAACTGCTAACGAATGTCTCAGTGTTTAATGGATACTGAATTTCAAGACACATTTATGAAACTTAAGCCAAATTAAAATAGACATGTACAGATAGATTCTCAGCTGGTATCTTTTTCTTCTGTTTTTTTTTTTTTTTAATCTATCTTTTTCATCTTCCATACTTGTTATCTATAATGTTGGTAAATGAATGGCTAACAATTACAGCACTAGCCAGACAACAGTTTTTATCTGTGTAACAGTCACTTCAAAACATACATCTGTGATTTGGGATGTGAATGTGGTTTATGCCTCACGAGGCACTTAGCATCATGCTTATAACCAAATTTTAAATTTCTGTGGAAATGAAAACACTATTGGAAGGGTCAGCAACCTTAAACTAGTCATGTTTCTAAGATGAAACATGCACCTGTTGATATGTCACACTCTCTCTACGTAATGTGATGTTTCACATCTCAGTGCTACAGAACCTACTAACAGTATCACTAATCATGTTTTGCCACTAATATAGTGAAGATACCATAGCTTAGTAGCAGCTTCTTAACCAGTGACCTGCCTTATTCATGGGGGGAAGATCAAGCCATGTCCATCCATATAAGCAGCTGCTAACCCTGGGCGTGCTGCAGAGGCAGCATCAGAAGTTCTAGAATGAGTCTGCACCACATATTTTGCTTCCATTTGGAAGAGATTGTTTGAAGAAAGTATTTTGGGGCTCAGTGCCAACTATAGTTAGAATCTTTTTCTGAATATTTAGTAGTGGTATGAAAACTGTGTAATTTGCACGGTAACTCTTAAAGGAGGCACTACGTAATGGAGCATACTAAATTGCCAGGAAATGAAAGAAATTGAGAACTTCATCCCGCTTGCTCTGCCAAGCTGCTGCATTTAATGTGCTTCAGTTTTCAGTGGCTTGGTGTTCTGTGCCCATCCTGTACCCGCTTCTTTTGGCTTCCAGTCTGTAATGTAAGAGCTATTTGGAAAATGGCAGACAATGCCAACACAAGCCACTGCCTGAGCAAAACTTTTCAGTGCTCTTTTTCACATGCAGGGCCTGAACACCCAGAACTTGCACTGGCCTAAGCCTGATGCAGGCACACCTCATGGTACACTATGGCAGCATCACTACCCTTACCATGAGAAAACCATGGGCTCCTGTCTATGAAAAAAAAAGTTCCTATCATATCCAAGGCACCTGGTGGATGTACCATTGAGTTACTAGGCTCAGACCAAATTCACAGTCATGCCATACTTTCACCTCTACTTTAAGATTTTCTTCTTTAATCTAAGGGTCAAAATGTTCCAACAAAAAACTTCTGTTTCTTTCCTGCATTCTTGCCTAATCTTAACCTTAGAAAATTAATCTTAACCTTGCAACTACTTGACTCCTTAAACAACAGGGATGACTAAACTCTCTACTCTATAAAAAGGCAATTCAGGTTTCAGTTCACTGTTTGAAACAAGTCTTATGTGGGCATCTGGAAATAAATCTGTAAAATACTTCACCAAATAGTTACAGACAAGAAAAATGAAACAGATATTTCTGTTTTAAAAAAAGTAGTCATTGGAGTTCAAAATCCCTAGGTAAAGCTCTCAAATATATTGATCCACTGAAATCTAACCTCATCCAACAACTTCTTGGACAGTACATATAAGAATTTGCTTCTTCTGGAAGACACGCACATACATATGCCTGATTTTACAATTGGAAGTTGATATAACATGTAAAGCCAGATAGCTTCTATCCCCAGTTTTTTTTAAATGGCCTTTTAAACTCCTGAAGAACATAGCAGTAGCTGAAACTGCTCTAATGTAAGGTGACAAAATCCGTTTAAATGATGATTTAAAGGTAAAATAATGAAGAATTGACGGCAGAAGTCTTCAGAATGGAAAACAAAATTGCAACGAACTCAAAATGAAACTGAATTTTTACAAGTTGCCACTTACCCACCCATGTTCTATATGACCACCACTTGTGTGCCACTGAAAAAGTTATTTTCTTTTTTTTTTTCATACCAACCAGAGAAGAAGATCAGAAGACAAAATCCCGCCCAAACTACCTTCAAAAAAACATCACATGAAGAGCTTTCTTTCCCCTTAGTCTCAATATCCAAGGCAGCTTCAGCATGCATGTCCCAGTCACACTAAAAACCAGCATAGCATCCATCTCTGAGCAAGAAAAAGCAACAGGACCTTAATGGTCATTGGTTCTTGTCAAAATTTCAGTTACAGTGTTCCCTCTACATCTCTCATGGAAGTGGCCTTGTAAGAACACATTTTTATGATTGAAACAAAATGTTTACTGCTGTCAGTATCTCCTTCCACTATCCCCCAGTTCTTCCACTCTCTCTCAGTTTATCAGCCCAGATTCAGAAGGCACTCCATGTGTGAAAGGTTGTAAACTGCACAACCCTCTGTGGTCTATTCTTTGTACTCTTCTGCTGCTTGGAGGAGTCACTGAACCTGCTGAAGGGATCAAAGGAAGGGCAAGTGGGCAAGAACTCTTCTGAACCAGCAGCAAACTGCCCACCTTTTGTCCCAGTGCCTAACTTCTGCAAATACCTGCAGAAAGGGAAGTCAGGCTAGGTCAGAGAAACAACCACACATTGGACAAAACACAGAGGTAGCTTTTCTTCCACAGCATGCTTCAACAGCCTAATATAGCAAATTCTGCTCACATTTTATAATACCTTGAGTGCAATGGTAAAAACCAATCCAATTAGAATTAGAAGGTAAGTGAACCAGCTTATTCAAAGTATAAAGGCTACTGGAAAAACATGCTGCAATGGATCACTGTCTTGGTCAGTCCCCAGGAAATGATTCTATGGTAATATTGGCACCCTTCTTTTTAACTTTCTCCTTGTTTTTGAAGTATGCATTTTCAGTGCTTGTTTGTAGCAGAACAATGAAGTATTGTTGACAAGATGACAGATGTGAAAAACAGGTATCATTTGATTAAGAGGGAAATACCAATCATGAACAATCGTTAACTCAAAACATTGCATATTCAGAAATGCTAGCATGTAACATCTCTCTGTACTATAATTTTATTCCCTAGAAGCAGTTAAGTTTAAAAGTTTACTTAATTGTTGAACATGGCTTTTTTTTTGTAGTATTACTCAGTACCTCACAGAGTATCCAAAATGTTTTCAACATTCATAATTTCAGTGAGATTAAAAAAGCCCAGCACTTAACACTAAAATATATATGACAGAAATTGGGAAAATTATTTTTAACATCAACAGCTGGGGAGTCACTAATATCAGTACTGACTGCACAGCATATTTCCATTTAAATCAAAGAGGGGGCATATTTCTTCCACTTCAATTCAAAACAACTTAGGTATTTTTTGTTTCAGCTTCAATGAACTACTTTAGCAGCTTTATATGCCAGAATCTTCAGTTCAAAAGAGTCCTTTAGCATATATGCTAACCTAATGAAACTACTTCCCTTGAATCCAGTTTTCTCAATTAAATATTCATGAACAAAATCCTTCCCTCTAGTTAAGGAGTAAAACAAGATGCCTAAAGAAAAGGAATTTATCAAAAAGGGTGATGGTTCAAAAATAACAAGTCCCAAGTCAGAGGATACTACTGGAGAAGAACAGTTTGATTTCAGGCAAATGAAACCCAAAAAGCAAAAAAAGCAAACTATTTTTCCCCCAAAAGCCTCCTATAAAATTTTTAAAGAAACAAAATAGCATCCAAAAGCTTCATAGTAATAACCATAAAATAACTTTCAGTAAGGATCAAACACAAAAAGTTGCAAGACAGGTTTCAAAAAATTACTGCTATAGTTATGTTTCTAACCTCAACTGAGTCTGGCTACTAGCAAAAATGGCAGGACTAGACCCACTGTAAAGGCCAAGAAATTCTTATCTTTAACAGAGCTGAAGTCAGCAGAAACTGTCACCAACACAGAGCAGAGTGAGAGCCTGGTTAGAGACCACAGTGTACTGCCAAGGGCATCCCCAAGCACCCTCATGAGCAGGAGCCCCTCTGTACCTTTGTCCCCAACAAGCAAGGCTGGGTCACCATTACTGAAATCTAAAATCACTTAAAGCCTGTCCACATTTGCAATTAAACCACATTAAGTCAGAAAGCACACTGGGCTGGCACCAGAAAACATATCTCTCATGTGGTGTCAGGAGTTGATCAGATTTCAAACACTACATGATTGTATGTCAAAGAATCCTCCAAAGGATGATATAAATAGGAGCTACAATACAGACACATCAAAATGAATTTGCCTAATCTATTTTAAAAATTGTTCTTACTGAACTCAAAGACAGTAAGACAGATGTCTGGTTTTGTCACTCATATGTTCCTTAAATAATTTACCTGCCTTCCCTGTGATAGCTTGAGTTCTCTAACAGCTGGTTTCTGCTTTTAAGAATTTCAAGGACCAAAGTTCCTACTACAACAGTTTACACACCAGGCTGAGCCATACCTAGGTCTCATGGACAACTGCTGCAATGACTTAAAGATAAGAAACAGTGCACATGTACTGCGTTTTCTTCTGAGGAACACAAACTGGCACTGGAAGCCATAGCATGTTGCAAGTCTCAAAAAGCACAAGAGCTATGCTTTTCTTGTGAGTTTGCTTAAAATACTAAAGAAATCTCTGCATTGTGGTGCTCATTAAAAAAAATAAGGTACAGTGAAACAATTCCTTTTAAGATTACTTAAGATTATTTTAAGAACAATCAGTAGGACTATTGTTTTGAAACAACATTTCAAACTCTTAAGAAAATACACAAAAATCTCAGAACCACAATATTTGCAATGGCTTCTTTAACACTAAGGCTAACTTCTCTTTTCTTTCCAAGATACCAACTAAAACTAAATTGTGAGGTCATGAGTATCTTTCAAAAGAGGCCTTCCTATCAACCTATGAAACTAATTCTGGTTTGCAAATCCATATGCTGCTCAACAGCATTATGTACGCATATATGATATGATACTAACATTGACATTATTTTCAAATATGGGCTAACTCCTGAGCAGGCAGTATGTAAAAGATGGGAACAATTACAGGAGATACAAATTAAAATGCTTGCCCTTCACAGTAAGATATGAAGGGAACAAAAAACTCAAGTACAAATACAAGTCAAATAATCCACACAAAAGAAAACCTGCCACATTTATGAAAGAAAAATCAATCTCTGCTACAAATTACACAGCTTTCAGAAATGGAGGACTTGTCATCTTTTCTAGCCTAAAGCTACGTTCCTAGCTTCATTTATCATGCTTACTGAAATCAGCATTCTCAGTCTCATCATCCTAAGAATCCCACTAATTTATATTTATTAGCCTTAAGAGTTCCCAAATTCAATCTACTCAGCACCTGATGATAAACACTCTCTTAGAAACCTGTGTATCCAGGAAATTGGGCAAATTTTTTTAACCTGATAATAAACAAAGAAAACAATACCTCTCCAGATGTGGGAGGCTGTTTGGGAAACAAATTGTTGAAAATTATTTTGATCTGTCTATATATTTAGAAAGAACAATATCTAAAAGAAATTGCAAAACCTGAGTGCACAAAACACAGACATCTGGAGAAAAGCCACATGAATTTCAAATGTATCAGATTCTCTGGGTTTAAAACCACACTACTGGTTAATATCTTCACAAGTTCTTCTGTCCCTTCAGTAATAGCACTTCACTAACACTTCATAAAGTGTTGATTTTCTACAAAACGTCTCAAGATAAAATGCTGCTCTGGAACTTTTACAGGCAATGGTACATTCTCAGCCACTCAAAAATGCAGAGTCTAGATAACAGTGTTACTTAAAGCAGGTTAGTGGTTACTGGAGCCAGTGGACAGTCCCACAGTGAGTCCACTTGCACTGTCTTTGCATTTAAGGCTGCAGGCCCACACACAGTTTTTTTGCCTGCACTGCAGAAAACAGTGCTTCCCATTCTTTCCTCTGTCACAGAATCACAGAATGGCTGAGGTTGGAAGGGACCTCTGAGGATCATGTAGTTCAGTCCTCTAGACAGACTGCAAATGATGGTGTCCAGACAGTTCTTGAGTAGAAGGACACTGCAGAAGCTCTCTGGGCAGCCTGTTCCACAGCTCTGTCACCCTCACAGTAAAGCAGTTGTTCCTCATATTATTTAGATGGAAGCCGCTGTGTTTGAGTTTGTGCCCCTTGTCCTGTCACTGGGCACCACTGGAATGAGCCTGGCCCCGTGCTCGTGACATCTTCAGGTATTTGTGTGCATTGACAAGCTCCCCTCCACTGCCTCTGTGGAACATGATCCTGTGCAACTGAGAGAACTAAACCAGGAACTTGTCTTCTGGAAAAACACCCTTGACAAAAAAAGGGCAAAGTTTCTCTGTACCTGAAGGAGTTTCCCAGTGCAGTTCATAGCCCAAACGTTGCCGTAACACAAGACGGAATGAAAGAATAGGAGCTTGCTTTCTTAAACTCTTTTTTTCCTGATAATTTATTACAGTTTAGGCATATATTGAACTACAGTTTTAACAGCCTATAGAATGGGTTGCTGTCTTTAAAAGACAATTTAACATGGATTTTGTTGTCTCTTTTTCTATGTAATTAGGTACCACTTCTTCCAGATACTAAGATTGCACAATTATATCAATACTCTCACATTAATGAATTGCTTTGTAGCTTTTCAATGTTAACAAGACACCTATTTCCAAATAGTTATTTAGATTATTCAGTCACGCTTACCCTGCATTATCATTAAAAAAATTATATCAATTTAACTTATTTTTATCAACTAGTCTCACCTTGCTATTTTACTCCTGCAATTTGACCCAGCCAGAAGCTTTCTTCCTATGCCTGCCATCTGTTAACTACTTTGTACAAAAATGCTGCTCTTTTGGCACATTTCAAAGACAATTATAGTAGTTATTTAATGAGTGTGCAATTATCTCAGGAAAAAATATATTATATTATGACAATCATTAAAACAGCAAGTGTTTAATTTTAAAGAGGAAACATACACAAGGAATTGGACAGCCTAATTATTGACAAGTGATGAAGGTTGAGAGAGACCTTCTCAAGAAAGGTTTAAGAGAAGCATTCATGATAGGAAAAAGATCCAAAAAATTGCGAAAAAAATTAATTCGACTCAACATAAATAACTAAGAAATTCATAAAGCTTTTAAAACTGTGAAACAGACACTCTGGCACATTTTCAGTGTTCTGAAAAGCGCAGCAATTTTTGTCTTTCCCTTACTACACAGTTTTATTTTGAAAGCCAAAACAGGGGAAATGAAAATTGAGACAATAAAAATGATACTCCATCAGTAAACGTGTTACAAGTTTATCTCACAAAAATGCACTTTCTTTCCCCAACCTATGAATTTGCCATTCTAAAAACTAAAATGTATAAAAAGTCTATATAAAACATATATAATATATACAAAAGCAAGTGCTTCATACACATTCAACTATAAATAAAGCTATCAAAACATTGCTCTTTTAATGATGTTATTGGCAAAAAGCCACAGATTAATAATGAAAACATTTTATTATCTACAGCTATAATTTAGAATGCCATTCTAGGAACTGCACTACTTAGGCTCAGAGATGCTACCCTACTCTTCCCATTAACTCTGGGCATTTGCACAGCTTTGCCATGGTCAATCCCATCTGTTTATGCAGATTTTTCTCAAATCACAGAAATGAAGCAAAAAACCTGCAAAATATTGCACAAAGGTGGTCAGTGGAGAGATTGTTTTCATTACTTCAACATAGATAATAAACTTAATAGGTGCTGGGAATTCTGCTGCCTCACTGTGCTACAAGATTTAAGTTCCTATGAGGAAGATAAAAAAATGCTCTTGAGACACAGAAAACTAAATCCAGTATGTACAACTTGTAGAAATGCTTAAAAAGAAACTTCAGACAAAGATTTGCATTTTTTAATATGATATCGCCCATAAAATTTATCCTAATTAAAGGAACAATATAAATACAGTGGGTATGCTTAATGGGAGGTATACCAGCACTACCCAGCACTTTAGGAAGAATAACCCATGTTAGGGATATGGAGGTTTTTTACATATCAAAATTACAAGATATTATTTGTAATAAACCCAAATGCTTACTGGAAGGGACAATTAGATTTCCAGTCATAGAATCATTAAGGTTGGAAAACCCTCCCAAAATCATCAAGTCCAACTTTTGACTTGATGCAAAGATGTGAGATGATGCAAACTAGGACAGATGTGTATTTTGTTATGCTCAGTCTCACTGAATATTGCACCGCTTCCCAAGCCACATGCACATAGCAGCACCATAATTTTAAAATCTTGTATTGTACCAACACTTAGAAGCAATAACCTATAAACTTAGTATGCAGAATAGCCAGTCTTTTCTACAAAGAAGTTCTATATAGTATGATCAAGTCCTTAATTTAAAATACTCCTTGTTACAGGCTTACTTAAACCATACAGAATATAAGAAGTACACTCCAATACTATACTGTATCTGTACAATATAGTGTGTGTGTATATATATACACACACAAAAGTCCTATGTCCTTTATTTTGATACATCTTCCATAATTGCTTTTATATCAAGTAGCTGTCTGGTCTTAGATCTCACAGTTAGCCAAGAAAGCACATCACTGCTTACTATGTGTTTCTCTCATAAAAACTTCACAGTCCACAATGGTGTATACAAGTAGAACAGCAACCAATAGCAGCATAAGAGCTTTACAAGTGGAGTAATCCAAGGGATACACGTCTACAATGAATTTAGAGTTGTTATAAAAGTGCCATCTGATACCACAGTCAGACATGAATGGTCTGTGACAATTCAGGACATCCCAGTAGCACATAAATCTGGACGTGGATCTAGTGAGAAGTTAATTATCTCTCTGATGATAACCTCATATATGAGGTTATGCCACTCTGATATATACAGATGTCCTGGGGTACAACACCACCCAAACAATCCTCTGTGAGGTTCAGACTTTGCCAAACTTTCAACAAGGGCAAGACAAATTCTTTCAAAATAATTAGTGTCATCTACTTCTATAAAAGAAGTGGTGGGACAGCTCAGGCTTGCAGGCATAAAAACACTTGCATGTTTCAAGTCAGTTTTTACACAAATTCATTAATACACTGAATTGTCGAGTTAGGTGCCAAACTTTTAGTCACAAAAAGGAAAAAAAATTAATTACGTGATTTTAAGAACTACCACCTCATCCTATAGCACTTCATATTATTAATGAAATATTTTTCATCAGTATATTTTTCATTTTCATATTATTTTTAATCTCAATTCCTCTGCTTTCATGTGTGCAGCCAGAAGACATAACATACACAGTGAGACAGCTGTAATCTTCTCTAAGGACAGTTTATACTTAAGATTATCTTTCCAAAAGTTTATACTTCACATTATTTTTCCAACAGTTTATACTTTACATTATCTTTTCAACTTCCTTTTGCTTTTAAAGATGTAAAACAATGCTGAAGCCTTTTTTTATCCTTCTGGAAGCAAATAGATTATTTAGCCTTAGCAAACTCAAACGAGTTTTAAGTGGAGTTAAAAGAACAGAAGTCTTGTATTAGTCAAAGCCAAGGCTACAGGAGTCTTCAGCATTTCTCCACTTTACTTTCTGTTCTCAAACTAACACTGATGAAAAATGCATGATGTAAAATTAAGGGTGCAATTTATTTACAATTCTGATCTAATTACAGCAGAAAGCATATTAGCACTGTAAGACGGTCTTCTTAATTCTGCAGCATTATTACACCAAACAGATTGTATTAATTTTTAAATTAATTTCCATCAAAGGAATAACCAAACAAGTAAAAATGTTATGAGTATGCTTGCTCTCAAATACTGAAACAAGTATTTAGTGTTCTTCCTTAATTTCAATAACCTCAGTCTAACTACTGTTAAAGATCTTCAGTTGTCTAATATTGGATCTATTCCAATACCTACAATTCATTAACTATTTCAGAAAATAAAGTTATTCTGAGAAAACTTCAACCATTATCAAACTGAAAGTGCTGAAAAAAACCACCTTAATTTACTAGTAATTGTTTCCTCAATATGTACTTAAGGCAGCAAGAAACATTGTCTTGTTAAAAAATTTCAAGTTCACCTTAACTACTACATATGAAACTTGTCAAAATCCTTTCCCAACTGTTTCCTACCTAAAGCCAACCAGTTTCAGGAAGAGCAAAATTCCCTCCCCCTTTACCCTATCTTTTTCCTCCCTGGTTCAACTGCACACATTTGTAAAAAGCTCTAAGAGAACCATCTCATCTTGAACTTGAAATTCTAAAAAAGAGATCAAAGAATATAAGTGAGATTTACAACTAAAGCCCTTCTTAGAATTGTCGTCAGTCAAAGGACAGATCTGAAACACTTCAGTAATTGCCATGGTTTTCCATTACTATTCATACTACGTACTCCACTGATTTAAAGAGGCTTCTACATTGTCTGCTTCTGTACATTCCTCAACAGTTTGACAGCTACCAGTTCACAACCAGTTTCTGAAGGAAACATTAAACATCTGTCTGACCAGATAAACTCAAGGTCAGAATCCAATTTATACAATTTATTGCATACCCCAAAATAATAAAAACCAAACCAAGCAGTTTTATAACTATCTGGTTTCCGGCTGTTCCATTTCAAAGAGGAAAAACATTAAAATTTCGAATACTGCAAAGTTGCTTTGTTTTCACACCATGATAAAAACAAAACCAAACCCCTTAGCTTTAAAGGCTTTCCACAGATGTCAGAATTTTCACTCTATTCCTTGATACAAAGCAAAATGCCAAAACTGATGTGAGATCGAAGCAAGTCTGAAAAGGTTCTGATGAATACAACACAAAAGTCACAGCACCAGAAAGTTTCATTAGAGCTGCTTTTTATTGCCTGGCTTATATCCCAGATGCTTCTCAAAAATGATACTAATCCTGGGTTTCTCACCACACTTTTCCTGGAATGTATTTCCTCTTCACCCTTCACCCCAAGTATGCTCAGGGAGCCCAAGAACCTCTGCACCCCTGTCCCCAGCCCCTTGAGCTGCTGCATGGCAGGGAATGGGCAGGGAATGTTTATAAAAACACACTGCTGCCACAGCAGGACTGCACACTCACACTCTGACAGGATCACCTTCCCCTGGGAGCTGCTGGAGCCTGTGTCTTCAGCTTACAGAGATCTCTGACAAGAGTGGCTACTTGGGTGCACCTTCTTTTGTTTATTTAGACAGAGAAGGGTAAAGAAAGGAAATGTTTATCAAAACCAACAGATTGCATCTACTGCATCATTCAGTTAATCAAGCTCATCTCAACCGCACTGCTGGATATCCTTGTTCCATTAACACCACACCACAATTTACAGAAAAAGTTTCACTGGTAGGAATTGACAATTACACGCTTCTTAAGCGTAAGCAGAAGTTGTAATGGAGAAGCAATCTACTGAACCAAGACCAAAGATTAAGCATCTTAAGCCCTTATCTCTATGCTAATGATCTAAAATTAATGGGGGAAAAAGAAAAATGCTACGTTATCTCCTTCACAGGCCTCTGTCCAACAAACTAAGTAGAAGCAAAAGTCAGTAGCTAAGGCCCTTGCCTTTCCCATATTTTTTTTTCCAGAAAGACATTCTATATTCTCAAGTAGAGAGAATATTGGTAGCAAGAATACAGGAATAACCGTTACTAAAACCTTTTTAAAGCTGTCTGTTTTAAATGTATATTTGATGTCAGAGTTGCATCTGCTTTGAAATGCACAGATTGAAAATTAGAAAACAATTTTTATGTCATCTTGTCCTCCTCGTGAAGGATTTGAATACTTGCAGTAGATGGGCACATTATACTAAAACAACTGCTGAATTTTTCAGTTTAGCCTAAAGTAACAAAATGCAACATACACACAGCTTTTTAAATGTTTTCTATTATTATTGATCACATCAAAAACAAAAATAATAAGTGTGTATTTTTAGGCAACGAGCATGAGCACAAAGACGCAAAGCAAAGGACAGAGCAACAACATAACCACTGCAATTCCTGCAGGAAATCAGCCATATAAACCTTACCAAAGGTCTTAAAAACGTTTCTCTAACTAATTTTCAAGACAATAAGACATTATATTCACATCAAAATCATAAACCAGTAAATTTTCTCTGTTGTACTTCAGAAATACAAACAGCAGAAGGAGCAACACCATTTTATCCGAATAAGATGAAGTAGTCTTGCTTTCTTCAGTGATAAGAAAACAACAGGAGAAAGCGTGTCTGCATCAACTGGTTAGGTTTTATTCCTCCTAAACTAGACTTCTTCAGGGTCAAATAACAGCGCAGAAACTTCAGTTACCATGCTTTGACTCACACACCAGTCACTATTATTCATTTCACCCCGTCAACCAAATCAGACTGTTCAAACCCCCACTCCCCAAATCCCTACATACCTGTCCTTGTAAGGCTGCACGACTTCTGCCTTGCAGGTGCTGATTAGAAACTGAAGAATGCCAAGGATGGATCTGAGTTTGAGACTGTGCCCGAACGAGTTCAGATGACGGTGTCACTTGCTGTGGGGTTATGTGGTGTTCTAGGTCATGCTCTAAAACATGGCTTGTGCTATCCTGAACAAATGCAGAATCATCGAACTGTGGCAGAAGGTCTTCCTGCAAGAGGTCATCTGGGTCAAGTCCTGTGAATGGTTCACTGTGAGTCTCCACTTGATGAAGTAAGTTGTCATCTAAAGATGTAAAACCGTTGCTTTCAATAGGGTCAGTGAAATGGCTTATCTGAGAAGCAGAACCAGTAGAAGCTGGAAAATTAATGTTCACAGGAGAGAGTTTCGAACTACTAAAGTTGCCCTGAGGATGCGCAGAATGCAACATTTGAAAAGTACTTGAATTCAAAGGTGTATTAGGATTCAACATGTGCTCGGTTGTTTCTTGCTTGGTCCCTGTTTGAGATGTAAAGGCATCGCTTCCAGTGAAGTCAGAGATAGAGTGTGTCTGCTGGCTAGTAGAAAGAGCTGTTGTAGGCTGAAGAAGGCTGGTAGGAGAAATGTGATTATTAGAGTAGGAATACGGAGATGAAAATTGTTGACTATTACTGACAGAACATGGAGTAATAGTTGGGGACTGTCCATCAAAATTTCCTTCTTGATTCCCACAAAAATGTATTGAAGCACTTGCAGTTTGAGAAAACTGTTGAACAGAGAGAGGCTGCTGTGAAGTCGATGGATTAGAAACTGAAGGTGGGTGGTTAACACTGACTCTGAGGGAAGTAGACACGTTAACTTCCATGAAGTCTTTTGGCTGACTCAGAGCATCTTGCCCCGTGTTGTTCCTGCTCTGCTGCGGCCGTAGTGAGGCACACTGATGCTGTGGTTCATTAGCCTGAAATAAGGCAAAGTCATGGTGTGCTACAAAGCTTTTATTTTGCTGCATAGACTGAGAATGTCCTTGGTGAAAAGGGGACCCATTTTGATTTGAAACAGTTGTGGCAGTTTGATGACCCCACATAGGACTACCATCAGCCACATCTGGAAACATCCCATTGGACTGGTTTTGCGGATGAACTGGTGAACAATTGAACTGAGAGTGTGGTGATAAGACATTGTCAGCTGAGCTATTAAAAGACTGATTTACTGAGTGAAGCTTCAGTGAATCATACTGATTCAGCTGATCAAACTCACTCATCTTTTGTTGATTTTGAGCATCTTGCACATGGTTCAGTGAGTCTATGTGCAAAGGTTCAAATTCTGCACCCAAATTCAATTCATCAACAAGTGAAACAGGTCCAGGTTGAACAAAGGCATCATCTGACAAACCTTCTAAGGTCTCACTAAAAAGATTGGCATCATCAAAAAAATCCATCATAGGATCAGTCATCTTGAGAGGTCTGTTCTGCTTTTGCTCTCAACTCCAAATGGAGTCAATTTTGTCTCTCCACAGTGAACAGAAACAAATGACATCCAGCGGTCACCACCTTATCCAAGGCATGCCAACAGCCATTAGTGCTTCTGATGAAACATTTGTCTTCAGGTGTTAAAGCATCCTGAGGGAGAGGAATGAGGGGGGAAAAAAAAAAAGGAAAAATTTAATATAATGACTCTCCTCATCCTTCCTTCCCCTTCCCAACACTTTTAAGAGTATTTGATACTTTGTTCATAACTTCAGCTACCCCACAAATCAAGTAATTTATTTTTGCTTATACTTGATGCCCTGTGCAGCGTTTATAATTTTTGTCCCTTATAAAAATGTTTTAAAAGTAATGGTTTCATTTGTTTTATTCACTTAAAGCAGAGTTTTAAGATTTTTCTTGGTCATATTCATTAAAACTACCAAATTGCACCAGAATTGGGTTTTAGTGCTCCAGGATTAGAATTTGTTTATAGCAAAGAAATCATACATACGTAAAAGGTATGTAATAATTCTGTATACTTACACAAAAAAACTTGAAAGGTTATAAAATACATTTAAGTGAAAGCTAAATTTCATTAGGAGAAACTGGGATACTTTGTTTCTTCTATTTAAGTTGCATTATGCAATTTCCTGAGAAACTGTATTTTATCACACTTAAGACATAACAGACTCTTCTTAGAAGGAAAGACAAGAGAGTGAATACAATGATACAAAGAAAACACAAAAAGAACAGGCTTTGGTTCAAAGGAGTTTGCACACCTAGTTTTGAAATATTTGAAACTCTTTATTCATAGTATCACTGAGTGATCACCAATTAATTGATTTGCAGTGAGAGATTTAAGGAGAATTGAAAAGCATGGTAAATTTAACTTGAGCCTAAAAACTCCCACACTTATAGTGTAATCAAACAGAATGGGAAATGACTGAAAATGTGATAATGTACTTCCCCAGATAACTGGTAATCCTGTAGAATAGGGAAGCAATCACTTTAAATGAGCACCTTCATGGACTAATCATTCCTTTATCCTGTCAATGCATATGTCTAATTAAAGAAAAAAAAAGGGAAAAAAACCAGCCACAACTTTTAATTCCTGACCCTGCCATTAAAGCTCACCTTCAACTATAAATCCTCATTAATTAATTTTCCTAAGAATAAAATAAGTATGGAATCCTTCCAGAAATGAACACCCTGTAAATCTGAAATATACTCTGATGGAAAAGGTTGCTTAGTAGGTTGCTGAACCTACTAAGCCCAAAGTACTTCTTGGCAAGCTGATGAAAACCCATTACATATACACCTAGGCCACTGAAGATGGTGTGACCATAGTCGGAATAAAGCCAGACTTAAATTCACAAACTTCCTTTAGGATTTCAGTATATGAGACTTCTGGTATGTACAGAGATAGACAGATGGATCCTGTACCATCCTGAGACACACCAATCAGGCATGGGGACAGTGAGGAGGAGAAGCACGATAAAAAAGAAGTGACAGAAGCTTAGGGAGATGACGGCTTAGCACAGCAAAGCTACTGTGGATCCCAGATTACATGTGTGTGGGTTATTGCTTAAAGTTGGGATCTCCCAAAGTCCCAAGATAAAGAAAGCATTAATATAAATTAGACCTCATTATCTTCTAACACTGATTAAGTTGTCTACGTATGATTAAAATCAACATAATAATGACTTTCCCAGAATGGAACACCTTCCAATAGATGACAAACAGCAGGATCCAGGTAGAAGGTCTGGCATGGGTTATAACATTGCTAATAAAATGATATCTCATCCTAGTTTATCTCAACACAAAAGATAAGTCAGGAGAGAGCTATTTTAGGTCAGAAGAAAACCAATTCAGATTAAGTACAAGGAAAAAATATCATAGACACAGAACAAATGTAATTGAAGAAATCCCACCTAAGATAAGATGGAAATTATGGTAGCCATGGGTAAAATGTCCTGTTCCAGGCTATCAAGGACTACTGATAAAAAGCTCAAATTTGAAGCCTGTATCAGTAAGTTTTCATATTGATTCTGATCAATTTTTACTAACTGGAAAAACAGAGGGAAAAAAGAGATATTTCTTCCATCTTTAGCAATATAGACACCAAGGTTGTACAATCATTAACTAGTATACATGCTCTTAACTATAAAAGTCTAGAACTACTCAACAGGACTAAAAGAACCCTGTATTAAAAGCCACATACACCAAACAATCTCTTAGTGTTTTACTGACTGTGTCCCTTTACGGTAAGGAAATGGAGAAGAGCTTGCAGAACAGCTGGAAGTACTGCAGCACACACAGAACTGGCCTCACAGAAATTTACTTCTTGCCTTAAAAACCAAGAAACATTTTCCATCTTCATTTTTCCTACTTTTTTTCAGTATAAGGAAAACAAAAGAGGAAATAATTAACTAATAACATGAACTCTCCTTTTAAAATGCAAAGGTTTTATAACACAAATAAATCTTGGCAGGTATAAATAGGAAATATAACCTGAAGATGTCAGCTTCGCTTCAAGAATCCAAGCAAGTTGGATATCACAGGTGATTTTCCAAACTGAGAAATCTGAAGGCTACATACTCGAGAAACCTCTCCCAGCTAATTAGACCAACAAATTTATTATGAAGAAAGCTTCTATGTAAAATGGAGATTGTGAAGTGACCAAAAAAAAAAAACAACAAAATAACCCCACCAACTAATTACCCAAACTTCTTTTGGAAAGAATACCACTATAGATAGCCTGAACATAAAGCTGTTGCAAAGAGACTTTGGATTTTGACCAGGGAAGTACTTTTACCCGTAGTCTTCAAGCAAACTTGATGTCTGTCTTATATCAGAAGAAAAGGAAAACAAGATCTATTTTACAGAATTTGATGTATTTTACAGAATACATCAGAATTGCAAGTATTTTACAGAATACATCAAAAAAAAAACTGAACTCAAACAAAAACATAAGGGAACAGATAGAAAATTTCACTCTGAAAACATAAGGAGGGGGTAGCAGTAAAAGGACTATAATAAAAATTTCTCATGTGCTTTATTTATTTAATGGCATTTTTGACTACTTTTGCTGAAGTGACAACAGAACACAAGCTACTTCAGTTATAAGCAAGTAAATCAGGTGGAGCTTAAGCACATTACCATGATATTATCACTTTAAAACTTTGATACACGAGGTAGCACTGCTTCACATGACTGATGTGTGACAGTACCAAAGATAAGAGAAATCAGTGAGTTTGGGGGCCATTTTTCTCAAAATAAGTTGAAGCCATGGCTATTCAGAAAAATTATAGAAGCCATCTCACAGAGAAGCTAGGGACAAGTTAGCAATCACAAGGAATTAAAACAGGTCATAAAAGCATGACATAATAGAAATCCAGACTATGGGAAAAGGACACAGTCATAGTTAGGGAAGAGTTTTACATTACATGCTTGCAAAGGGTTTAGTTTTGGGAACTTTTTAGGGAAGCAATGCAACCAGACATAACAAACAAGAAGTCTGCTAGAGACTGAAAAAAATCACTGTATTTGCTAAATTCTGTGTAACATGCAAAAGCATGACAGCTTCGTGCTTGCTGTGATTTGCCCATCTATTAGCAGATGGAATACTGCATCAAAAGAGGTGCATGGTAAAACCTAGGCACTCAAAAAACTGATCACTTCTGCACAATACTTAGAAATGAGGCATTCCCTTCCCAATATTAAAAGACAATTACACTATCATTACTTGTCAGATTTTAACTAAAGCTTTGGCCAAGTTCAAAAAGCTGAGTTAATTAAGTAACACAGAAGTTACTTCCTGCTGATGGGCCAATATAAATGATATTCTACCACAGATTTAAAGATCAATGTACAAGTTAAATTTGAAAAGCACAGAGGGACATAATTTCCTCAAAAGCCCAGTAATATAGAAGACTAAAAAAGAACATTTAGTAGATACAAGCTCTTTTATTCCCTAACAGAAAGGGCTGTTTGTACTACAATGCCATGGTATCTGTAGCTAAATATGGATTGAAAAGATGCATTTTCTTATTGTTATCACTAAAATTTGGATAAAAGTTGGTTGGGTAGCCCAAATAAAAACCCATGCATCCAATTGTATATATACATATGTATTATTTTAGATTAAAATTACTTTTAATTTCCGTGAATTTCTAATTATGCATTTCTAACTATTTTTGAGTAATGAGCCATTCCTTTAGTAAAATCATACCCTTAACTCACTGGTTTTGTTTAGAATTCTCTTTCTGCTACAGAGTTCACAGACATCATGCTAAATATTCAAAAGATCACTCAAGTACCTTGAATTTTAATTTGAAGACGATGAAGATTTGAAACATATGGGCTTAAACTAAATTCTCAGAACTGAGTTCCAGTCCATGGCTATGGTTCCAACCCCAAGTAAGAACAAAGAACTGGAGCACACTGGCTTGGGTGTGTTTGTCAGACTAATCACAGCAGTCTCTTACCATACCTACACTGATACTGCTTGCACCAAACCCCCCATGTAACTGTTTCCCTTCCTCTGCTCCCCAGACATGCACAAACTCCCTTCCTCCACCTCTCCTCCTTTCATGCACCCCTCCACCTCTTTCTCCTTTCTGGGAAATAAATACAACAAATGTAAACAAGGGAAAAAAAGACATCAGTAGCTATCTATTTGTTAAGGTTGTTCATGGAATTACAAAGCAACAAACAACACAAATGACATTTCACTTGAGAAGAAAATCCATCTTCCAATGCAACTGAAGGCAAATTTCTACCATTCTCAACCATGTCTGCCTTCACTGTGAATGGCAAATCTTTCTTAATGAGAACAGCTTTGCTTAAGCTGAATAGAGCAAAACCAAGCCAAAGAGAAAGTATATCACAGAACTCTGTATAAAACAACATGGTATCAAAAAGCCCCAGAGCAATGCTTAGGCTACTTACTATACTTCATTAAGAGATCCATGTTAACATTAATTTTTAACTCAAGGTAAATTTATGAAACCTCAAAATGGTATTTCAGCAAGCCATACTTAATAAATGGAGAGAAGATATAATAACAAATTCTGTAATGTACGAAGTAAGCATAGCTTAAACTTAGCTGTTTTCTTCAGAGACCTATAAAAAATAAAAAAAACAGTAGCTTTTTGAAAAAATCATATTTTCTGTAGAGTCTTTTGTGAGGTTTTTTCCTGTTGTTTTGAAGTGCAGGTGTGTGTAATACCACAAAGTTTTTTCAGACTAAGTAAAGTTTATGTTATTGAGAAGTGTTGTTGTTTGTTTTGATTGCACAAAATTCAGACCCTTTGCTTTTTTGCATTCCAAGTTAGAATCATTTTCTTTCCAAAACTCCAAATTCCAAAGATGGCAAGATGCACAGTTAAAGCCCTTAGAACTGTTTATCAGAAAATGACAATCAAATCATAGACCAATTTATAAATTCTTTACCTATATACCACTGTTTCTCTGTCTGTAATACTAGGAATTAGTGATTTAATTAGAGCATTAATCTTAAGACTTATTTATTCCAAAGTTAAGTTAATAGCTTGGGTCAAAATTAAGAGCTAGCACGGGCACCTAATGAACCTTACACTGTAAAAGTTCCTGATAAACCTTTAAGACAAAACCAAGTTGCTGAAATATTCTAAATTAAAAATATATTACAAGAAAATTAAGAAAATGGCCTGAGTCAAAATAAAAAATATTCTTACCTATGAATATAGAACACATCTCTTTAATGAAGAATTGAAAAGCTCAGAGCTGTGTTTTAAATCCAGATGGATACCTCATCAGAGACCTGAAAATGAAGCACGTCAAACAAGTCACACAATAACCAACTTCAGAAGTGTACATTCAAATGCAATAATTAAACTCAAAAACTCACTAGATACCATAAAACCAAGAACACCAGGATTAATACACAATCACTAGTAGCTCTGATTTGGTGTCTGGTTAATAGATACATATTCATTTTGTAGGACTACTAGAAATAACCCAAGTCTACAAACCCCTTCAGATCAAGGGTAGTTTGTGCCACAAAATCAAAACGTTTAGGCTAACTTTAAGACAGGATCTAGGTACTCTAAACCAGCAACAGCAGAAAGCAGTTTTGAGGTTAGGTTTTAAACCTGTCAGTCTGAGAAGCCCAGTACATGTCTTTTAACAGCAGTGAGCTGTTCCACTCTGACAGTGGACTTCAATGAGAACTGACACTGCCTTTTGGGGAGAGAATTCCTGTATGACAGTTTTATCCTGTTCCTTGCCTTGGCAGTAGGTAGAGGAGCTCAATTTCAAGAGGTTCTCTTTTAATCTCAAAGAGGCTTCAAAACATTACAAAGTTTAAGGGAAAATGTGTGTGGGGTTGTAGGGCCACAACCTGTGTAAAAGCCTCAAAGCACACAAAACTACCCTCTAACATTGAAAGAGACAGAAAGTTGGTATATGAACTGATATTCTACACCAATGTGTGCTCCCATTTCAAAAATATGATTATAGTGTCCAAGACACCAAATATGCTCCAATTCCAATACAAAGATTCCTCTCTTCCTAAATACAGTTTTGTGATGCCAAAGCTTTAAACACTTTTGCAGAACTATTACTGCAGATCAAACTTTAAACTTTGTTGAAAGATAACACAGCATATAATATTGCAATGATAAGCAGATTTTAACACACTTATTTCCTTTCCCCACATCTTTGAAACAATGCTGTAATGTATGTGGAAGATATAAATTGGTTATAGCAGCTACCAAATCCTGCAATGTTCCAGGAAAAAAAAATTATCTGGTTCTAATTTAGTACATAAATTGCTACATTTATCCTCCTCCTATTATTCAGTAACTTCCCAAGACTTTTTCCAAGGTTGCTAAACTAAAATCTGTCTGCTTTGCAATAATAGGGACACTTAATGCAGAGAGGTATTTTTCCAAAATTCATATGAGATAAGTATGTACCCAACACATACCTAGGGGGAAGTTACTAAAATACCTTTATCTTTGTTTACCATTTATGTGAACTGATATTAATTTTGTATCAAAACAGACAGAAAAGTTGCTCTAGATGTTCCCTTTTTCTGTACTGGAAATCTCATCATATAAACAGAGCTCCTGTCATGCGTAAGTCCTCTTCACATCCAGAAATTAGAAAGGAGTTTGAAACTATTTAACTGTCAGGTACTTTGCAACATTTTAATCTATTTTTTGTTGTTGTTGTCAATCTCTCCTTATTTAAAAGTTCTTTGTTAGCTAAATCAAGTTAAAGCATAAAGATTTTACAATATATACACTAACTGAATAGAGGCATTCAAAAATTTATTATTGGAAAAAAAGAAAAACTGAAAACTTGCAATCAATTAATTTATTCCACCTGTAAGAGTTCAACAGTAAAAAAATAAACCTAATTCACCTGTACACCTGTATAAACCTAATACACCTGTAACTACCATAGAAGATATATGCTGTCTTAAGTTCTTGGCTAAAACAGCTGTGTATCCTTCCTCAACTGCATTGTTCTTGAATCCTCAAAATAAAGAGAAAAAAAGATGTTTCTTACTCTTTAGAACAGTGTCCACTTGCTTGAACCGCTTCCAATATGGAGACAATTTTGGAATACTTAGAAGTTTGAAAAATCCTACATTGAAAGGAAGAAAAAAAAATGTAACTAGATATACATTCACCAGGTCTGTAATACATTATTCTAAATGTGAAATACAAAAAATACTTCTGACAGCAAAAGATTCACTAATGATTATATTAGTGCCAAAGAGAAATGTATACAAAAGGAACATAAAGCTTTTATAAGCTCCGAAATGGGATCTATCTCCATAGATTCTCAAATAAGCTATATTGCATGTAAACTTGTAATATATGTATATACATATATATGTATCTGTTAAGCGTGATATGTTAAAAAAAATTACTCTGTAAAGATCCTTTCTTTGGGAGAAGGTCTTAATGCTTGCTTTTAAATTTTGAATTGGTAAAATTAACTGATACACAATAAAAGTTACATGTTATTAAACAGAACCAGAATTACATTTGTTTTAAGCATGCCTAGATCCATAGTGAACTATCTTAGAAAGTTAAAAAAAAATCTTTCACAATCCAACTAATATAGTATCTTCATCAATACTGAAAATATAATACACTAAATATATTTCCTTAAGTTCACATGATTTCCTTGAGTTTTTTGATGAATTTCTAAAGCATTACTCTTACTAAAAAGAAAAAACAAAAAGTAAGCAACAGTATTTTGGCTACGTCTCTAAATATCTGCAGGCGGTATCAGAGGATGGACCAAGCTCTGCTCCTGGTGCCCAGCCATGGGACAAGAGGAATGGGCAGGAGCTGATGCCCAGGAAGCTCCACCTGGACATGAGCAAGGAGTTCTTTGCTGTGTAGTGCACTGAACAGCCTGGCCAGAGGCTGTGGAGTCTCCCTTACTGGGGACATTCCAGAACTGTCTGGACACAACCCTGTGCCCTGTGCTCTGGGTAATTCTGCTTGAGCAGGGAGGTTAGACCAGATGATCCCACTGTGGTCCTTTCCAACCTGACCTATTCTGTGAGTCTGTGATTCTTATTTTGGACACCAAACCACAGATTTTTATACACATTTTCTAACAGGAAACAAACAACTCATTTCAATTAGTTGAGAATAGCTACCCACATTTCAATTTTTTTAAGACATCATGTAAATTCTAATAAAACAGTTTAGTTTTGCACAACATCCTTGTGTGCTTTTATCTCTTCAGTCTTGACAAATAACTTGAGAAAACTTAACAGCACCAGCTGAAGACATTATTATTTTCAACTACCTTCTTCACCTTTCTGCCAAAGGTTATTGCCTTCAAAGCACGCCTGCAGAACAAAACATGTAGGTGTGCATCTGCTGTTTCAGCATATAGTCTCCTAATTTAGTTTTAAACCTTCCTCTTGTTTGTTTAACAAACCCATTAGACTTTGCATTAAAACAGCAGATGTGTATATATAACTTCTATTTTGTCACTTGTATCTTGTGGACGTTAATTGCAATAAAGGGACAGTAATAATACAGAGAATGACAACATGTTAATCTGCTGCTGTTGACAGAAATCTAGAAGGATACCAGGAGTTTGGAATATCTTACTGCAATGAACAAAGTTTATCCCCAAGTCAGTTTATTTGAGTGAAAATAGCTGTTAAGAAGTTAATGCGTTTGGCCACCAGACTACTGAAGGAATCCATATTAGTAACCAGTACTGCTCTTACAATATTGCAGTTTTGTTTCTCTAAAGTGTACCTGTGGAGATTCTCATAAATTTGAGTGATTTCCTTCTATTTCTAATACAGATAACAAAAACATCTCATGTTTTGGTTTTCAGGTTTGAATTCCACTACACCAAACTTTTTTTTTCCCTTTGCATCCATCTCTACAAAATACAAATGTCTCTTTTGGAAGTTTAGTTGTCAAAAGAGACCAACGTAGTCATTGTAATGTATTTATAGTTTGCAGTTTACTTCAGACCACTAGAAAGAGTTACACAAATTCCCCTGTAAGTTTAAAAAGAAAATCCTCTGGTGCTGCTGAGATTACAGATGTAAACATTACAGGCTTTCTATTGTTTTGTTATCAATTTCAGCATTACACTTTACCTTAGACCTACAAATTATGTTTCTGAATTCAAGTATTTTTCCTTAGGAACATTTAGGCCATTTTAAGATTTAGAGAAACATTTGCATTAAAACCAGAAAAAAAAAAAACTTGCTTATTTTCACATGTGGCCTAAACCAAGATTTCATTACAAAACATAAGAGACAGAAGACTTCAGAGCACAGCCCTCTTTCAATTCACAATCTGATAATACAGTATCTTCCAAGAATTCTCATGTTCTACCCTGATAAGCATCTTTGTGAACTACTGCAAGTTTATAACCTGGATATACCAACTAGAACAATGCAAAGGATTGCACCTGTTCTACAGATGCCTATGGATCCTGACTGATGAGTACAGACAGCTGTGAAGGCTTGACATTGACAGAAATCTGCATTGGGGAAAAAAAAGCACAATTTCAAGTCTTGACACTGCCAGATTAGGATATGCCAGTACTTTACTGAACAAAACAGGTTCAGACATCTACATTTACTGGCGTAAGGAGTTTCACCTTGATCTTTACCCTCCCTCCCCACTCAGAGGGAGGCTGCATACAAGTTTTCTGTTGTTTTGTTTTTTGGGTTTAAGTATTTCTAAGGAGATTTGATATGAAAGTTTCCTTAAAGCGTTCCTCCCAGGCACATGTTAAGCAAGACACTCTGAGGTCACAATTTGTTCAGTATACTGTTCTTAGATTAGGAAATCCATTAAAACTAATAACTCAAGCAAAATATCATTTTTCATCGTGTCTCATGGTTTCCAGTATAGTCAGGACATGTTCCTGAATTCACCTGCAACAGACAGAGACTCCAGACAACTTTTACTGTGGCATCAATACTCACAAGAGTCTGACAGTCAAAATGGACTTTTAGAAAACTTCCCCAGCTAAATGGGACAACACTCATTTCTTTGTCAAGAGTATTTATGAATTAATTCTTACAAACTTACCTAAAAACCTGTCTCTGAAGCTAAGTTTAAGTTTAGTGTCTGAAAAACAGCAAAAAAATACTTTGAAGAACTATATCCTGAAACCAGCAACATCACATTACAAGGACTCAAGCCCATTGTCTTACCTAAGACTGTTTTTCATGTAGGTGGAAGCCATAACTACAGTAGCTTTACTACAGGGTAATTGAAAACACAAATATATTGCATTGAATTCTCAGATTTCTGATAACATATGGAATATCAGATGGGCAGACTTTCCTGGCATTACACAAATGAAGTCTTTCTGAAGCATAAAAGTTTCTTCACTGGGGCGTTAAGTATCGAATATAATAAAACCATTTCTCTTCAAAAGCCACTTACAGAGCAGATTTTGGAGGAATTCCTGAATTTTAGTGACCAGCATAAAAGAGTGAACAAACCTTTAAATACTGCTCACGCGGTACAAGGAACAGTGCCCAAGAAACCACTGCAGACGGAAACAATTTGGTAACCAGAGTTACATTTTCTAATATGACTCAGATAAAGAAGAAAGTCAAAATTACTATTTGTCTCCAGAAAAAGGATGCAATTTTTCCATCTTCCTGCAAATTCTAACTCCTGATTTAAGATTAAAACAAAAATATATCACTTACAAAGAGAAAGATGTATGTACACTGCCAGCCTAAAGACATTAATATTTGGCAGCGCCTGGATAATCCGTATGAATGAAGTTGAACATTTCAACACATCTGCTCACTGACAGATGCCATATCTTACCAATGAATTTCTGCTGAATTCTGACTTTTAAAAAAAATGCTTCCTACCTTGTAACATTTTTCCTGCAGCTTAGAAAGTGAATGTTACGTAAAGTCGGCACTGAAATTTGCACCCAAGGTGCTTCCAAAAGTAGCCTTTTACTTCATCACTAGAGCTCACTCTAAGAGGAAGCAGAGTATACATCTGAATTCTATTACATACACATTTTGAAAGTACTCCTAAGGTCCTTGTGTTTCTGAAGTCAAGATAAATCTTCATTACCCACACTGTTAAAAATATTTACAATTGGTCTTCTACAAGTTTTCAACACTGCAGTTACTCAAAAGCATAGTCATTGTAAACCACATTATGCTTTTCTCTTGTAACATTTGTAGAAAAAAATAATCTCTCCTCTCTGTACTACTGTAAATAAGAAAGTTGTGTGCTCAGCTCACTCACACATATATGAACTGGTCAGATTAAATATGGAAATCTTGCTGCTCTTTTAGCCAAAGCAAAAGCTGCAAATACTTTTCAGTTGCTGTTTCATCAGCTAAATAATCACTTCTTAGCACGACAATTTCTTTTGCTGAAGGAGAAAGTTAACATTATATTGTTGAAGTATTCTATCTTAACTATTCTTGAAGGTTTGACTAAATAAACAGCTGGTTTCTTCTCCATCACCCATTCCCATGTGCTCAGCTACCCCACATTCCTGAGGCTCCACTTGTAACTATGGGAAGAGCACTGGGAAATAGAATGGGAGCCCAAGTAAGTGTGAGATTTCGAAGTCTTCATTAAGCTCACAGCTCCATGGTTTGATAAAGCCAAGTCCATTAAAAGGATAGCTCTAGATAGGTTGGTGAAAGAATATAAAGTATTGACAAAATTAGGATTAGGAAAGAATCTGGGTGTGATAGGCTACCAGACCTCGGTTAAACACAGAAATGTTTCAGCTGGATGATGTATAAACACAAGTACCAAGCATTACCAAGAATTCTGCTCATATATAATGGTGGAAAGAAAGAGAATACTGCAATCCAGTGATGAACAGGATATGCCATTTGACTCCATCCTAAATTGCATGAAAATTATCAAAGAAATATGGTGATGCACTTTGGGCACTTCTTTCTACAAGACTGACACAGAAGAAAAAAAATGCACTGTAAGGAATCTGAACCCATAAAATATATAATTGTCCAGCTTACCTGTAGTTTTAAAGTGTCTGAAGGATACATATACCATAAATATGGGGAATATTTTTATTCAAAGATACACTAAAAAAACCTTAAAACTAACTCTATAAACACCAAGTGAGAACAAATGTGCATTTACTTACTTTGTGGGTTTCAAAAAAAGGCAATTTTAAAGCAGCAGGTCAATCTTTTGGGTATAATCTGCCTGCATCACTAACTTATCCCACTCATAAAAGCAAACAAATGAAAATCGTCTGGTTTGGGGACTCTGTAGTCTCTCAGTAGTGGTTCATGTCATACATCTTTTAGATAACACCACTAAGAATACTTTTTAAAAACCACACTCCACTTTCATCAACATTTTAGCATAATTGAATTCTTGGACTAATGTTCAGGAGCATTTAGCACGAGCTGCTCATGTGAAAGCAGAAGCTGCTGACATTCCTCAAAATTCTTGAAGAACTCTTAAACTTCAAATTCCACTTCTTTTTACAGTAAAAATTATAGCCTTACTCTGAGTGGCATGAATTAGTATAGCTTCACATGAAAAGCAGCATGAAGTTGTATAAATAGAACAATTTCGTTACATACAAATAAGCAAGTTAGCACAAAGTAAACCAGCAGAGATGTACTATAACTGCTTAGGTACCTGTCCTTGTCATCTTATTGATGCAGCTTACTCACTAACAGGGAAAGAAAAAAAGCTCCTTCACATTGACTTCAAGGTAAGAAAGTCCACAATGGCCCTTAACCACCAAAACTGTTGATACCTGAAGTTCACATCCTACCTTGCTTCCCACCAACTTCTCCATGTGCCTGTGAGCTATGGGCAAAGGCCCTGGCAAACTGATCCCTGAACTGGTTAACATTCAAAAACATGTATATTAAATTTTGCTCTTTGGTTTACACAATCTGGGCATCGAAGTCCATGGCACTTGGGAAGCCTCATCTCACAGATGTGAGAAGCATGAAAAAGTCATTATTAGTTACAGGTATAAGGTATTGAGGCTGTATAAAAACTAGTAAACCCAAAAGCTATTAATTTCTACTTTAACAGTTCATAAAGTCTAAGAGAGGAATAATTAGTGATTTTGAAATATTTACCTTCTGAAACTAATGAACAGCTGATCTGGGCAACAACAAATTAAAATTCAGAGATCAGATAAAAATCCAAATTTTGCTCAAAAAATAACTGAATATTAATATTCTGTCTTGAATTATATGTATATGTATAACTGCACACAAATGACTACATGTAAAACAAGGTGAAATAATTATTTTTACCTCACACCTGCCAACTGGGAACTTGATGGTGTCGAATGATCCAGGTTTAAAAACAGTTGCAATGAGCTCCCAGGAGGAGCATAGCTCTCCTGAGAGAGGAGGGTTACTTTTAAGGCTACTTCTAACGTCTCAAAAAACACACAAGAGAACTAGAAACCTCATCCTATCACACAAATTGTTACTTTGTCCCCCATAAGCAGGGATTGTAACATTGAAGAGTTCAGCTCTATTCTACATAATGGAAGGAGACCAAGCTGTATTTTCTCACACTGATGAAGTTAAATGGCTTTCATAACTGAAGGAAGTTCTCAGCTGCTAAAGATTCAAGGCACTTATCATACAACAGTGAGGAGAGCAAACCATTTCTTACCAAGTGAAAGTGTGTACATCAAGCTTGTTGTCAAAGCTATCCAGCCACAATGAGAGAATTCAGAATCCTTTCCACCTGGTTTTTATCCCAGTTCACAAAAATTTGTGTGTAAAGAAGAAAGGAAGAGGTTTTAACCTTTCACTCTGTTAAGCTTCAGTGGGAAATGTGAAGATTTGTCCACTTCACTGGAATAAAGATGCATGCCACCTGCCCACTCAGTGCCATCTACCAACAGTACCAAGCTGGCCTCGAAATCCTCTCCTCATCCTCACCAGAGAAGTTCAGCTTGCAGCCCCTTCTCAGAAAACGCCAGTCTATAAATTCTAACCCTGCACTTTGACAGCCAAATCCCCTTTTAAGTCTCCACCCATGCAGTGGGAACCTGTGGCCATGCACCACCAGCTCTCCTCACCCCAGAAATCTTGCAGCCCAGAAGGACAGCAGACTGCATGCCCATCTCCATCGCTCCCAGACACCTCACCCACTGTCAACCCTCCCCTGTCACCTTCCTTTCCCCTGCTCCCACGGGTTATGCGGTGGTCAATCCAAGCCAGTGGGCTGCCAAACTCAGCTCCTCTTTTACTTCCTACTTCTCTTGCCCTAGGAAATTATTTTAATTCCTCCCTCTACCCACCTCTATTATCTTGTGTGATGAGAAGCCAGGTTTGCCATGCCCACCGTTCTGCCTGGGAGGCTCTGCATCCCTTCCCTGCCTCGCAGTCCCTCCCTAAACGACACAAGGTGGCCGGGGACATTTTTGCCCTCTCTACCTTCCTCCACCCAACCCTTTTCTCCCACTGACACCTCCTCGGTGGGGGAGAGGGACATGCAGCCTTTTTCCTCTGACTTCCCTAACGAGACCAACCCTCTTCCTTTCGCCCTGCCATCTTCTTACCTGTAAGAGAGCAGGACGTCCAGGCTCTTCCCCACCCTGCGACCCTAGGAAGGCCCAATTCCTCCCCTCAAACTTCGCCCCCACACCCGGCCACCCCTGGGCGCCGTGGCGGGGCCGCGGGTAGCGGGGCCCGCATCCCTGGGCGCCCCGCCGCCTCCATCCTGCCCGCTCCACCCGCGCCGCCCCGGGAAAAGCCTCGCCTCGCCGCCGCCCCCCTTCCTCCTCCCACCTCCGCCGGCGAGGTGCGAGGGGCCGGCGCGGAGCCCCGCGCCCGGCGGTGTCGGCGAGGGGCGGAAGCGGGCGGGGGCGGCGGCGGGGAGAGCCCGGGTGCCGAACAGGCCGCGTCGCGCCGAC
>VWZV01013181.1:200299-474851 GCA_013397155.1 Irena cyanogastra
GGACGGCGGGCTGGGCACATCCAATATGGCCCCTGCGCCGGGAGAAGCCAATCCCGGGCGCGGTTACTCTGGAGGCTCTGGCGGAGGCCGGGCCGGGATGCGGGGCAGGCCCGGGCGGCGGCGGGGGGCGGGAGGAGTGGGGATTTTCCTTGGGAAAGGGAAACTTGGCGTTCCGGCGCGTTTTCGCCAGGCGCTCACGCAGCCGCTCTGGGCGCCCCGGCCGTGCCTCCAGAGCAGCGTGCCCAGCAGCGGGAATGCCACCTTTGCTCTAGGAAATCACGGGGTCGCGTTTGATACCGGCACTGGGAATCGTGCTTGTTAGCCAAGGCTCTCTTTCCCTCCCTTTCTCCAGGCAGAGCCCGTGGGCTGACGGTTCAGTTCGTCTGACCCAGCGGTGGCATCACCAGGTCTTCCGTTAAAAGCTGAGGGCTTGCAGGGAGAGCAAGGGGAATTCCCACCTGTTAAAGGCGAAGGTGGTTGCCAGGCAGGACGAATGTAGCCCCAGGTACACTGTATCAAGCCACTTTGGAATACGTTTCTTGAACATGCTAACGGGGCACGTACATTCCAACAAAGTTAACTATAAACCCTTTACATAATATTTTTTCGAACATATTAAGATGAAGTGCATTAAACCACAAGTATTGATTTTAAAATCAAAGTTTAGAAGTAACCATTGCCAAAGACACTTCAATATTATCTGAAATAACTTTTCTTTTTGAAGTGTCAATCTATAAAGCTGTTACAGGACTCGTTTCCCTGTAGCAGGACAGCAGAGCAAAAAGCTTGAGGAGGGAGTTTCTACCACGGCTGAAGTGGGAAACCTTGTTGGGTCTTGCCTAGAGCTTTATCTACTGTGACAAATAAGCAGAGGCAAAAAAAAAAAAAGAAAAAAAAATTTAGGTGAACAGTTACATAACTCTTGTGAGTTGACCTAAAGACTAAATTAAGAATTCCAGGAATACAAGAAAATTCCCAGTCAGAGTTATCTACACTTGGATATTGTGCCTGTGAGACTACAGGCACAGGGGCAATCAGAAATCTCACCCTAAGTCTTCCATTACTTGCTAGCAGGGAACTAGGGATATACTTCTGATTCTCTCCAACCTGTTGCTTCTATGGTTAGGATATTATTTAAGGCAAATTTTGTCATTATATTAAGTGTCAGATTTGTTGTGTATCTTATATGCTTAATTATATATTATAATTAATTAATTGATTTCAGAATTTCTAAATAGTTTCTCTACTGAGATTCTGTAGCTACAAGCATAAGGTAAGGTCTTAGCATTAGTTTAGAAGACAAGCCTTTAAGCAAGCTACTTGAATGTTTTAGCTTTACAGTACCTTTATCTTTCTCCCTATCTCTCAATTCCTTCATTACAAAAACTTAAGTCTTTCTCTCAGACTATTTAGAAGATGATTATTACTATTTACGCCAAACCTTCTGTGTTTACTCTCCTCTTTTAGCCAGCCCTATAGATTTTTTTCTTTCTAATTTCCCTTTCTCTCACTAGCAATTGAAAAAAAACTTTAAAAATACATATAGCTGTTGTGGTTTTATTTGTTGGTTTTTGGTTTTGGTTTTTTTTGTTTTTTTTTTTTTTAATCCTAGTGGCTTCTAAATTCAAGCCTTTATTTCTCTGCTTCTCTAGCCCCCATGAAGAAATAAGTACTTCAGTGGAAAGAAGTTGGCCTTCACCCTTTTATTAGAACTAGCTAGCCAGTGGTAGTACTTCCTTAATAAAGCTATCAACACCAGTGTAACACTCTGAAGTGCTCTCAGCTCTGGATAGTGTGAATGGCAGTGTCATACGTTGAGAGCACAAGCTTAGAATCATAAATCACATGAATGACCAAAAATAGGATCATGTGACTGGTTATTCTGCTGCTCAAAAGGACATTGATACTCATGAGCACTCAATGTTTGGATGAATCCTTTTAGAATTTAGAAAACAAATAGGTTATATAAATATACAGAATTAAATAGTATCTTTGCTTGAGGCTTCATTTTCTTAAACATGTCAGTGTCTCATCACTTTCGGAGATGGCTTTTACACAGTGTTAATTTTTATTTCCATCAAAACTTCTGATATTTTACATCACCCTGAAATCCTACTGTTGTTTCAAGCAACATGATTGAAACATCATCATCATCATGATTTTAGCAGGTCTTATACATTTTATGGTATCTTTTTTTTCTCAGCAGCACTGCTTCACAAGGTAATTATGTTGTCTTGATCATAGTGTATTGGTCACTCTTTGGAAATCTTGGGTTTGGTAAGAGTGAAATAATACTTTGTCCCTCCACTCTTTTTTTAAATACATTTCTTTAGATGTCTCATGTACCACAGATTTAGAGCACATGCATTTTTTAATTTTCCTGGTTCCCACAGAACTATAGTGATTTTTTCTGCCTTAGGATTTACCACGTGTGTGTCTTGTAACCTATTGTAGCTTACAGAGGGAGAGGTCCTCTGTACTCAAAACAAGGACACTCATCCTTTATCCTTTTGTAAGCATGGAATAAAATTTTGCAAGAAAAACTAACAGAGGAAATCAATTGCTGTGCGCTTTCCTGTACTTTAGTTATCCGTGGAAGTTGGTGCAGAGGTATTGAGGTCAGGGCTCAAATGACCCATTGAATCATATAGGTAGGAAATGACCTCTAAGATCATTGAGTCCAACCATTCCCCCAGCACTGCCAAGCCCACCACCAGCCCATGTTTCTCATTGCTACATCTACATACCTTGAATCTCTCCAACGATGGTGACCCTGTCATTTGCTTGGGCAGCCTGTTCCAATGCTTTACTACACTCTTGGTTAACAAACTTTTCCTCATCTCCAATCTAAACCTTCTCTGGCACAAGTTGAGGTCATTTCCTCTTGTCCTAACACTTGTTACTGAGGAGAAGAGACCTCCCCCCACCTGACTACAACCTTCAGGTAGCTGGAAAGAGCAATCACATTCTCATTTAACTGAATGTGCTGCTGAGATTCTGCTGTTGCCACAGCGACTGCTTTGATCCTTCTCCAGTAGCCACCCTGTGTGACTTGGGAAAGCAGAGAGCAGCTGAGTGCACAGATCACTGTGTTGGAGCAGCTCTCCCTGTCTTTGCTGATGTGCTCTAAAAGCCTGCCTGGGATCTGGGATGCAGCTGAAGCTCTGCAGTGCCACACAAAACAAGCCCTTGCTGAGATGCTTGGCTGCTCAGTGCGTGCCTCTGCAACCTGCAGCATGAACAGGGAACACAACACTTTCTCCAGGTGGCTTCTGGAGCTGTTAACAACTCTGCAGGGTGAGGGGCTCTGCTTACATAATTTTGCCTGTGAATATATTCAAAGTCACGTGTTCTCATAAGGTTCAAATTGGGCAGCTCTGCTTGTTTCATTGTGCTGTCATGTGGCAGTTTGTGGGTTTGTGTGAGCGGTAATGAATACTGGAACTCCTGCAGGGAGCAGCTATGCTGTGCACCTGCACATCTGAAACACTGCAGATGCAAAGGAAGTACCCGGAAGCAGATGGTTTCTCTCACGTCCTAGCAGAAGCAGATGTAAACCAGGATATCATTGTAAATCTTTTTAGATTAGGACAAAATTTAATTCTTTCACAGTGCTTGAGAGCAATTGTGTCCGATATATGGATATATGGATCAGAAAGAGAAAGCTGGAATTCTGCATATAAACCTTTAATAATGTGATAAACAGCTACAAATAAGATCTGGTTGCTAATTAAATGTGCAAATAATCTGCTTTATCAAATGGAAAGCAGCTAGAACGTTGTACTTTTACTATGTTCTGAAAGTTTACCTGGCAGCCGGATATTACTGATGTAAATTGAGTAAACCTGCAGTTAAGGCACCAAAATGCTGGTTTCTGAAACTATTTTCATTGCTATTTCCTCAAACACCTACACCTGTGTCTGCTTACCACAACGACAGCCACAAGTACATTGTTACTTGATGAAACCCTAATGATAGTACTGAAATTTGTCATGAAATAGGAGTCACGAAAGGAGAACATTTTAAAACTGAGGTTACTGGAAAATTATTTTTCTACCGCACCATGTTTTTCATTAAAAAACTTATAAAGCATATTTTTAGGGTAACTCCTGGCAGTGCCCAATTTTGGGTTTTAGCAAAGGTTTACTGCATTGTCTTTAGAAAGAACAGGAGTTCATATCTTGATAGGCTGAGGTGAATTTGTGAATCTAGGTGTTGCGATTTGTGAGTTGGGGTTTAAAGTGTAGTCTGTAAATATCACTTTCAAAGATGAAGGGTGATACAGGACCTCCTCTAGACTCTTGTGAGAGGAAGAAAATAGCCATTGAAGCCCAGCTGACGGTTTTGATGACCAGGTGGAGCTCTCATCACCTGATTCTCTCTGGTCTCCATAAGGCAGCACTGAGGCCTCGTTGGAATTTTCTGTCCAGCGGTTTTAGTAGCAGGGAGTTTTCAGGAGAGAAAGACATCAATTACAGCTATAGAAACATGCTCTTTTTTGATGTTTCTACAGTCCATGAGAGGGAAGATGTGTGCTGATGTCCTTACAAACAATTTGATGGGTGCTGGTATGGGTGTTCATGTCTTTGAAACGGGTCTTAACGTCTCTACTAGTTTCAAGCAGCAGATTCATTGCAGAGCTCAGCCGGCCTGGCTCCTCAAGCAGACAAGGGTCTGCACAAGCCTGAACTTCTGAACTTTAAGGTAAAATGACAGGTTTGAAGAGGGAATATGGGGTAGGTGGTTCAGGAAGGCTGTACACCTTCCAAGTACCTTAGCCAATGGGGAAAAGAAGAGAGCACTACGCAGCCAGGAGTTTAGGATAAAAGGAGGGTGCGCCCTCTGAAACCTCGAGAGGGAAAACCATGTGGGCGTGTGCCTCAGCAAACTCTCTCCCTTTAATTAAATAAAGATGCAGGACTCCTCTGTCTCCTTTGTGGACACTGGCTTTTCATAGTATGATTTTCCATACAAAATCCTCTAGTAAAAGTTTGGTAAGGAGTGGGGGAAAATCGATCTATTGCCTAATTCTGAATTCTGGATAGCACAACACTTCAGAATAGTTAAAAAGTGTAGGTATGCAGTTTGTAGTGATTGGGAGTGGGGCTGGCCCAGCCTCATCCCCAGTGGGTACAGCTGTGAGCAGCATTGACAGCAATGAGCCATGGAGTGCCCAGGTGTGCTGAGCAACCACCAAAGGGAACAGAGGGCACACAGGTGCAATGCATGAACATGAGGGATATAAAAGGTTGGGCTGAAGAACAAAAGGGGCAGATGCTTGAAGCTCTCTGAACTGGTATGGGGTTGTGCTGTATGGGCAGACTCCTGAAGCCTTCTGAAGAGGTAAGGTGTTACTCTGTGGGGTGAAGCTTTCATACTCTGTGTGTTGTGGCTGTCTCAACTGTGACACATGCTCCAACAAAAAAGAGATTTAGAAACTTTTCAGGAAGTCTGAATGTATAAAATAGAAGTAAGAGTAAGTTATTAGTCTGTCAGTTGCTTGTTCTTGTACTGTAGTAGGGAGGGAATCCTCCTGAAGGAAAAGCAACTTAGATAGTTAAGAGTAATTGTAAGCCATAAATGATAGACTTTGAGGGCTTGTCCATGTAGCTCTACTAAACTTTTTGAGGTTGTAGCTTGGGGACTGCTTTCAGTCCACAGCTACCTGTAAAACTAGGCAACGTTGGAATCCCTTAAACTTGAGGGAAAACAACATCCCCTTGGTTATTTAGAGTTTATTTAAGCACCTGAGGCAATTGAGCTGGAAATACTATGTTATGTCAAGTGGATCTCCATATATCAGTTGTGAGCAGCATATGAAATAAATCCCTAAAACGTTACGTTTTAATTCAGTACTTGTGTGTGATAGGGAGGCAGAGCACGGCCGAGCAGTGACTGGGCCCGGTGCGCCCAGCCCACTCGTTGTTCCTCCTTGCAGAAAGCTCCTGCTGCCCTCTCGTGGCCCTTCCCGTTTGCACGGGCTTGTTCTGAAGCTGCTGCGACATTAATTTTCTTTTAAAGCTGAATTTTTAGCTGCCTGTAAAATGAAAGATGCCTTTATTCTGTAGGAAATAGCTAGTTACAGGATATGGAATGTTCTGTGGTAAAATTACCTTTATGGATGACAGGAGATGGACAGCAGTGGATGTCACTTATCTCAGTTTTTGTAAAACTTTTCATCACATGTCCTGTGGTCTTCATCTATCCAAGTTAGGATTTCATGCTCTGAATGGGTAACTAATCAGATGAACGGAAAACTGGATGAACAGGCATGGGAGAGGGTTTAATACTCTGTACAAATGCTGGTAACAGAAAAAATACCCCGGGGGTCCACTGGGACTAGTTTTGTTTAACAGCTTTATTAGCTGCTTAGAGAGGTTTGTGGGTGACAAGAAAATGGGGTGATGTGCTGGATGACAAAGCTGCCACTCAAATCTAGACAAGACTGGCAGGGACATGCTTTTCTGAAGCTTGTTTTCTAATATCTGAACCCATTCTAGGAATCTGATATCTCCTGTGCTGTCCTGAACATATTGAGAAATTTGTTTTGTAAATCTAAATAATGTAATATGCTAAGCCAACTAGTGGACTCTTTGTTTGATGAAAAATGTGGGTTATAATTTGTTGTTTTATCAAATTTGTAGTGAAACTATAAACCTGTGATTCAATCTCTTGTCAGTGTTGGCTTCAATAAGTAACCCTCAAATTTCCACTGATGTAATAGCTAAGTAATCATGAAACCGAAAACAAGTTCATGAGTTCAATTCTTTATAATTCTCTACTGTTAACTGAGATGAAAACTCACCTGGTAAATTTGAAAAAAAAAAATTTGGTGTCAGTAATACCAATCGTTTCTAAAGTGAACCTTCTTTTCTTTGCTTTTAACTAAATACATGCAGATGAAAGATTGTAGTTCAGCACTTGTGTAAAAGAAATTTATTACTGTGTAGACTTGATCAGTATCGTACAGCTTGTGCAAAAGGTTGTCCTGTGAGTTTCTGAGGTGTGATGGGGTAGGTAATGTTACTGAATTCTGTAAATGGTGTAGCTGAGCACTTGATTACTGCAGCACATATATTTTAACTAGACCAGGGATCTTGCTGGTGTGTGCAGTGCATCTCCAGAGTGGCTCTGTGGAACTGCTGTGCCTGCCATAGAGCTTGCAGTAGGATACTGATTGTGAGACTTCTAAACCTAAGAAGTTTTGTATGTGTGCCCCAAAGTGTCTTCTCCTGAGGACTGATTCGAGGTGAGATCTGTGGGATTCAGCAGTCATTTGGCTAAAGTGCTTTGGCAATCCTGAGTACCATGAGAGCTACACAAACAGGCTCTGGATATTCTGCCCATCTGCAGGACTGACACTGTCCAAGAGGGAGTGAAGGTGGAACAGAGATGTGTCTGTCTGCCGGGGATTTTAGGAAGCCACAGGAGAGAGGTTTTGTTTATTGGTGTTTTGTGGTAATTTGGACCTGTCTGTCTAAATTCAGTTGAAATAGTTCTTTGAATCAGGGCCTAAACAAATGAAGTTCCTTTGGACCTTGACTCTCTGGGCTGAAGTCAAATATTTAACATCTGCGTACAAGAGATTAGTTAATATGGTAAGTTAAACTTTTAAAGAGGTGCAAATGTTCTGACTTGTATTTCTTGTTCACCTTCTCTTCTGGAAAAGTTCTTTACCGGTCACAAACTGGAAGAATATGGTGAAATGAAGCTTAAAGGCTTTTCTAATTGTTACCTGTGGAAACATCACTGCAGCAGTAATGAGCAGCCTAAGTGTATATCTAGTGGTTGTCTGCTCAATGATTGAGGATTACTGCATAGAGTAAACTAGATCTGTGCAAAGGAAGTGAGAAATTTGAGTCTTAGCAATACATTTCCTAGCAGATAACACACCATCACTTGTTAGAAAATTAACGCTAATGTGATTCCTGGGCAACAGAATCAACTGTGGGGTACTGTTTCTGTGTCATTTGTTTACTTTTCTATTGCTGCTTTAAACTTCAGTAACTTTTCAGATATTTGTAAATGATCTTATATTTTATAATGCTTTGAGATAGTAAGATTAGTATCCCGTAATATGAAACTTAACTGCTGAGTTTTAGTGAACTTCTGTTATTCACAAAAAATGAGATTGTAAATATTTGTTCTACTTAACTAGGTATGCAAAACCTAGTCTATGTGTAGACTTTTATCACCATCTTCTTATGGTTCCCTGCAGACATATAGGAATTAGGGTTGCATTTTGACTATACTGGTTTTGATTGCTTAGCTGCTTTATTGCTTTTGGTCTTCCTACTACTGACTGTTTTACTTTATTTTTTTTTTAATTCCTCTAATAGTTACTCTTCCCTTCAGTCCTTGTTAGTTGAGTTATTTAATGCCTAATTGGAACACTACTTGAATTGTGGATGTGTGCACATGCATGGGGTTTTGTGTTTTGTTTTGGTTTCTTTTTTTTGTTTTTTTTTTTTCTTTTTTTTACTATTTGTTTTGTTTGGGTTTTTTTATTTTGTTGGGTTTTTTTGGTTTTTGTTCTAGTAGCACTTGATAAGAATGTGCCCCTTGATTATGGCTCTGGAGAAACTGGTTTTTGGCTTCTCCTATGTGGAAGTTAGGAATAAAGAAATAACCTAAATTCTACTCAACTTAATAACAAGGAGAATATTTGTCTTTTGTCTATGAGTCTATTTTATCAGTTTCAGAACAGTTAGATGGAGGAGGTGTGTGTATGTATATATAAAGTATATACTTCTAGTGCCATGCTTCACAAGAGACAGTTTGTGGCTCAAATTCTTCCAAACCTTGTAATATCGTTAAATCTACTCCTGCAAAAATGAGATTTGACTGATCACAAGAGGGCACTGCAGCTTTACTTTTGTGCGTTATTGTGAGCCACGAGATCTAGCAACAGAAAAGCAAATAATATTGTTATTTTCCAGTGTAGTTTTAAAACTAAGCTCTTACCAGTATAGATTGTGATTTTGGTTTTGGTGTTTTCGTTTGTTTGTTTTTTTTGTTTTGATTTTGTTTGGTTTTTTAAGCAGAAATTAAGGTATTGGAAGTAATACAGAAATTAGAGTTGGTAGCTTTGAATGTGATGTCCTTTCATCAGCTTCAGGGTCAGAGCATTGTATCTGGTGATGACTGATTGAGACAAGTAAGATAAAGAAAGCTGTGGTCTCATTCAAAAAAAAGGGAGGATTGTCTGACCATAGTGAACTAATTTATTTACTTATCAAAGCCTTAAGTGTCATTAGACAGCTCAGTAGGCAAGTCATCATGAGAGGAATGTTCACTTAGTAAAGATTAATTATAGCCTCCAGCATATCAAGTTTATTATGTCAAATAAGTATGTCAAACAGCTGGAGGAACATGTTTGTCTTTACACTTGATAGCATTCTCTTGCCTCAAGGTCTGACTCCTGAAAGAATAATTGGTCGATGTGGGTGAATTGTTTCTAATTCTGCAAACTGGTTTTTTTGGTGCATATTTAATTCTGTGTTTTGAGTAAAACAAAACTAAGTCTTGGATTGGATGCCAAAGTTGTGAATACATAACTCTAATAGTGCATGGACTGGAAAGTGCAGTGGAGTTGGTGTTTTTTGTTGTTTTTTGCTTTCTTTTTTGTATTGGTTACCTTTAATCCACACATTTATTTTATTTAAGAATAATTGTTGAATAATTTTTGTTCTAAGATGTTTTCTGTCAGAGGAAATATGCAAGACTGGCAACTCAAAAATTGTTGGGCTTTTAGTATCTACCTGCTGAAGAATTTCTTGTAACAAGCTGGCTTTACAATTTTCTGTAATCGCTCTTTCTCTTCTGAAATTACTTCTCATTAAATGGCATAGACGCTCACAAACTCAGTTATGTAAAAGTCTATGTTACTGAATAGACAAGGCAGGTTTGGAGCCACATTGTAAATAGCTGATGAGTCCATAGAAAGTGATGGGAAAAAAATCTGTACTTACGTGTAATTTATTATATGCTTTTGAAAAGCACATACTGTAGGATTATGAAGGGGGTGCATAGAGCTGATAAAAGCTACAGGAAACTCCTAAAAGTAGAATGATAAAAAAAAGATTACTACAAGAAATGGTGTAAGGTGTTTTCAGTAGAGTAGGGAAAGGTTTTGATAACAGAATGAATTTAGGATCTCCAGGACAAGATTTAGCCAAAAACTTTAAATTGAATTTTAGACAGTTCTCTGACGGTCATGTCAAAAAGGAAGATAATTTTTGTTTTAAACAATAAGAACTTTGAATTGCTGAGAGGTAGGCACAATTTTGAGCAGAGGGAGCTATTGGCTGTTGGGGCAGAGTTGTTATGGTGCAGTTTTGAAACAGAGGGAGAGCAATAATTCTTACATGGCAATGTCTAGATAAATAATGCATTAAGAACAGATAATAATAATTGTGTTCCTAGTTGAGTCTTCTTATTAATGTTGTATGACTGCTGTCCATGGCAAATTAGTGTGGCTTACTGAATTTGATGTGATCCAGTATGGGAAGGAGTAAATTACTCCGGTGTATTGCAGTTCCCTTACAAATCTAGGCAGTGACACTGCTGTGATCTATCTTGAGAGAACCAACCAGCCTGAATACCTTACTCCTTAATTTAGTCTTTGTGAAGAGCTGCCCAGGTATGTGAGCTATGTGTGAAGAGCTGTGGTGATTTGTGTGAGAGTGTTAATTTCGGCTAATGAGCCTAGTTTACAAACAGAGGCTCATGCTCTAGATTTCCAAGTTCTGCTTCAGCAGCTTATCCTATGGTATTGTTAAACTCTTCAGTAATTCTGCCTTTTCAGTTTTCTCTTTTCAGTTGTTGATTCATCTGTATTTTGGGAGCATCTCCCCAGCTCTTAAAAATGATACAAAATGAATTGTCAAGTGCATTCTGCTTGTGTCAAAGAGCAAATAGGCATGAACAGATTGTCTGCCAAAATCAGGTTTCAGTGCTTTTTGGGATGAACGTTTTGACCATGGTGTATTTTTAAATAAGTGTGTCACAATTTGTACAGTACTATCAGGCTACTCATATTATATGGCTTATTTGGTCTATAGTAGCTGTTACTTAAACTGTAGTGGAAAAAAATCGAGAACAAAGATCAAGAACATTGCCAGAAGGTGTTTCATCAAGTGCAGTCTGTGTATTGAAACTCAAGTTTTCTGGTTTCTAGTCACAAGTTCAAGTAACTGGAATCCATCTCATTAAGGAATAGGTGAATTTGCAACAGGAGAATCAGCAGCTGATGGAGCTGACTTTTTGAATCTATGGGTTTCTTTGCAGAGTTAGTCTTATTTTGCACAGCTAAAAGGATTGAATCACTGCATCAACAGCCTACTAAAAATTCTATTGGTCATAATATGTCCAAACTTTCTATGAGATGCAGAATGATAAGGTCCTTTGTGGTTAAGGGAAAACTGTAACTTTCTGGCAGTACTGTGTAATCACTAATTTGTGAATCACAAAGCAACTGGAGCTTTGCCCCAAAAATGACTGAAGTATTGTGATCTCTGATGGAATTGTGATTGTGGTGATAGAAATTTTGTGTACTGTTGAAAAAATACTGTGGCTATGTTGGTTTTCAACTTGTGGCTGGAATGCCTAGCTTGATTTATTTTTGACAATTCCTGATGCTTCACAAGGTAAGCCCCTTCTATCCTGGAATACTTTGTTTATTGCAATTGTGATCTATTTGGCTGTGGGCTTGGTGGGCACCAACCAACTATTTTTCTGTGTATTTATCTGTCACCTGGAGCATGCCACTAAAACACTGATTTTTTTTTTTTTTCCCTGAACTTGTCATGGTCTCAGAATGAAAGCACTTCTTACGTGACTTCTATCATTCAAATTAGATATCTTTCAGCATCTCTATTTGGAAAACTTTGTTACATGTTGTCTGTGGCTAGAATGTGTCAATGTCCAAAATGCCTCAGTAAAAAAAAAAACCACAAATAACAAAAACCCCACGTCAGTCTTTCTTTGAAAGTAAGTGATATGATCTGATTTGAAAGTAAGTGATTAGATACTGTTATAAAAATAAAGCTTTAGACTACAGTAAACCTGCACTGGCTTTTCAACTGGCCTTCTCCTTGTTTTGCTCTACAGTTTCTAATTCCTCAGGTACTGTTGTTACTGTTTGTCATATCTTGCTGGAATGTGTAGAACTTTTATTCTCTCTTGTCAGAATGGGATTTTTGTGATATTTATAACATGTATTAAGCAGAGGGTTTTTGTTTAGTCTTCAAGAAAATAATTTATTAAGTGTGAGCTGACCAAGTGTGTACATGTACAGCAAACAATGTCACCAATTAGATAACATCTTCATTTGGCAAATAGACAAAAGCTTAGAATCTCAGGTTCTTTAACATTTTATATTGTAGGCTTGCTATTTCTTTCTCCCTCGCCTGGCAAATAGTAGAAATTTGGCATTTAGCAATTCAGTGCAGTAGACCTCTTACTGATGTTGAAAAAGCACGCACACAAGTCTTAGAGCAACAACTCTTAAGAATTCTAAAAGCTTAGTTCTTAAACTTCAGTGGAGTTTTCAAGTACTGTAGCATATTCACTTCTTGTTTTTTTTCATTCAGCCAGCCAAACACAGATTGTGTTTTTAAATAGAGAACAGATTGTCATGGTTCCTTCTCCTTAGTGTACAGAAACACAGGCGTATTTGACAGCAGCAGAACAGCACGTTAGGATGGAGGCACAAAGATAGCTTGACAGAACACTCATCAGAACATGCTTTTTTATTCTTTTGAGTTAATAAATAGCAAGTAGACATTCCTTTAAGAGCCTACTGCTAAATTAATCTCTTGTTTCTATTAATGAAAAATTAGGAAATAGTATGCTTTCCTATTGCTATTTGGAGCTTAAAAAAGATGCACTTGACATGAATTTCATTAAAAACATCTTTTAAGATTACTTAGCTGAGGTAGACAGACAACTTCTTAGAGAAGTGTAATATAGATAGAGAAAATTACAAGTATTGTTTAGCCATTCAAATTTTAAAAAATCTGATAAATACAGGGATTACAGTGTATACTTTTTGTGCCAATGGAAGTTTTAATGCTTCCTTTGTATTTTCACTGAAAATGCAGAGCACAGTAGTGGGGAAGGAAGTAACATATTAAGTACGTCCAAAATTTAAGTATCTTGATTGTGTACCTGCACAGTAGTTACAATTTCTTTTTCCTGCCTGGAAACGCTTGACCAGTGCATCTGGCTGCTGGCTATCAAACTCTAGTCACTAGGAGGTAACGCATATAAAAGCATTAGCTGAATGCATGACAGAAGGTGGATTTCCAGGATATGTCAGTAGATCTTGTCATCAGTGTGCAGTGCTGAGTAAACATTGTCACTGGAGCAGAGGACAGCTCTTATGTTATGGAAGCCTTTTCCAGACATGCTAAGCAAACAGCATGCATATCCTGCTTGCTGTGGCTGTTTGTGATACAAAATCTTTCCATGCAGGGGTTCAAATGAAGATAGCTGGATTTTCTGTAAGAAGTTTTAGTCTTTCTGCTCAAAACCAGTTGTAGGCTTAGTATCTTATTGTGTGCTGTAGTCATAGCATAAAATCAATAGTGTATTTCTGTATGGTTCATTGAAGTAGCCTGAAATGTTTAAACACTGTGTTTGGCTTTCCAGCAGACCTGTATTTTTAGGGGTCACCTCTGCAAAACTTTCTGCTTTGTTACCTGTGGAAATGAGGAAAAACTCTTTCAGTTTAGCTGTTTGATTAGATGGTGTAGAGACTTGCTTAATATATTGGATAATTTGATTTGAGCATGTATTTTTTTATCTCTTCAGTTACTGTTAGTGCCAAAGCAATTCCATGTTTTAGCTAGGTATGATAAATGCTAGACTGAGGACCTTGTATGTATGTGAGTGAATTCACCTCTTTATAAAAAGACTCTGGGAGACTGTTTCTATGCTGTTTGAATAAAAATGTACTTCTTTAATGAAGAAATAGAAGAAGTCTTTAGAAGTCTCAAAGTTTGTGTAAACTTTTCACTGTAAAAATATACAATTGATTACAACAAATTCCTGTGAGAAGTTGGGATGAAGATAGAACCGATCTAGAGAAAGCATGAACAGGATAATATAAATCATTTTATGGCCATTTGAAATGGACTCTAGCTAAAGCTGCGAAGAGTTGCTCCAGAAGAGCTGTGCTAGGTGAATTGGGAATGCTCAGATTGATGTGCTCATAGGGCTACTTAGGCTGGGCTCTCTTGCTTCTCGTAACTTCTCTCAGTCTATCCTAAGTAGATTGGGACCCAAAACCTTTGTTCTCTTTTGTCTTGACCGTCAAATTGTTCTGTTATATTCAAGGCATTGTTTGTAAAATAATCGCTTTGTCATTTAAATTATAATTTATTCAAGTGTTGGATGGTTTTCACAAATTGTGCTGGAAAAATCCGTTTGAGAGTTTGGAATGTTTCTTCAGTTACTGGCTTGAGTATCAGAAATGTGTGTAGCTGACTCTTCGTGGCTAACTGGTTTAGTAGTCACTGTGCCTTGGCTTCTTCAAACCCTAGAACTCCTCTGCTGGACTAATCTGCCATGCTTGTGGCCTGCATGGTTTAGAAGCGTGTTTGACTTTCGTCTTTAGACTTTGCATGGAACTTGCTACAAAAGGTTTGAGAGAAGGTTTTCTTCTGATTTTACGGGAGACAGATGAAAGCTGGTCCATTCAAACTGGGAGAAGCACAGTCAAACTAAGACTGCTTTGTAAATGAGGTCTACTAGGCAGCCTTGAAATATTGGAGATGATGGACTAGTTATGAGATTAATTAGATTATCTCCCTTGCTGTCAGGAGAAATAAAGGGTACAAAACCACTTAATTCGAACAGCACAATACAATGAATAATGTGCTTCAGTGCAGATTATTTTCTTCTGCTTCCAGCATGCTTCTGTAAAAGTACTTGGCAAGTAATAATCTGTCTAATAGACAAAGGAAAGAAGTTGTCTTTTAGTTCGTTTACAAAAACTGTTTTAGCTAATCTATTAAAAATTAGTGAAGTGGCCTACTGCATGGTAAAGTTTGGGTACTTTCTCATTTGTCTGGCTGTCATGTACTTCCAGTTTTGAAAAGGAAACATGAGATGGAAAAATCTAGTATTGCTGTGGGAACAGTAACTTGGTGCAATTGTATAGAAGTTGTTGCTTTTGGAGTTTGTCGCACATCAGTACCTGGACTACTGCCCAGGTGCTAAACCAGTGTGTAGCCAGGCTGGAGTGGAGAGAGGTCAGGAACTTAGAGATTGGGATGTAATGTAATCAATAACAGCTTAAGTAATTTTCAAATACTCTTATGTAGAGTGCTTCTGCATTTATTGTCAGTGGCTACTAATACAAACAGGCTATTAATACTTCAGTTGAATGATTTCCTAATTTGAAGCAATCAATTCTGAAATTTTTCAGCATTTTCAGGGATCTCATGAAGAGCCTTACAGAAAAAAAAGCATTGTCTCTCAACAGATGAGGGAAGTAAATGTGTTAAATAGATGTTTGAAAGAAGTGCCTCATCTTGAAGGCTGGCAAATGTAGTTGCAATAGTGGGCAAACACAAAACTGAACTAAAAGCAGAATGCTGTGAGACCACAGTAGTCCTAAGTAGCAGAATAGTGTAATTAAAGGCATCTCTTACCTTTAAATATTTAAGACAGTGTCATCTCTGAGCATGTCTTATATTTAACCTAAGATATTGTGATTAATCCTTGCTGTGAAAAATCACAGTCACCAGCTGTGGCTCTTGTGGCTATCACAGGCTGTATAACATTGCACCACCAACGTAGTATTCAGCTACCATCTAGTGGAGGATTTGAGATAGTGTTCTGAACATGCAGACCAGTAAAAACTTCAGAAAATTACTACTTGTCCAGGTACTGCACTTTGGGGAACTGCTGAGGTTTTTGTTGGACTGAAGTCCTTACAAGTAAGACCATAATGACTATTAAAGCCAACCTGAATTAAAAGGAGGAAGGATACTGTAGTGGATGAAGCATACAAATGGTGAAACAGAGAAATGTAGAATTGTATTCCTGGAGTTTTCTTAAAAAAACAAAATCTACCTATATACCTTTGGAGTTTGAGTGCCTCCTTTGTCCAATCTTGCATTTTCGAAATGGACATGCTGGCTTAAGTCAGTTCAGCAGATCAAAATCCTGAAGGCTCCACTTGGGATTGTGTGGACCTCATTATGACTACATTTAACTTTAAGCCAAGCTCACTCCAAAAGCTCCCTAGGCTGGATGTTCCAGTATTACCAGTATAGCCAAGATGACTGAACTGAGGTGAAACTCACCCAGGTTCAGAGGATTTGGCTGAAATGCACTTTTTGTGTACTAGAAAGAGAAAATGGGGTCCTGTTCTGTGTTTAAAAACACAGTGAAAGAGTAATTGCTAAGTGTTCCAGCGCTGCTATAGTTCTTCTCTGCCTAATCTTCATACTTGCATTCAGCTGGTATTTTTGTCTTCTGGAGCAGCTGTATTCTGCATGCCCTTGGATTGTCAGAGGTTAAACTAGCTCTAGCTTGAGGATGGAAATGGTTCTGGAACTTTCCTCCTAAATCCTTTTCTGACTTCATAGATGGGGGTCTCCTACAATTATCAAGGTTTGTCAGAGGTTGTCCTCTCTAGATTCCTGGGTATATCATGGAGAGTCGTAGCTCAGCTACAATGCATTGCTGATTGAGGGCTGTGCAGGAGGGAGGATCTTCCCATAGTCAAATCTGTGTGTGGAAGCACACAGGATACATGAATGGCTATAAGGTCTGGTCTTGTTGAGCACTTCTCTGATGGCGTTCTGTGGAATACACCTTTGTAGTTAACTGTTTAAAAAATTAAGAATGGTTTCCCACTAATAAAACTAACACTAGAGGTCCATTTGTATGTGAGAGTACTACTGGCTTGTAGCTAGTTTGTATGGATGGATGACTGTATGGGCCAGTCCCTTTGAATTTGTGTATCACTTACTAGAAAATTTCTTGTGTGTTAGGATTTAAGTTTCTTGGTTTAGAATCTGGTAGAGACGTGCTATTTGACTGGCCTAGGTTTTAAGTGTATGTGTTCAGGTTTGTTTTCAACTGAAAACTTCAAGATACTTCAGAGTTGAGACTTTTTTTTCAGGGGAGTTTGTTTGGGTTACTTGTTTTTGTTTTGCATTTCTTAAGTCTAAGATTCAAGCTTATATTTAATGAGGGTTTGGGTGTATGGGCTTCTCTCGCTTCTGAGGGACAAATGTTTCGAGCAAGTTGTCTCCTTGTTCTTAAGGCTTTTTCTTGGGGCTGGTAACAACAAAAAAAATTGAGTTAGCTTGAGAAAATCACAAGTTGTTGCATGGTGCTAAACCAAGAAAATCATCTACTTAGTGATGGGCTTAGTAATCACTATGCTACTGTTACTTCACAGCTGTATCAAAATGGGAGCCTAATTTGTCAACAGGAAAGACATGCCAATAGCCCAGGTTTTTCCTAAAGTTGTTGTGAAATGCTAATTTTGTGACTTAAATGAGTAAATTTGGTTTTATAAGTGAATTGAGGAAAGTATCTATCCCGCATGAATGAGTCAAGGAGTTCTATTAAAACTTGCATTGAAACTTGAAAGACTTGGACTCAAAGCCATTAAAACAACAGGAACAAAACTATGAAGGTGTTACTCTTCATTTAAAATAACTGATAATTATATAACAGTATAAATTATGATTCTGAAGATGTTTACAAGATTGTACAGGCTTGCTAATTTGCATGGATTTTCCCCTTTTCCAGACATCATTTCCTAGTATGGAGCTTTAGGATGTTTAAAAGTTAAAATAGGCTTTCTTGGGCAAGGCAATTATGAGTTACTTTGTTGGGAAAAAATATTAATGAAGAACAGTTTCCTACTCTCAAAACTTTTCCAACCTGCAGTAAACATTGGCTCTTTAATAGCTGGTGTTTGAGTGGCAGGACCAGTGTGTTAGTACAGAAACTGGAGGTACTTGAGCTTAACAGTTCAGTACTGAAGGCTGTTTAGCTTGGAGGTCCTTTCCTTGCTCTTCATTCCTGCAATGCAAGGAGCCTTCTGTAGGCATCTGCAAAAAGAAGATAAATCTTTTCATTTACTGCTTAAGAACAAACGGGCTGCAATACCAGTAAGAGCACAAGAGTTGTGGAATCTGTCCAGAAGCCTGGAGGCCAGCCAGAGGAAGAAGAAAAAAATTAAGACCCTGGCACGAAAACAACTGCTGATGCTATAAAGGACAGTGCATGTAACTGAACAGGCTGAAATTGGATATTGATGTGCTCCAAATACACACTGTAACTATGAAGTAAGCAACTTGTTTATTGGCTTTTTGTGCTTGAAAGGATTGATCTTTGTGTTACTGACACTGGAGCTAAAGGCAGGTTTTGTACTGGATCTTAAGGAAGTCTGCGCTGACAAACTGATGTGAGATCTGCTATCTCAGCTGATGAATTCACCACAAGAATACTGGAGGAAGCCTATGTAAGTTGCGTGAGAGGCCTTGCCATCAACATATCCTCCTGGGAGCTTTTGCTGAATCTGGTCATCTCACAGAAATCAATGAGGCCCTAAATCTTGGACGTTACTGGTTTTATAACAAAACCCAAAATATACTTTATATGTTTTAATTCTCTGACTCTGAAACAGTTTCTTTTGCAGTGACTTTTAAGTATAAATAGCAGTTGAACTCTGAAATTGGTGGCGAGATGCACGTGGTAGGCTTTTTTGGAATTAAGTTCTTTCTCCCCATCTTCACTTAAAATTCCACTTTAAAATTAACTGAAATGTCAAGAAAGGTGGGTTAGATAAAGTTGGATCTTATATCCATGTCCTTCTCCTTTCCTAGCTGTAGGATGCTTGGTGCCTACAAACTTACTTGGTGAGATCTATTACATTTTTCTAGGAGGGCTAATGGCCCTGAGATGAGCTCAGTTTGTTTGAGTGTGGTGCTAATGATGCCAAGGTTGTGGGTTCCATCCCCATATGGGCTCTTCATGGACCTGGTGATCCCTACTGGGTCCCTTCGCTAGATCTCTGAGGCAAAGGAATTTAGCTACCGGTTAAGAAGATCTCTGCAGGCAAAGCCCACTGGAGGGCAGTGTTGTAAAAGGAATTGCAGGACTAGCAGCTCTCCCACCTTAGGGAATCCATGCTGAGGCCAGCAGAGAAGAAAGAATGCAGAACGCTAACCTTGCATAGCTCCCTTAAATTATGTAGCCCTTCAGATTGGTACATTTGACTGTCAAGGCTTTGATTTAATTTTTTTCCATTGTTGTGGATTGAAGGTTTTTAAGTCTTTCACCAGTATTATGTCTCAAGCTTTTTTTGTGGCCATTGCTGCTGTTGTGGAAGCAGGGCCTGTTGGTCACCTTTGGGCATCTCTGTAGTATTGTCATAGGGAATATCCTGAAGGCAGTTTTTTTTTTCTGTGACTCCAGTATGTTGAGCTCTTTTAAATTGTTTTTGATGTTGTGTCAATTATGACTCCAAGAGGGTATAAATTACTTCTGAATTTGGAGCTAAGCAGTAGTGAAAGATAAGGTCAGCGGCTCAGTGGAGAATCCTGTTGGGAGACCTTTGAGGAAACACATGCTACCTCTAAAGTACAGTTACTTTGGAGCTTACCATTTCCTTTGTTCTTCAGTGGATGAAAATAACCTACTTTTGATTTACAGATATGTGATGGTGGCACTCTGGGGAGAGTTGAGAATAATGCTTGAGATGTAAGATTTTTATTATAGTAAATGTTTCAAACTGTTGTGTACTTAAATGTGAGAAAAAAATATTCTTTATGTACGTTTAAATTGTAATGCGTTTAGAGTTTCTGTCTTTAGATGATGAATCTTAATAAAATGGAAACAGATAAGTTTGGGTGTGTCACGGAAAAGGCTAGAATTAAAATCTATTCTAATTTAAACATTTCAGTCTTTTACAGTGCAGTAAGAAAAAGAATTAATTTTCAATGAGCAGAGGTGTTGTATAGCCAGATGATACCATTAAGAAACTAAATTCTTCAAATGAAATACTTAGATCAGTAAAAATTAATTATGTTCTATTAATGAGTTTATGAATGCAGCTTGAGAATACTTGAAACATAATAAATTCTGTAAAGGAGATTTTTCTAACTGAGAGCTATTTCCTGTATTTATCATGCAGTTCTGCAGTTAGTGGAAGTGATCTCAAATTAAAAAGAGTATTTGTTTGTTGCCTGCAAAGTATATGTAAAAGTCTACATAAAGGCTGTCATAGTAAACGTTACTTTTTTATATCCTTGGTTCTTTGATCAATTTAGCTTCTGTTGCAGCAAAATTGCTGCCTTCTGATGAATTTACCCTAGATTATCTACTGAAAGTGTGTTAGATAAATACTATAAATACTTGCTGTTTTTGTGGTTAAATTCCAGGCCCTGATATGATGGGAAATGATTTTTCTAGACCGATCCTTCAAGAGAAGCACATATAGATAAGACTGAGTAGTATGTCTCAGCTACATGCATACTCTTCATCAAGACTGTGCATTATCACCTGAACTCCTGGCACCACTTCTGTCTCTGTAGCTATGTACTGGTTTCTGGTTTGTTATGGAGTCAGCTGCCAAGCCCTGCTAACTTTTCTTTAAACTTTCCAGAGCTTGTGTTGACTCTCCCTCATGATCTATCAGACTCCTTACCAAATGTTTATCAGAAGAATGCCATTTTTTGGTTTGAGAGTTTTTCACTTTCTTCTGGGGTGGCTGCTGTTTACAGTGCTCATGTCACATCCCATCTGGACAGGCAGGCTTCAGTCATCTGGTAGAATCAACGTTAGGACTGGACATCATATGCTCGTTTAATTTCGATGTTTTTACTAAAGCTAGTTTTGTGCTATGAAGTATTTGTTTTGGTAAGAGATTTGGGATGGCAGTTGCTTGAAGGTCCAGAGATTATATCTAGGACTCTGGTGTCTAACATGCAAGTGCTGTCTTTACTACTCTAAAAAGTTTTGTAAGATCACAGAGGAATTTAACATTGCTTCCAATTTCAGAAGCAGTTACTTACATGTGATTAGTCACTTTAGTCACTGAGAATGCTGGAGATCATGTCTCCTGCTTTGACTTCTCATTCAGTGAAGAAAAAATTACTTTTATCTTTCAGACCATTCTTAATAATCAATGACCGTATGTCTACACATACTAAAACATTAGACTTCTTTTTTTTTATCAAGTACGTGTGTTGTTTGCACATACCATGAGTGGCAAGCTTGGTTATCCACCTGTGCCCAGTAAGGTGTCAGACCTCTGAAGTTCAAAGGAGTTAAGGCCAAGCTTCTGTTCTTAGTTTCTCCAAGTTTATAGTAATATTTATACCTATAGTTGTATGCGTTTTACATGTATCACTTATTATCTTCTTGTGACCTCCTGATTTTGAAACCATCTGTACCCAATTTTCATGGTCCCTACAGTAAGTCTAGTATCTGAAAACATGTTCAGAAGAGTGTTCTTTTCATTGCTCCTTAATTATTAGCACTTGAAAGATAATGATATTATTGGAGTGAAATTTGATTGCTCCGTTCAAACGTGTTAGAAAATTTTGATAGATAATGAGCACTATGAATTGCTGCAAGCTGGATTCTGTTATTGATGACTGTCAAAAGTCTTTAATATATTAGTCTTGGAGCCACAATGACCAACAGTAAACAGTTGGTACAAATAGAGAAGTCCAAGAGAGATACTTGCTTAAAAATCATTCTGATGCTTTTGTCTCTTTTATAAAGTTTAAGATTTCCAGCTAATAGAATGCAAGTTTAACAGAAGTTAGAGAGCTTTTTGGAGTGATTTTTGAGTTCTGCAAAGCAAATCACATGGAAGCTAACCGGAGAAATGTAGTACTGGAAAATAATTTCTATGCAAACAGAAACTATTATAATTCAAAACAGGTGAAAAATGAAACCATACTTTCCCAGAAGATCAATGTAAAGCACTTTATTAGAAAATAAAATAACTTTTTAACTGTAGATGAAGTAAGGAAAAATACTTCTTCAGTTTTGTTGAAATTGATTGGTGCACCTGCAGAGAAAAGCAGCTTTATCATCTCATTATCAGTCAATTAATATTCAGGTTTAAATGTGAATACTGTGGCCATTAACTGTAAATGAATTATTTCATTGAAGTCTTAATAGAGGAGGAAAAGTAGTCTTCTGCTCTGCTAAATGAGGTCATGTGGGGGGGAAAAATAAAAATTAGTAATTCTGTTAGGGATTTAAAACTCTTTTCAGTGTTTCCAGAGCTTTAAATGGATACTTTTTTTGAAGCAAACTTTCGTTTCGGTTGTATTGAAATTTACTTCATGAGTTGTGCTACTGCTTGGTACTGGTAAGCCTCTCTGTTTAGATTTTCTAATGTTCAGAATGTAGAAAGACTTTTCTGGAAGTCAGAAGATATTTCCATACAAATTCTCAGACTGTGAGGGAATATAGGCCCAGAGCTTCCTTTGCTCATAGTCCTTCCTCAGAGACACCAGCTCCAGTTCCTATTTTGTTATTTGGTTATTGCACTGAGATTAAACTATTAGAAAGGGATAGAATGTCTGAGACTGCTCTGGGAATCCTGGGGTCAAGCTGGTAAGGAAACCTGGTCTGCCTGTGTGAATGTGGGTGGTGTAGCTGCCAGGGTCTCCAATCCCAGCAAGTGAGACTGCCAGAGTAGGTTCTGGGTGATTGGACATAGGAGTTACCTTAACACTAGTTCAGTGCTTTCAGGTGGATGATGAGCTGGAAAGCCTCCACAGACACTGTGCTGAACTTGTCGCCTAACGTCATACTTTCTTCTTGGAGAACAAAACGTCCTGGCCATATGCTCAAAACCACAGTCTTGCATTTCACATACAGAAGAGACTTATCAACTGTTTCAGCTGACAAAAAGAATTTATAAGGAAACACTTCTGTGACCTATAACAACTTAGTGCCTTGAAGGGAATGTTTTGGTGTGTGATGCTCTTGAGCCATTACAGCTTCTAAGTGTATGGCTACCTGTTTGTTTCTCTAGAGTGTTCTTATTGTTTAGAAATATGTATCAGTCTTAGTGTCCATTATTTGAGCAGATACCTGATATCTGCCCAGCTGAATACACTGGAGTTAGTTACATTTCTTGTGCATGAGAAATGTAGAATTGGAGGTGAAGGCAAATCACCCATTGATATTTGATCATTCACGACTATACCACTGCACATGTAAATTGGGTAGAACTGAAATGTATAGAAGAGGAATAAATAGAAAGCTGGTTCAATGTCTGCTTTAATCACTAGCAAGCTTTTCCCCATGATGCTTAATTATCTCATTTATCTAATCTAGTGAGGCATAAGACACTAACTGCTGCAAAAGGACCAAACAATCATTAGTAGCCTACCCCTATGGATAGGCTAGGTGGAGTAAGAGTAAACTCATTACACTCCTTCCTAGAGATGACCTCTGTAGGCATCTGCTTGGGGAGACTATTACTGCTGATGCTTTTCCCAGCTTCTTTCTTTTTCAATTGCTGTAGCAAATCCAGTTATTGATCTGAAATACCTCACACTCTGTAGCTCTATTGAATGTTCATCAGAGGGAGCTAAATCTTCTGCAAAAGATTTGTCATACTTTTTTTTTTTCTTTCCAGCCTAAGGCTTCATTATCTTTGTACTGCATTTGATCTGACTTCTGATACCTGAATTTGTTGAAGAGGAAAAAAAACAAAGTATCCTGTAGGTGACTGACTTGTGCATAGAAGGTTTATGCCTTTTTTCAAATTTCCATTTCCTGCCTTGTGTCTTAAAATTGTGCCTAGATCTGGTGGCTATGCTTGTCTTGAAATACCTGAATACTTGAAAATTACTGTTAAATATTCCAAGTTACTCCACAATTGTGGAAATGAGCTGAGTAGGGTGTTCTGAGCAAGACTATTTTTCTTTTGCGTAAGTATTTAAAGTGATTTTTGAAATAACAGTATTAAATATTAATATCTGATCATATTTCATTTGAATATTTGGTTTTCTTTCTCTTTTCTGCTCTGCGTTATCCTTTCTTCATAATATCAGTTCTAAATTGCTCTACCTTAAGAGTTTGTCAGTGTAATTTTGTGGAATCTGACACAAAAACAAGAGACTAAGACAAAATCATTATTATTTGTGTACTAATTAAAAACTCTCTTTAATGAGGCAGCAGTGAGAGAGCTTGTTTATACTTACTTGATTCCAGAGTTCTTGAGGTTGCTTATATTTTCACTTAAGTGCAAAGGAAATATCCTTGTCATTATATTACTGAGCATCTATTTGTAATTCATAGTGATGTTCCAGTAATTTCTCAAGTATTACATGGAGAATTAAATACGTAGTGTATCGATTCTCTTGAAGGCAGGAACTTGGGGGCATAATAGCCCATCTGCCCTTGTCCCCAGTCACTTACACGTCCCAAACAAGTAAATTACACAAAGCCAACTTTTCCCTTTTTGAGAATTTTTCGTGTCTTTCAGCTGGGGATGGGAAGCCCAAAACACAGACTTTGAAGATAAACATTATACTGCAGAAATCACTTTTCCTTTTATGGTTTATGTATGAATTTATTTTTGGTGGTGGGGGAAGCAGAATAATTTCCAGTATTACCCATTTTCAGATGCTGAGCAAGTTTTCCTGTATGTGCACTGTGAAAATGTAATCCAGGCAGGCAAGCCAGCAGGCCACTGGGTCATTGAATAACTCAGTACCACATCCATCTATTCTGTGTTTGCCTGTGCCTTCTGTTCAGCCTGTCATGGAATAAGGAGAGGCAGCTGCCTGATACCATTGTTTATTCAGTATGGCCAGAAAAACCTATGATCTGTGATCTCTGATCTGTAGTCATATATGGGTTAAAGCTGTGAATGTGAAACTTTAGGAGCCCTTCAGGTATTCTGAAATCCCTTTCTGTCGTGTTTCATGCTGTCCCTTTCTGTTCTCACTGTTGTCTTGAGTACTTCTATGAAAGTACCATTTTAGATGTAGTGGTTGACAGTGGCACATCGTACTAGAGCCCATAAGCTGTGTTGTGTGATGTTAGATTTGCTAAAATCCATGTGTTGCGTTCAAGGGAAAAAAAAATGCAGTATTATGAAAATTAATCAGAGATGAGACTTCTGTGGTACTGACTAACTAGTAATGCAATGTGCATATTCTCATTTGGAACTTTGGATTAAATGCTATACAATCAGTGTTTCTGCTGCAGAATCAGGCTGTAGTGAATGCTGCAGCTGGGCACTGACCTGCTGCAGTCAGTAAGAGTTTTCCTGGCTTTGACAAATTAGCTGATGTGTCCATGGATTTTTAGCTGATACTTGGAAAACTCTTGCTGTTGACACTTGGACAGTTAAAGCAGCATGTAGAATGTTTGTCTCTATTGCTGGTCATGTTTTTATAGGTATAAAACTGGTGACAGGAATTAACTGAAGTCTGAATTTTGGGAACCAGCACCTGGAGCTACCTTGAGCTTTAAAAAAAAAAAAAAAACAAGTCAAGTTTCAGTTATTAGAAAAAAGCGTCCAAGTATAAAATGTTTTATATCAAATATATAGAATAAGTACTGTATGCATTTATAAATAGTGTATATATGTAAATATCTATATCTTGACTATATGCCTTGTTGGTATATACAGGAGGCATCAACCTGAGACCATGGGAAGCAGGATACTGAAAGAGATATCTGTTCAGGTCATGGTGAGAAGTGTGTGGACATGGGAGTTGGTATGTTAATGATATGTTAATGGAATTATTCTATAATAGGTCATGTTTCTGGTTCTTGTTCTCAGTTGGTTCAGGACCTGTCATACAAGGTCATGTTCCTAGTTCACGTTTGTGATTGGACCCCTGCTCTCAGAACACCCCTATATATTGTTTTTTGCCACACCCCTTGGTCTTTGATCGTTCTCCTCAGATCATGCAGTTTCTGCATTTTCTATTTTCCTATTAAAGTTATTTATTCTTTGGGCAACTCCATCATTCCTGTCCCTCGATTTTTACCACAGCTGGACTGGGTTTGGGGTCGCAGCGAGCTGGACTGCAACACTCTTCAGCTTTTTTTTTTCTGTTCTCAGCTTAGACAAATATGTGTTTTGATAATTCACATTATTATATTGGATTCTTAAACTACTATAAATGTAATAAACTAATTTCTGCTTGCATTTAGGAAGTACTAAAGTCTATTTCTCCCTACTAAATACCATTTTTTTAAAATGGAATAGCCTAAACTTTGTTTTTATGTTTAAGCTGGTCCCAATTTTCTCTGTTCTTTTCTAGTTAACAGACTCTCAGCTGTAAAAGGATGCAGAAAAAAAAGATTTGTTAATGTCATGTAGGCTTCTCAATTCCCTTGGTTTTCCTCCTTTTTGGTAATTTTGATGTTGTAGATGATATATGCCTTTCTGTAAGACTAGATGACTAAGGAAGCAGATGTTGAGATAAATTTAGTGTTTTTGTTATTCTCTAAGAATCTACTTTTAAACAGCTCAAATCTTGCAGTTTACTCTCCTACCAACTCTGTGTCTGAGATCGGGCCCCAGAATTTGTTTTTCATGTGAATAGATCAGAAGCCAGTTTAGCTTAAAAGACATGAGGATGATCCTGCTGTAGTCATGACAATTCATTGGAAGTTCTTCCTCTTAAAATGCTGCTTATTTGTTGCTTTTAATAAAGTATCTGTGTAGGGATTAAACAGTGCTCTAGCTCAAGGAATGAAAGCAATGATTATGTAGTATAGAAAACTCTTGTTATTTTCCCATTTCGTATGAAAAATGTGAAGGATGCATAGTTTATTCCTTAGTCTAACTGATTGTTTTGGTGCAGCAATATTGCTGTTTGTGTCACTAAAGAATGTGAACAAATGTAAGTAACCCAGTGTTCTTCTGGTATGTGTGCGTACATGTGCACGTGAGTGTTTGTGCTGAAATGCAAACTAAATACAATATTTACTTCTTGCTTGGAAAGAACAGTTGGTAAATCTTGGCAAGTGTCAGTGAATAAACCAACAAAGTAGGTGGTAACTCTCACCCATCCTCCCATTATTTGGCAATTTATGTGTCTACAACAAGGGAACGGATCGGCTGCCTGTAGTTACATCTGACATGGATATGACAGGGATCCTACACAAGGCTGCTTTGTTGTAATGATTTGCTCTTCTCTGTTAGATGTTCAGAGGGCTGGAGCACCTCTCCTTAGCAGATGGGCTGTTCAGCCTGGAGAAGAGAAATCTCTGAGGAGACGTTATTGTAGACCTTCTCTAAGAGAGCTGGAGAGGGGCTTTGCACAAGGGCAGGTAGTGATAGGGCACAGGGGGATGATCTTAAAATGAGAGAGAGTTGGCTTAGGTTAGATATTAGGAAAAAATTCTGTGTTGTGAGTGTGATGAGGCTTTCCCACAGGTTGCCCAGAGAAGCTGTGGATGCCCCATCCCTGGAAGTGCTCAAGGCTATGCTGGAAGGGACTTGGAGGAACCTGGTGTAGTGGAAGGTGTCCCTGCCCAGGGGCAGAGGGGCTGGAAATAACCAGTTGTTCTTTAAAATTGTGCAACCTAGTATTTCAGAAACAGCTTCATACCCCAGGCCTGCTGGAGTTCAGGAAGTCTTTGGTGAATACTGGGGCACATTGTGGAATTCTCAGGCTGTGATGTGCAGATCCAGGAGCTCAATGTGGGTACCTTCCAACATGGGATATTCTGTGATTCTAAGAACTTTTAAACTGATGATTTTTGGATTTTATTGGAGATTAGCATTCATATGCAATTGATGTATGGTGGATATTGATATATTTCATTATGATTTCCCTTGTATTTCTTTGACATTACATGCTCTATAATGCTACCTGTATCATTGTGATGGTTTATAAGTCCTAGTTAGAAAATAATTCCTGAAGATTGAAAATGACATGGTTCAGAAATAGCAGGAATTTATTTTTCCCTATCTGTGGCAGATGTAATGTTTTGTTAAAGTAATGTGGTATCTGTGCATTTTTTATCTGTAAGGATTCTTTCAAATCAGGACAGGATATATGAAATTCCTGTGAGAACAGAAACTAAACTTATCTAGTTATCTATCTGTATATTACAGATACATGTCTCATCACAAGGCACCGAATGTCAGCATCTTCAGGGTTTCGAAAATTTTATTTGTGGGGAGGGGATGTGAGAGGTAGGGTAAAATAACTTGAATCCACTTATATTTTCCTTCCTTGTAGATGAGACATCCACTGTTATGTGTACCTAATTTTTTCATCCCATACCTAATGCTCCAACTTAACCCTAAGCTTCCATGATTTGATGCAAGTTGGGTGTGCTCAGAACTTTGCTGCATCAGGCTCTTGTAGAACCAAATCTTGATTGACAGTTTTCAGCCTGAGTTTCTTTACTTGATTTGTTTTGGTCCAAATTGAGGTTTTGAAAGAGAAGAATCTTACTTTCCTTGTGGTGTTCCTGAGAATTCTATGACAGATTCATGCTATATATTTCATTGATATTAATGCTACAGGTATATCAACAACCTGAAATATCATCTATTATCTTCATGGCTGAAAACAAGACATTTAAATGATGTAACTGAAGTATACTTTAACCATAAGATGACTGTAGCTGAATGGCATAATATGAGACTTAATTTAAACAATATGAAAACAATGCTAGTTTACAGAAATTCTTGTTATTGTTGCAAGAATATAGTGAATTTGTATTTACACTGAGGAAAAAATAGATTTAGGTGCTGTGTGGTTTTGTGAACCTAAGTAGTGTGAATATTGGCTCTGGTCTTGGTTTTATAGTAATACACAATTAATCTTAACAGTTGAGTTAATTGGAAAGAAAAATTACATCAAACCCAGAAATAAGCCTAATGAAATCCATTAAGTAACTTAATGATTACATAATTATATCCATTTAAATTCAGGAATGGATCACTCCAAAATTAATTTTTGCTGTCTGTTTGCACTTGAAACATTTATTGTTGAAGTGATGGATTACTTTTGTTTGATTGGCGTTTTGCTTTTTATTGTTGTTATAAAAAGCATATATTTTTGAGCAAACTTATATGACCATTATTAACATTTTAAGGCAAAGTCTGCTCAATGAGGAGATGGCTGTACCTTAATTGACTCAACAATAGTGACCTAGCCAAAACCAAAAATAGAATGAGCCAAAATGTATGGATAGAAGGCCTTAGAGTGCTTTCATTTGAATAATTGAGGACAGACTTTTGGATGACATGCAACTGTTAAGCATAGAGGTTTTTTCCTCTGTGTAATATCAGGCACAATCCTGTTATTCATACCTTGATTATAATTCTGCTTCCATTCTGGAGTTTTGTCATGAGTAACATTTTTGTACTCCTTTACTAAATAGAGGTGGGAGGGGTTATTTTAAAGTTTCTTTATTTGTAGTGCTGTCTTTATGCTTTGCCAGAACACTGTTGAGCAGATTTACGCAAAATCAATGCTGAGTATCTTGAAACATTTTTAGATTTCTAGTCTGTGTGCTCCTGTCATTGTTTAGGCAGCTTTTTGTGGGAAGGGAATTTCCTAGCACAGGTATAATTGAGTGCTAGTATGTTGAACCTCTGTGAAAAAATCCGAGCTGTAATTGTTGTAAAACACTGCAAACTTTAACACAGCAACATATTGTGTTCTCTCAGTATCCTGTTAGCTTACTGTGCATATATTATTAACTTGTGTTATTGTGGTATAGAGAAGATGAAATCCTTCTGCCATAGCAGTATTGCATCATAACAATGCTGTGACAATAGCACCATTCTAAGGAATGCAAAGATTGAGCAGACTCTGATGTGATTCCATTACCACTCCATCTGTGGTTCATGTTACAATACAATTCAAAACAATTTCGGGTCACCTGTGTGGAGTGTGGGAGTTGTAGCATTGTCAATTTGATTAATTACAACTGCTATTAACAGTTCTAGAATTACTTTGATGTAATCTTATGATCAACTAATTATGTCTTTCCAATTACCAGTGACAAGTAGACTTAACTGAAGTGCTAATGCCCTTCAAATGCAGGCCTGTATAATAACCCAGTTTCTCATTAGGATGATGACATAATAGAAGAGAAAAAAAAGCAAAATAATTTCCACTTTCTTAGTGGCCCTAAAGAGTTGGTTTAATATAGGAAATAATGGTAACTGTTGGTTTTTTAAATCTTAAAGTTGGCTTAGGAAACTTAATGCTTGGGGTTATTTTTCTGAACAGCAGATGAAACAAAATGGATGCATTATTATTTCACAAAACTACATTTGTGTATTGTTTTGCTCTGCATAGAGACTCTAAAATAAAATGGTACGTGGCACTCAATGTTTCTCTAGGAACAGTGGTTATGCATATTCACAAGTAAAGCCATGTTTCACACTTTGAAAGAGACAATTTCATTGAAAGTAAGTGTTCAGACTTGTTAGTACATAAAAAGTGATAGTGTTCCTTTTTTGAGAAGTCAAAATGGAACAAACTGAACATAACTCATAAAAGAGTAGTGGGTCCATGCTGTGGGAAATCAAACTTGCACATGAATTTGCCATTCTGGAAAGTTGGTCAACTGCAAAACAACATATTGGAATAAACAACTTTGCCTTATGGAAAAGAAACAAATGTGGAATGTCAACAAATGTCCTTTTCTGTAATTTGGAGCATTGCTAAAATTGGTCTAATGCCAGGATAGAAAGGTGCTGGAAGTTTGAGAGTGCTTGAGCTGTTAAATTGGATGTACTGTGGTTATAAATAGAACCTAGAGGATGTAAGTAATGAATTTAATATTGACTGAAATACCACTCTCTCAGAATTATGCCTTGAGTAACTAGTGCCTTTGAAACTAGTCTGATTTTTATGGAGCTATACATTTGAATGTTTCCTTGAAATATTCTTTCAAATCAGTATAAATTATTGCATATAGTTTGTGTGTCTTGCTCTTTGGCTTCCTTGACAACAGGATACAGATAAATATATTTCCATAACAATTGTAGACAATGTTTAGTATCACTGCTGCTTTCTGTTAGTGCTGCCTGCTGCAAGAAGAAAATAACCTCACTTGATATGACTTGAAAGGAGCTTTTGTTGTAATAATTGAAGAAAAATGTGCACTAAGATGATGATCTGAAGAAAATTGACAGACAGTAAAAATGACATAGAGTAGGAGAATGCTATTTTGTGGTGTTTTGAAGTTGTTCCTTGCCCATCTTTTCAGTGATGCTGTTTGATAGACTTGAAACTATTTAACTGATGCAACACTGAATTCAGGCTAGTGTGTATTAAAACATCTAAGATGGATGCATGACAACCGTCTAATAAACAACAGCTGTTGAATTTTCAGGTTTTCAAGCTTTAGTAATTTTCAAATTCAGGAGTCACAGCTTTCAGATTCTTTAATGTTACGTAAGCTGATCCATATAGTAATGAGCTGTCTCATCTCCTTCAAACTGAGAAAAAATACAATGACATTAAAACCAGTGTTTAGGACTACTGATGTTTTATATGTCTTAAATTTGCACTTTGCTGCTATAGTATTGTGAAATGAAATATATTTAGTAATATATAATCCTCTGAATTGTGCTGTGTAAATGACTGGATGCTAATGCAATGTGAGTGATGTGAAGGCTGAGCGCTAAGCATTCGCTGTTTACAGAGAGGCTAAACTGATAACTGGTTCAATGCTTTAACATAAACATTAATAAACAAAGGATCAAATCTAGGATATTGTTGTAACATCCACATCTCTTGGAGAATCTTGTGTAAAATTGGTTCTTTACTCACAGAATATTATTTCAAAGAGTAACAGTAAAGTAATGCATCTCTACTTGAGTTTTGCAGATCTCCTTTTCTAGGCTCTTAGCTTTTCTGAGGAGAGTTAGGCAGAGATTTGCCAGTAACTTGAAAATCCATGCAATTTGCTACAAGCTACAATTGTTATATGTAGCTTGTACCTCGTCAGAGCTTTAGAGGTTTTTTACATTTCTTACATTTTTTCATCAATATGAAAAGATAAAGATAGAAAAGTATTATAGACTTGTAATCGTTTCTGCTCCTGCCTGTTACTGTTTTGAGTCAATATTTAAGTCTTTATAGATACAAAAATAAAGGTTTTCATGGTGCTAGTAGGTAGAACTATTCAGTACTGCCTTTCAGGTTATATTACTGTTTAGCTAGAGACACATGAGACCACACTTGGAAAAATTTAACAATGGAGGAAAATGTCAGGATGTGAAAAACTGGCTGAAGATGACAGTTTATCTTCTCAGAATTGAATATATTTTATGGTTGAATTAAAAAAAATCTCATAAATGTAACTTTGGTAGTTTTGGTGATGTAAATGTCTTTCTTTGTCCTGTAGTACTTTGTGACCTGTCCATATGTACTTTTGATCCTTCACCAGCTTAATAGAGAATGGTATCTACCAACCTGCTCATAAATATAAGTATGGCTTGTAGTACACAGAAAACACAGCTTGTTCAAGTGTTTACCTAACTATTCTGTGAAATACCTAAACAGTTCCTTAAAATGGGTTTTACAAAATCTTATGCCAGAATGGCTGGCTCCAGCATTAGGACATTTTTTCACACTTAAGTATTTTTCTCTACTTCATGAATCAATCTGTATTGCTACCTGTTGACTTCTCATGCTTTCTTCCCAGATAAAAGAGCACCCCTTTACAAAAGGGAATTAATTGCTTTGTTTTAAATAAGTGAGTGCAGTGTGCAAGTAACATTTGAGTAAAATAGGCTTAAATTGTTTGACTTGTATGAGAATTCCTTGGCACAAGTGGAAGGAAAACAACCATCCAATTCCATACATATCCTATAAGTATAAGCACTGAGTATGTGCAATATTAAACACTAAACCACAGAATTACCAACAAAAGTAACTTTCAAATATCTCAAGTATTTAAATTCCTAGCATCCAAGAATGAATCAAGTATGTTATGCCACTTTTATGTGAAGATAGTAATGTCAGAGCATGAAGAAAAAAAATTTCAATGTAAAATACTTACTCTTAACTGTCTGATGCTGCAGCAGAAAGAAGAAGAATTGGTCTAGACATGCAATAGTTTGACAAGGATCAAAAGTAATGTGAAAGTGTAAAGTATTAGTACAGCTTGAGGAGCATTTGCTTAATTCAGCAGTGAAAGTATTCGTGCCAGCCCTTCATTGTCAGGATTGGGGCCAGAGGTAATCTTATTTTTTTGTGCAGTGTCAGATTTCCATATGCATGATTTTTGAGTGTAATCTTTGTGTGTTGCTTATGAAGAAACTGGTGGAAAAATGTGCTCCATAAAATTTCCTTGATGGAGCAGGATGGTGGACTAGACTTTATATAAGGGTTCCAAAAGCATTTGATAACCCTACTTACCCCCAGCTTCTTTGTAGTCTGTTTCAGGCATGACTATGTAAATATTTTGTGCTGTTTGTTTCAGCGCTTTCAGATATATATAAAAGAGTATTTATGTGGAATGTGTACATATTCACATGTATATGTGATATATGAAAAATATAAATGGAATAAAAATTAGATGCTGTTTTATGTGTGTTATTTGATATCTTGAGAAATATTCTTTGTATTAAAGTGGATAAAATGACATCTTAAGGTCATGCATGAATGATCAAACATGATGCTGCTGTTTACAATACGTTTCCATTTCTGGACTCCTAGTAAGTTAGAATTAAGTTAATGTTTTAATTTTTTTTTGCTTGCTATGTTCATGTAATTCGGACTGTGAATGCTAATTATGTGTACTTCTGTGTAAATAATCACTTTTAAAAATGTAGCACTTAGCACCTTAATTTTTGTTCTTCTAATATGAACATTAAGAGAATACTTTGTGCAAACTACCCCTACTACTTTGTACAGAGCAACAGTAGTTTTAACCTAGATTATTATTAAATAATGACTAATCACACATAGGGTATGCATGTAGTGATCTCATGCTAAAATTTCATAAGGTCTTTGGTGAGGACATTGAAGAGAAGTCAGAAATAATAAACCAAGTTTCTCTGCTCTGAATGTAAAGATTGCAGTTGTGTGACAGTCAAGTTTTCAGATAAAAAGCAAGTGACTGAGTGTATATAAAGCAGTAGTATAAATGTAGACTCTTTGCTGTAATATGCTCTGGCCAGGGAGTCTAAACGTTGTAAGAGAATCAAAGAAATGAGTAGAAGCAAACGTTGTGCTTGTGGTGATTTCTGCATTGGGTTTGACGTAAAACTCCAGATTTCCTGGGATCTGGGAAGTTTCTGGTTGTATGTAAAGTGTCTTCACTGGAGATTTTGACAGAAGTCACTATCTGCTGCCTGTAGACCTGGAGAGAACCTTTAGCAGTTCTGGACAGTGCTTTTCCTGGGCATTCAAAGGTAAATGGCATAATGGTTGTGCATCTTATCCAGGTGAATTTTAGTCTTCAAAGTGAGAAATTTGGGTTAACAAGTGAACTCTAATCCTCCTCTTCATACCATAATGCGGGTATGACATCATCCTATTTTCATAGCAGTTGGGCAATTTTGGCTGATTTCAGCATCACTTTCCCTGACAGCACAGGCAACCCTCCCGAAGGAATACCTAATTTTGATCCAGGTACTTCATAAACCTCACTTAGACAAAGCCAAAACACCACTTTATATCTGGCTTTTGAAATATGGTTCATGAATGCATGGCTGACTTGTGCACTGATTTTCTTGAGTTAGCATTTTCAGTTGCAATTTGTGCATTTTCTCCTGCTGCAGTTCCCAAAGAACTTAATGGGCCCTTACTGACTAAACTAGGTGCAGGTTTTGCAAGCATCTGTCATAAGATGATGATCCTGTAATTCTTAGAAAACGCCAGACCCTGCAGTTTCAAACAGGATACAAAAATGTCATAAAGGACTAATAATCAAAAACTACATCTTGCAAACCATTTTTAGTTAATCGTTGCTAGTGGGAGTAGGTTATGAAATTAGGGAGCATCTCTCTGAATGTGTCCTACTTATTTATTTGAATTTTGTAGAGTATGTGGATATAAAATAGAAATACTATAGAAATAGATGCAAAATTACAGTCATGTCTCTGTATAATTTGACTCATCAGGATCCTCAAAAATTTGTAAATGTTGTGGAAATCACCATGAGACTATTTCATTCTTATTGAAAAGCAAGCATAGATGGCTTGGTTCTGAATGGGATTAGAGTGCAGTGTCACCTGATCTTATGTTCTGATTTCTGCTAAATTACTTTGATTTACACTGATTTCTATTTTGTTGTAATATGTACATTACTCTTGACTTTGACTATGGAGATGACTTTTCTAGTGTAGCATACTTTTATCAATCCAATTTGTTGTGAAGAGCATTTCATCAGTAGGAAAGTGTGACAAGCAAGTGTATATTTCTTCCTGTATTTTTCCCTATACAGGAAAGCTAAGCATGTGACTTAGTTGTTTTGGGTTTTTTTTTTTTTTTTTTTCCTTTAAATAACAGTGAATTCTAGCTTATTTAGACCTACATTGTCCAAATGCATGTAAAGTAGCAACATTTTAAGGATGACAAGGAAGGGCCGCATCCTTCTATCTTGAGCGATCTTTGCATCCTCTCCCATACCTGAATTCTGCCTTTGCTCCAGAAGGAAATGATGACACACAACTGAGTTCGTGTTCCTTTCCCTTTACCCTTCCAGCTGCCTCTTTCATACGGAAGATGAACCTTAAGAAAAATCTCTGAAGCTTGAGGTCCCATCCTGGCACCCTGTGTACATGCAATTCATCACTTTCTCTCTGTTCCCCCAAAGGAGTCTTACAGTAGATAGAAACAAGGGCTAAGGATGGGCTTTAAATAAGTTTGTGGTTGATGATTTTCAGTAGTCCCATCCAAAGTACTTAATCTTGGTAGATGTCCTTCCTTTTGAAGACCAGAGCCCCTGCATTTGAAAGACCCCCAACAATTACCATGGATATTTGTATTTCTTGTCCATGATGCTTTTGTGCAAACTTAGGTGCATCTGGACCTTTGGAACCTCAGGTTTATCAGCAAGGTAAAGCCTTAGCTGAGCTGGTTGAGTAGTCCTGCTTCAGTGGAAAGGTTGAACTGTGCAAGCTGCAGTCCTACCTCCCAAGCAGAGCCTCTAAACTGCACCCCCAAGCACCTCATGCTTTTATATAGCAATGTACTACTACCTTCCCATGATTTTTCACTTTCAGGAAAAACTGTGGTACCTGAACTTCTGAATATCCTAGAAGTTAAGTGTTTAGAAAGGTGACTTAGGGTTTTTAAAATGTAATCAAGGGCTGGAGGAAAGAAGCAGCTGGTGACGCAGTGGGTTTGCAAAACAGATAAGCCTCAGGACCTCTAACCAAGATGCTTTGGAGAAGTTAAAGCCATATCTCAATGAACACCTCTGTGCCTCTCAGATCAGCCCAATTCCCGCTGATGGTTCTGTGCTTGTATTTCATAACTTTACCATCTTCTTAGATGGAAGATGAGTGCAATAATGAACTTATTTTGTTAGTGGTTTTTGGAAGCTTCCAGATTTTGATTTTGCTTTTGTCTTCAGGACCGAAGTTATTAGAAATCTCACTTTGAAGTTCTGTATAAAGACATTATTTCATGTCATGAGTTTTCTGGGAACACTCTGTTTGCACTTGATTGTACCACAGTTAATGTACTAAACAAGTTTATCAGAGAGGCCTGGCTTCTTGAGGGATATAACCTTGGATGGTTCCAAGGAGAAATATTTCCGTGAAGTCCTAAAAAGCGAGTTGTTGGAAGTTTGGTGCTCTGTTTAATATACCTTGTTTTTATGGCAGTAATTTGTGTAATTTGCTCCTATTCCTTTATTATTAAATTCTAAGGTTTTTTTTGTCTTATCACTTTTTTTTCCTGAACAAATGGTCAGGGCCTCTACTAAGTTCTATGGTTACAGAAAATGGTTGCTTCAGGCAATGCGTATTTAGCTGTGTCCTCCTTTCTATTCAAGGGATGCACAGGTGAAGCTCCCTGAGTGATGCCCAGCAAGCTGAATGAGAGTTTTGCTGTGAGGAGAATGGATTGTGCTGGGCAAGGTTATAGGATGTCTGTAACATGGCTACTGCAGATAGGACTTCTGCTGGAAAAAGGGCAATTGGTTATTGCCAACCAAACTTAAAAAATATTAAAATGTAAAAATTTCTCATAGTTCTTATTGCAATATTTCCTGACACTGTAGAGTGTGTGTGTGTTTAACCAAACAACTTAATTCCCAGGACTATCCAGCAGATGGCAGTTTTGATCAAATGTGTGTTTATTCGATTTACATAGGACTCTAAAAAGCTTGAAATATTTAACCAAATTCAATAAAACTCTGTTCATCAAATCACATGCTTACAGTATTTTCAGTACATAGAAATGCATTAAACTAGTAGTCTAGCTTTCTGTGGTGCTTGTTTATGTAAAATCTGATGTTTTGAGTCTTGACTTAAAACCCGTAAAATTAGGATGAAACTTTACCAGTCCTTGCAGTAAACAGGGAGCCTAAAATAATTTTTAAAAACGTTGAAACAATAAGCAGCAATTTTATGTTGTGTTGTACTTGATATTTGTAAGCAATATATTTTTGTACAAAAGCCTGTCTGTATTTGGGGTAGCTGGGAAGTGATGTGTGAGGGATTCATTCTTGTGTATGTAGAAAAAACTGCATGTTTGTGCAGTGTGAAGAAGTAAAAATTGATAGTCTTAAAGAAGTAAATTGGCCCATGCCTCTAGTGTGCTGTGAAGAGAAATTTTTATACCATTCTACTATAGTTGAACAGAGGTGAGTGTAATATGTACACTTAACCTTTAAAATTGAAAAAATTCAGCTGCAACATATAGTTAAATACTGCAGCAGAATTCTGTATTTATGGGTTATTATGGCTCTGCTGTTTGTTATTGTTATTACTTAATGTTTTTCTATCCATCATTTCCCACTTATTCAAGAACAAACTAGAAATAACCTTTGCTCTTGTGCCTCTTGTCAGGGTTCATGTGAATGTGTGTGCATGTAAACCTCATGTGCTAGTTCTTACTGGTCACCTAGTAGACCATTCTACAGTACTAATTGTCATCATATGGTAGTTACTGAGAACATGTAAAAGAAGATCATGAAGAAACTTAATGAGACAGGGAAGCTGTGTAACCTCACTGAAATGTAATCCACAGTAATTATTGTAAAAGCAGTGCAGAGTAATTACTAGGAAAAGACTAAGAAAATTATTTTGTTTCCCCCCTGAAAGCTTCCTTAGTTAACTGCAGTTTTGAAGTAGATCAAAATAGTTGATTCCTAAATCACAGGATTCCTAAATAAGTGGATTTTATTTTGGCCAACTGGTTTCTAATTTTTAGCAATGTTTGTCTTCACGTATGAGCATTTCAAATTCTGAAAGTTGCTTTTCCATCTGTCAATGTCTGTGAGGCTGAATTTCCAAAGGCCTTTAGAATGTGACTTTAGTCTATTTTCTTGGGTTCTGTGTTTGTTTGCATTAAGCCCTTTATTTAAATATTTTACTTAGTTAAATATTTCTTTAAGATGCTGTAGTTACTTAAATTATAGAATCACGAGGACCTCTGAAACAGAAACAGATTGCACCTCTTCATCTGAAGATGAAATAGAACACTCTGTAATGACTGTTCACCCAGATTAGAAACATTAAATTAGTGGTTCAATTAAAAAATTATCACCAAAGAGAACATAATAGAGATGGGTTGGATGGGATTTTTATTCTGTTTTTGTTTAACATGCTATTTCACCAGTATGATTACTTGCCTAGGTCAGAAATTACTCTGCATTTCTGCTTTTTTTTCTAGACCTGACCCAGCTACAGTTCTTGGTTCTCAGTTATGTGATTGGCTTCCTGTTTGATGATAGGCCTCTGGAATAAAATGCACCTAAAGAAAACGTGCAGATTTTTTATTACCTAATTTAAACAGTTCTTAGTTCTGCAAAGAAGATTTCAAGGAGGTATCTCCTGTCATAGGAACCCTTGGAAGAGCTTCTGTTTTGATGGGAGTTCTTCAGTTTCTGTGAAGAGAATAAAAATCTTCTTAAGGTGAAAAGGAATATCTTAGTTGTGTTAACAGAATCCTAGAGTCAATCAATATTATCTGATCTGTTACAAATTGGTTCTTTCCTTTGGCACAGGAGGTGTTAATGTCTGTTATGCAGGTCCTCAGCTCTTGCACAGCCTGTGCTTAGTGTTTTCTGTTAGCCCTGCTCAGTTTTAGGGCATGGAAAGGAAGAGTTTCATCATTGGAATACACACAGTAAAGTAATATGATCAGACTCAAACTTGACACACTGAGTAATCTGTGATATGCTAACATTTCAGTATCATGTTAGTATTGCATTAGACTAATATGACACTAATACGAAATGACAGGAAAAATGACTAATACAATAAGACTTTCATATATTACTTTAGGGCTGCCATATCTGTCTTTTTTAATTCACCTGAAATCCTGTTTAAATGCAGAGTAAGAACTGCATCTAGAGCATAGCTGGGGAAAAAACACATTTTAGGAAAAACGCCATTTCAAATATTGTGTAACAACTAAGATGGAAATAATCTTACAACACTTTGCTTTACTTACTGAGAATAACATCAATTTTTCCAAAGGATGCGATGTAGTGGTGAAGTGTAATAATTTGTTTGAAAAGTTGGTGCCTGCAGTGTTGATTGAACAGAATTTTGTCTATTTGAAATTGATGACAAAATAGAATTTCAATAGAAGGGACTGGAATGCTGTCAGGTGTCCGGAAGTCGTGAAGGATTGGTTCTAACAATGAAAGTGCTTTTAACAGATTTTCTTGGCTAATCCTTCTAGCTTCCTAAATTCCAAAATGAAAAGTAGCTGTACTTTGAAGTGTGCCCAATTTCTGATTGTAGATGGTGCATGCAGTTTTTATGGTGAACAAGGTAACCTTTTCTCAGCTAGCCATGCTCACTTTTAACTGTCCTGCAGAGCTGCAGCTCTGCCTGGTTTCACATTTACAATGGGTTGCCTCAAGCAGCTGATGCACATTACTGACTTCACTGCTCTTCCTGTGTTCTTACTGCTAGAATGGAATGGGAAGGTAGATTCAGAAGCTGAAGTTCTAGGCGAGGCTCTTAAGTCATGTTCAGCTAGCTGTGCATGTGGGTGTATGTCTGAGTAATTAAATAATGAGCTGCAGTGGAAGGGATGTGTCAAGTAGGTCTAAAGGTCTGTAGGGATTTCAGATATGGTCCCAGGGCAGCACAAGAACCTCAGTGAAGGTCATGAAAAGAGACCCACATGTTTAAAACCGAAATACTTTTTGTTCTCCCTTTTGGCTGTCGCTTTTGTGGTAAGTAGAAATGTGAAAGATAAGAAAGATGGTGAGCTTTATTAGTGAATTCAATCCCCTTACTGCTTGCTGAGGACCCAACACATAATGCTGAGAGATGTCCCTAAGCATCTTTTCAAATGAAACCAACCCTGAAGGAAGTGAAGGATGTTCTTCAATGTTTAAGCAAAGGTACTGAAAAGTATCTAGCTAATATTCCCTTCTAGATGGTATTCTTGAAACCAAAATAGGGATGCTGGTGTCTGGTTTTGATGTGAAAACTTTAAAAAGAATGTTGGTGAATTGGATATTCGGATGTGCTATGAACAGCTGGGAAACATAGCTTTGAAATTAATTTATTGTGTATCTTTCTAATACAAAAGAAACTCCCGCATTACTTCATCAAGAATTAAAGGTTCTGCCCAACAATTTACTTTAAGCTTTTTCCAAATCCTTCTTGTGCTGTGTTTGTCTAAATAATTTCTGTGCTCAGCTACAGAGCATAAAGTAGAAAACAGTTGTTCAGAAACATACATAAAAAAGCAATCTGAATATGTTTGTTTTTTTCTTAAAATAAAATTTGTGACCTGATATTGTCTCTTGCCCAATGTAGTTATTAGTGAATACATGATGAGATCATAACAATTTTGATATCATCATAGGTCAAACTCAGGTTTTGTCAAATGAGACCAAAATATTTCTCCATTTATGGAGTTTATAGACATAGTCACAGATACTGAATTTGTAGGCGCAGTTTCAGAAATTAAAGGAAGTAGTGATGGATTGCTTTACTACCAGATTTTAATCAAATCCGCAGCACTATTTTAACGTATTTCTGACTTCTTAGGGATGAGAGTAAAATAAAATGTGGGTTTTGATGTTGTACCTACTGCTAAGTAGCTCTTAATGTATGTTGAATAGCATTGCACATGTGAATAGTTGGCGAGCTCATTGGCTTGGAGAGCTTATGTGGAGCCTTGCCATGCTTAATGTGCTGGACAGTTCAAAGCTCAGCAAGCTCAAGATTTAAAACAGGTGTTTGTCTAAGCTTCTGTTCAAGTTTTGAAATGAAAGAAGCTCTGCAGTCTCCCCAGGCAATGTCTTCCAGTCTCTGTTAATAGAAAGGGTTTTGTTTGTGTTTAAGCTGAATCTTTCTCATTGTAATTTAAACCCATTACTAGTCTTGTTCACGACGGGCATGGAGAACAGATTATCTTCTTCTTTGTAAAGCAGTAGGGGGTTATAAATGTCTCCCTTTTTGTATAGAAACTTCAGGTGAGAGTTTGAGAACCCTGCAGTCCCATTCTTGCATCCTGCCTATGTGAAACTACAGGGCAGTATCTTTCTGCTGCTCTCATCAGTATGTAAACAATGATTCCCTTCCTAGCATGAAGATACTCATGAGACAGTGGTGAAAATTAATGTGCATTATCACCACTAGCATTTTAACAGGGGGCTCCCCATAGTGTTTCTTAGCCTGACAATGTTTCTCAAGGATAGGAAGACCAGAAAATGGAAATTAAGGTTTTTTACTTATCTTCCCAGTTGAGTAATTTGTCACCAATAAGTAACATCACAAAAAAGGTATTTTGAACGAGATATTAGAATGTCTTTGTTGATACTTAATTTAATACCAGAAGAAGTAGAAACTATTTTTTGCCACAGAGGATGCATTGGATGGTGTGATAGCATAGACTTGCAGCTACTTTGCATAGTATCCTATAGGGCAGTAGTAAGCCTTGTAGAAGAAGGTTTTTTTGTTCCCAAAACTATGATTGTAAGCTTTTAACAAGATGTCAGGTGCTTTCAAGTTTGTCATTCAGTCATTCTGCAATTATTGCCAAGCTAGAATGTCTTCAGCCTTCCTGCTATTTCTTGTACATATAACACTGAAAAGGCACATAAGGTTATTTTTGTGTATGTATTCTGTAGAGTTTCCACATCATATACATGTTCAATACCCTATGCTAGTCCTCAGAACGCAGTAGAATGATTTCCAGGGAAGCCAGTGATAGAGCTGGAGTCAGGAATTAATGTGGTCTAATAGGGAGTACCAGTCATGAGGTAAGAAGCTGATATAGAAGTTACAGCTGTGTAAAGAGACAAAGATCTGGAGCATCACTGAAGAGCAACATGTGAGTTTTGGTGTTTTCATGCTGATTGTGCAGGATGTGACCTAAATGTTATTAACTCATTAGGAGACCTACAACATGTGAGGCAATGGCTGTGCACAGGCTCCCCCTTGTTCAGCTGCTTTTGCTGAAGTCAGAGGAGCAGGACTCATTAAAGTATGATATAGAAGACAGAGGGGGTTTATGAGAAGATATTTCATTCACAGACTTTTCCTCCAAAACTGAGAGCTGCAAATACTGGATTGTTAGAAACAAACTCTTTAGATAGTTAATGGTTTCTCAGCAATTCCAGTTTGCTCATCTTCTGTCTGTCAATGTGAAACAATAACACTGTTATACTCTCCTTCTGCTTCAATTCAGAGCTCTGAAGAGTATTTGGGGTTTTTGAAATGATCAGTTTGATGACATTATCAAGATGGAACCACTTGAAAATAAAATTTAAAAGAAAGTGTTCTATATACTTAGGCTTCTGCCCTTCCAGTTTTTGTATTCATTCTCTGTGTTAGTGCTGTACCGGAGATGTATTTGGCTTCAAAATAGACCCCTTTTGAACACTTATCAGAGGGAAGGAGAAAATAAGGATCTTAGGAACTGGCTTCTATTACAAGCTCCTAAAAATACTTTCTCAAAGTTTTATCCATGTAATTTCATTTTGCTTCTTTATTTAAATATTTATTTTTAGTTGTCTTAATTTTTGTCCAAACATTTTGGTCGGTATCTGAAAATTCAACTTGCATTTGATAAAAATGTATTGCAATACAAAATACTTAAAGGTTATTGTAGTCATCTCATTCTATGCCCAGAAGAAAAGGTTAAGGATTACTGAATTACTGGGGGGCTGGTGATTGCTGGTGCAAAGCAGATGATGTGCCGAAATGACAGCAGATTTCACTAAATTCTTCTCCCTTGTACACACTCTATCAATTTAAAGTTACTAAAGCTAAGTCAGTGCTGGCTCATGACCCTTATGACTGTTTGTTGCTGGGTGATCTGCATATGTTGATTTGCTATTTATGTGAAAAGTAGTATTTTCTTAGACAAAGAAGACCTTTAAAACTCTGATTTATGTGTTCTTGAAGTTTTTTTTACATGTACATTTACACCGGCTAGTGTGACACATGGACAGTTAATGATTGATGTCCCTAACTTATTAGTTTCCTTGCTTTAAGTAGAAAATTGTTTAAAGGTGTGCTAGTTTCATGTGTTGTAACTCTGCAACCTCAAACAATTGTTGAAATGTTTGCTTATAGGACTTCATTCATATGTGACACATAAAAAAAATAGTCAAGAGAGATTTGGTTGGTTTTTTTTTCCTCCTGTAAGCCAAACTGATTTTCTTGCCAGTACAGTTCCAAATTGTCTTCTGTGTCATTGATGTTTGTCTGAAGAGATGGCAGACTACAGTGCTCAGCTATGGGAATTAACTCCCATAATTTCATACAAATTCTAATTCCAGTGTGCAGCTTCTTTTTGGGCACCTTCCACTTTCTTTTTTACCTATTTTTCTCTTCAGGCGCAGTGTTTGACAGAGCAGATCCTATGCTGTGCTCCAGAGGGTTCTGTGTAATATGTGATGGAATAGAAGGGATTTTCAGTGTTCACAGTGAATCTTGCTATGGTGGATTGGTGTCTTCATTTTTCTCGATGTCAGTAGGCTTGGAAGGATTTGAAAAACCTGTATTATGCACTTTGAAAGCCTTCTAATATTGACTTCAGGGCTTTTTATATGTAATAATAATTTTCAAATAGCTGTCTTCTGCTTGCATTTTAGAATGGTTATGCTGGGAGGGGTGGATTCTGCTTGTCACTTTGCCTGGTTAGCATCACTGCAATCCATGGAATTCATCTGCTTGATTATGCTGTAAAAAAGGAGTGCTTGTCTTGTTTCAGCTGTAATGACCTATGCATTGTCCTGGGTTGGCTGTATGATGCCTGTATCCCCAATCGTCTGCTCTGTTTAGGCTGGATAATAAGTGATGCACCTTTAAGACTTGTTCTGAGAGTGAAGGAAGGAGAGAAGAAGCGCGGAGTTTGTTATCACAAACTGCACTCGCTCCCTCACATTCCTGATGCTGGACTCTGTTGTCTGCAGATGGACAGACAGCAAGACAGAGCTCTCTGTTGTTTTTAGTTAGTTTTTAGCTAGCTGAGGCAGAGAAGTTCCCTAGACTGTGAATTTTCTTTCTCTTTGGAGCTGCTTAACCCTGCTCTGGACTGAACCCCCAGCAGAGCAGCAGCAGCTCGCACCTGTGGCCACCGGGCCGGGCCTGGGCCGCGGCGTTTGCAGGCCTGAGGGACTGAGAGAGCCGGGCCACAGCCACGGGGGGACTGAGAGAGACTGAGAGAGCCGGACCACAGCCACGGAGGGACTGAGAGAGCCGGGCCACAGCCACGGGGGGACTGAGAGAGACTGAGAGAGCCGGACCACAGCCACGGAGGGACTGAGAGAGCCGGGCCACAGCCACGGGGGGACTGAGAGAGACTGAGAGAGCCGGACCACAGCCACGGAGGGACTGAGAGAGCCGGGCCACAGCCACGGGGGGACTGAGAGAGACTGAGAGAGCCGGACCACAGCCACGGAGGGACTGAGAGAGCCGGGCCACAGCCACGGGGGGACTGAGAGAGACTGAGAGAGCCGGACCACAGCCACGGAGGGACTGAGAGAGCCGGGCCACAGCCACGGGGGGACTGAGAGAGACTGAGAGAGCCGGACCACAGCCACGGAGGGACTGAGAGAGACTGAGAGAGCCGAGCCACAGCCCATGGAGGGACTTTCTGAGTTTGTCATCTCTTTTAGAGCAGCCAGAGGTTTCATGGTTTCATATTGGTTTTGTTTTGCCTTTGTTTGTGCTAGTGAATGCTTTGCCTGTTAAATAAATAATTTTTTCCACTTTTTCTCCTAAGGAATTGTTTTTTCCGAACCAGTGACGGGGAGGGGCCACTGTGGATTGGCTTCTCCCAAAGTAAATTCTTCTGAGGTTTCTTCCTAAATTTTGATTCTGAAGCAGAACCAATACATGCATAAAAATGAATCAAATCTTGAAAAGAGAGAGAATATTATTAATTATGCTATAGGTAGAAAAGGCAAAATTGCTATTTGGAGTACAGAGCTCTTGCTAGATTCTAGGGAAGGGTTGTTTCCAAAAACATGTCTGATTTTTATAGCTGTACTAGTTCATGTAGTAATGGTTATCACTTTTCATTATGAATGAGGGGGGGAAAAAGAGCATAATTAGTTTACAGTTCTATGAAGTCTGCCGAGAAAACTTTCATGTTTAAGTAGGTGGCTGGGTTTTATTTTAATATCAAGGCCTTAGGCTTTGTCATGCTGATGAATAACAAGGAATTTTGACATCTAAATCATTAGGAGCTTTATTTAGTTTTCCAATTAATAAACAGGCCAGGAAAAAATATCACCTTCTGTCTGAAAAATAATATAAAAACATAAATTATGAAATATTTGCTTTGCTGAGTTTAGTGTTTTGTAGCCCAGAATAATAATGTAGCTGGAAGACCAAATGGCAAGTGATAAGTGCTTAAGTAGTACCATAAATCACCTTCTAAAAGACTGCCGATATGTTCTGTAAAATGAATTTCTATGGACAAATGGAGAAAAATCTTAGAATAAAGGAAGACACTGTGAAAATGGCAGTAATAGAACAGCATCTTTACAGCAGTGTGTGGGCTAACTTAATTTTAACAGAACTATAAAATGAAGGTCTGGTAGTAGCAGGTTTGTAATATCGTATTGAATATTTGCTGTTCTGCATTTGGCAATTTTTTTATTCTAGTGAAAATAAATCTGCTTTTAAGGCTTATATTTTGATGGAAATAGGTATCTACTTCAGCAAAACAAAGCTCTTAATCATCAGTGGAGACTCACTATTTGTAAACATGTAGTTGGGTTCATAAAATGCAGATTATTGCTGAAACAGAGGCCTAGTTTTGAAGCCCCATTAGAGAGGGATGTGTTGCTATCTTGAATTTCACTCTTCTAAGATGAACAGATGAAAAAGGAATTTAATTAGGGGTTGAGTTGGACTCACATACTCCTGCTGTAGTCACTGGTGTGTTATTTCATCTTTGAGTTGTCATTAGGTGTCCTCAAAAGCCATTGGAGATGCCCAATGAATATGTGGACTTCTGGAGAGCATTGTTTGCCATGGGTTTCCTCAGGAGAGATGTTCAAACATTCTGAAGTATGGAATAATCAAATTGTAACTTCAAACTTCATTGGAAGCTGAGCTCTTGTAGATACTACAAGAAAAAAATTAATGTTACTGGATGTTCTGAACTTCATGTAATGTCCTTGTGTTGATTTAATGGATGAAGGATGTGTGGTTTTTGGATTTAATTTTTTGGCATTTAATTTATCTGACTTTGACACAATTGTTGTGCAAACAATATCAATATTGATGTTATTGATGTTATTTTTTGCAGTAGGTATGAATTTTTGAGAGGTATGAATTAACAAAACCTCTGTTTGACAAAGACACAAGAAATTCAGTGTCTTCTTTAAAAAGAGAATTCATTTCTCTTTCTTCTGCACACCAGTATTAAACTTCATATGGTGAGAGTAACTTAACCATGTACAGAACTACTTGCAAGTGTTTTTAATTATGTCTGATGTTTCTGGACTTTAGTTGCCTATTCATCCCAATTTAACTTCAGAAGAGCCCTTGCAAGAAAACAAACATTTTATTTAAACATTTCTTGTGAAAGTTAATGTGTGTGCATCTACACCAGATCAAAGAACACGTTTGTACAGTGATATATTATCCCTGCTCTATGTAGTCATTTGCTCTAGAACTGTAATGAATGGCATGGGGAGAGAATAACGTAGACTTCTCTTATTTTACTGTCTAAGAAGCTCCTCTCCAATCAATTAAACGCAGTTCAAGAGGTTTGGAAACCATAATTTAAGTTTCTCTAGTGTACTAGTTTTTCCGGCTGAACAGATTCCTGGATTCTCCTGCAGAAGAGATATAAAGCTGGCCACATTCATTAGAAGAGGACTTCCAGTGCAGGGTGAAGCTCATGAAGACAAGCCTGCAGCCTGAGCCTGTGGTGCTGGCAGTGCCACCCTCTGTGTGTGCTCAGGGCTGTGTCTGAGCTGTGCCAGGTGAGCTGGCACATGCAGCCACACCTTCAAGAAGCCCTGTTAGAGTAGGGAGGGGGTGAGTGCAGCTGAGGCCTGGAGAAGATGCAGGTGTGCCGATAGGATTTAGTGGTTGACACAGCTGGGTGCTTGTCCTCAGGACTGAGCAGACCTGTAAATTCTTTGGGGAGGGTTTGGCTTTATGGCCCCACTATTACATTTGATGGTGTCAGCTTGTGATTCTCTGTGTGTGTTCTTTTGTTCTGGTACCGTGATGATCAGCCCTCAGTACTTGACCTCATGGTCGGTTCTGCCAAAGAATGTCTTGAATCAGTAGCTTCAGTTACCACTCTGTTTTTCCACCTGTGAAATTAAAATAATATATAAATTGCCATTGTGTTGGAGCTCAATTGTGCAGTTTTTGCATAGCAATTTAAAGCATGTCCTGAACACTATGTGGATTGTTTTGCATAAATTTACATCTGTAGTTTGCATGCTTTATGAACACTGCATGCCAAGCAGAACAGGGCAGTTTGGGGTTGATGCCTCTTAAACTTTGTTTTGGGTTGTTTTGTTTTGTTGTTGGGGTTTTTTAGTTGTTTTGTGTTCGGGGTTTTTTTTCAGAAAATCTATTGAAGTGAAATGCTGTGGATTCCACCTATTGCATCTGGCTGAGTGAATTTTATGATATGTATGAGTGAGATCCTGCTGCAGTGTAGTAACTAGTGTTTCTCTATTGTTATATATAAGGCTCTTAAATCTATTTAATCACGTTTATTTTCCAGCTTAATGGTAGACTAAAAGACATAAGCTACCTTTTTTTTCCTGAAGTTGTTCATACCACAACAGGAATCCTATAACAAATCATTCTGAAATTCTGCCTTTTAAAAATATTTTTCAAACTTTTGTAATAACTTGGGATATTGTATGTAAACATAGGTTTTTGGTTGGGGTTTTCTTTTCTTTTAAAAATTTACTGAAATGGTGAATATGATCAGGATAGCATTGAATAAAAGCAAGTTCATCTGTGTTGGTGTAAAGTGGAACAAAATTGCTACAGGAACATAAGCACATGAGTAGCATGGTATTCTAGTGAATGGATAATACAGGTTAGAAATCACAGAAAGTGTAAAAATCTACTTGTACCCTCAGAGTCCTAATTATGGTAGGCCAATGCTGTCCTTTATGGAAATACAGAATGTGCTAAAAATATATCCTGAGACTTTCACTGGTTCATTTTTAAGTTTTTCTGTCTTGTCAATTAAAGTATTTTCAAGTTGGTTAGAAATAATTGAGTGTCATTAGTTGTTTATTCTGTTTTTATGGTGATTTTTTTTCCTGTTATTTGAAATGAACTTGGATTAAGAACCCTCATTATTCCATATCTCTTTTTTCAATTGGAGAGAAGGATATGTCAAAGTATTTTTTTTCATGCTGACACCATATGCCTTGGTGCCAACTTAAAGAGGCTGCATTGAATATAAAGAGGGTGTGCAAATTCCCTTATTATGCCTCATTTTCACTACTTCAAAGTCGACTCTTCTGCTGCAGATTCTAATGTGGAAAAAATGGACACAGACTCAGGGGCCCTGCCTGTGATTCCCAAATAATGAACTCAGGACCATCTGAGGTGCATATTGGAAGTGTCTTAATCACGATTTTCCTGAATGAGTATTTAAGTCATCAAGTCTGCTTAAAGGGGTGACAGAGCCACTTGCTTACCCTGTAGCTGCAAACAGACCAAAGGTGGTTACGAGAAATCAACAAACTTCCAGAGGTTTCAGTGGCTGAGAATTTCTGTATCCAATTAAGTTTAATACACATTTGCTACTCATATCTTGTGAGATTTAGTAAGCGCTTTGCTGATGTTAATTATAGCAAGACCAAGTCTAGTGAGTAATTTTACTAATTTATAAACATTATCAAACAAGAACAGTTCCTGACTTTGATTGTATCGCTAAGAGAATTATTCTTAATGGGTAAGAGAGTAATAATTTGCCTCTTGCTATCATGATAAAACTGGCAAAGACAGGGTCATACTTGTAGAGTTCTTTGGACTGTGCAATTTGTAGAAGAATACTTCTTTCATTTAAAGAAACTATTTCATTTTCAGCCACCCTACAAAAAAAGACAAGCCTCTATCTCACTGCTTATTACTTGGCATTTGAATGTGCTCACTACAGAATACTCCACAAGGTTTGCCTGTGGCTTATTTAAATGTGAAAGAACACATGTGGGTAGCTGGGAAACACATTTTTGCAAGCTATTATCTTTCTCTCCCCAATTCAGTAATTCCAAATACAAGTATGTTTGCTTGCCCCTAGGTAGCATTGATATGTAATTGCCTTTGACAGTTAGTTGTATTTGGCATTGTCATGAAAAACAAATCTATGAGTTCTGTATATTAATGATAATATTCTTAGAATCATTTTTCAAGATCAATATAAAGAAGTTTAGCTACAGTGTCTTTGCATGCATGTAATCATCTACATCAGAATCCTTGAGGAATCACAATAACAGTGATTCATTCATAATTCACAATTGCCATTATCTGCTTTCTACATTTAGTATGTGGTAAAATTTATAGCTTCATTTACATTGTGTTCTATGAATAATAGAAGAAATACAGTGAAGACCATGGGAAATGATCTTGTTGCTGCAGATGCACTCTTAAGAAAATCTGCATTACAATGCAGCATATTGCCTCCTGCACGACAGATTCTACAGAGCCTGCAGCTGCAGTGGAGACACTTCAGATGGTCTTCATTAAACGTAAACGCCTCCATTTTCATCTTCAAAGCTGCATGGTGATGAAACCTTGAATAAATTGCTGTAGGTAAACGATATAGTTGCAGCTTTTCCTTATCCTACAGCAGTATAATGCCTTCATTTGAGCATACTTATAGACAAATAGAAATAGGAGTACTTAAGGAAGCAACTACAATCCATTGAGGCAATTAATATTTTGATTCTTCACAGAACACTCACAATAGTATATACCTAAAATCTTTTAGATAGGGGAGAGGTCGTGATACTCTTTTCAAGATAAGAGGTGGATAACCTCTTTTGAAAAGCCCAGAAAACCAGCAGAACCACCCAAACCAAAATTAAACAAATTTAATTTTTTCTGGGGACAAGCCTGAGAAAATGGTACAGTACATTGTTTTGAATGAATTGCCAACTTTAAGTTTGGTTGATTTATTATCTTCTTTTTTATGCCAGCACCCAGGTAGTCATACTTTTGAGAAGCAATTGACAAAAGTATATGAATTTGATTTGAATAACTGACATACTGTCATTTAAAAAAAAGAGATGTATTTCAGTTTCTAAGAATTCAATGTTTTCTACACTAAAGAGCATAGCATGGATTAGTTTTCTGAAATGTTATCCATAGCAGTGTTCAGATGTTGAAGATGATGTAAATTTCTGGTTTCTTACCATAACTGATTTTTTCTGCAAAAGTCTTTTCTTCTTTGCTTTTTTTTTTTTTTAACATCCTATGTAAGGATTCACAAAGCTGTTTCTTGAGACCTTTGGTATTTTTTTACTTGCTTCTTCCCTGAAAGTATTGATACTCAAATTATGCTCTTATCTCTGTGATACACTTGTTCAGTTGTGCTGGGTTTGGTTCCTACAGTACTAGGCTTTATCTAGCTTTGCAGACATGTCAGCTACATCCACACTTGATCCTTAATGTGCCTGTTGCCAGGCTGCTTTAATTGTTTTTGATAATCCTTTCAGTGAAGTTCTTCAAGACAAATGAGACTTAATGCACTATTTGACTCATTGGGTAAAATCCATGCTCTGTATAGGTCAATAGGGGCTTTTCTAATGATGTCAGTTAAGATATTGACCACTTATTTCAGTATAAAAGAGTGGCAGACTCAATACCAGAGCTGGTTTTCTCTACCTTGGCTTTTTGGAGCTCACCATTACTATTCAGTGAGATTTGATTGTATGTTCTATTTCTTGAATTTAAAAAAAAAATAATTCTGCCTGTTCAAGTTGATTCTGTTTCTGTTGGACAGACAGACAACTTCTTTTTTTTTTTTTTTTTGAATAGTCTGCAACTGGTGTTATCAGTCCTGCCTGTTGGGACTGGATACTTAGGATAGAAAAAGCTCAAGAGAGAAACTTGTAATCACAATCACAAGGGAAAACATGGGGAGAACTGGGGGATAAGTAAGAGTTTTGGTACGGTTGGTAGCAGAAAAATGGTGCAAGTGAAATCCTCTGGGGTATGTTATGGCTCTCTCCTGTGTTGGTTTGCTAGAGCTGTTCTTTGGTTTCAGAATTCCATCTTTGCTGCCAGCCCAGCTGGGTGTTGGAATTGTTCTGCTCTAATTCCACAATTCCACTCTTGATTCATCAAGACCTGTGCCATACTAACAGGATGTCTCTGGTGATGAATCAGGGCTGGGCAGTTAGAAAGGGTTTTGTCTTTGAAAAGTTATAATGGATGGGATGAGAAATCAAGGAATAGTCTCATGTTAAATTCTGACCCATGCCTCATGGGAAAACTCTGAGAATTCAATACTAATCCACACTTACGGAATTGTAAGACAGAATACCGATGAATGCTAAAGAAAAATTAAATGGGAAAATTAACTACTGCCAGGATACTGTTTTAAATAATGTGTGATAAAGGAAGTAGGAGTCGTTTGGATTTAGTGTCAATGAACCAAAATATTGGAGGTCTGCTCATTTTATGAACTACCATTCTCTGCACTGAATGAGGCAGGATATTAATTAACTCAGTTGTTTTACTAATTTAGAGGCTTGAGTTTGTAACCTATCGCTTGCATTTTTTTTGTGTGTGTCATCTACATTGTTCTGCCTCAGAAATGTTTGGTTTAAAGTTTTCTGGGTTTGATTTTTTGTTTGTTGGGGTTTTTTGTTTTGCTTGAGGGAGTCAAACTTTCTTGCTTAAATTTAACGCATCTCCTGGCTACTTGTAAGTACAAAGTTGAATTTTTATTATTCATGAAACAGCTGACTTAAGTTCCAAAATAATATGAAATTGAAGTTCTTTCCTGTCATTTTTTGGTTTCAGTACATTGATTCTTTTGACAGGTTTTGTGTGTTTGTGTTGGGGGTTTATTTATATATTTATTGACTTTCAGAATACCTCTGTAGTGATTTACTGCTCTTTTAGATCTCAAAAGCATGACCAGAGAGACTGTGTTAGTGTAATATACCAGCTCGTTGCTATTTGAATGGCAGTGTTCAGACTTTTGATACAAATTTGGAGGAAGCATTGGGAGAATCATGACTTTTAGTACCTATTATAGGGTTGGGTTTTTTCTTTTTTTTTCAAAAGACTAAACAGACATGCATGATTTTTCCTCCATGACAGGGTGTGTAAAAACTATTTCCAGCATAGGCTGAGTAGCATTCCTGGGATCAGACAGGTAGGACTACAGGAGAAAAACTGAGCCATAATATTATTTTTTGATTAATATTCTACCATAATTAGAATAAACTATTCTTTTGTTATTGTTCACAATTGTATTTTAGTAACGTTCTCTGAATACGTTGAGTGACTTGGAAATCTGTGGGATTAATTCAGTTTAAAAACCCCAAAGCACAAGCAAACAAGAGAAGCTGTGTTATAATTCCATGATGTTGATGGCATTTTTTGTGGTCAGTTAAAAGATATATTTACTTATCTTATGAAGAAAGACACTGTAACCCAGCCATGTACTCTGGACTGCTGTTATCCACCTGAGCATTTAGGTGTTACATCTGGAATACTTTTCAGCAAATTCTCCTCACAGTCTGTGATGATATTGTCTTAAGGTGCCTTGGTCTTTTCTTCCAGTGGGCTATAAATTTGTGCCTTATCATAGTGCTGGAAGGTACAGTATGAAAACCTTGTGGATAATGATTCCAATCATTAGAGAGCACAGCACTTTTTGTGAGATGGAAGGTATTAGCACCTTTCGTGTCTGGAGTATTTCCAGCTCTGCAATTAAGTTCTGTAATTATCTACGGCAATTTGAAATGAATAACAGTAATCTTTAATGTCCTGTCATAAAAACTGATGTGTGCTGCTGAATTGCTGCTGTATTTCAATCCAGAAGTAGCTCCTTCAACTCATATGTAGAATTATATTTACCTCTTTTGGGATTCTGAGAGTATATTTTGAATTTGTGATGTATAAACTGTTGAGCTGTTGTAACATATGAAACATTGGTTTTATGCTGCCTTTTTTTTTTCTGATGGTACCTTTGCTTATCTATACTAAATTGTACGTGGATGTGATAAAAACACATAAATGTTACCTGTTTATTTTCCTTCTTCTCTTTTTAAACCTAATATATTTGATTATTTGAGCAAGGAATATTTGCTGTGGTTTATAATTTAGATCAATTTAACCCTTGGATCTGCCATTTAAAGTTGTACCCCTGTGTCACTGGGGGAAAACAAAGAAACACAATGTTTAATGTTTAAAAGAAAGATTGAGTATAAGAGTACAAAAAGTCTTTGATTGCCTAAAACTAGAACATAATCTTACCTATTTCAGGTAGTGTTATGCTCTAGAATGAGAGAAGGCATTTTTAAATAGTTGTTTTTCTTTCTGCATTATTACTTTTTACTTTTAGAATGAGGCTCTGAAATCTCCTTCAAGCCTTTTAGATCTATTTTCTCCAGAAAAATTGGCTGCTTTATGGATTCAAGAAATGGATTGGTTTAGTCACCTGTTAGACCTTACAATAATATTGCCTTTGGAGTCTACCTTAATAATAAATCTGAGAATTCTGTTCTTCAGAATAAAATAATTAAAACAAAAATTGGATGTGCCAGAAAGCCTGTACTACAAACAGAATGGAATTGTGGGCTATAATTCTGAATGTTGCAGTGAGCACAACGTTCTATATCTTGTGAACAAGAAGGGTTTCATAATAAGGCTGTATTTCACAAGGAACTTTAAATACAATTTTCAAAAGAACTCTGTCTGTGGAACTAAGAACACACATTTGAATGAGGTCTGGGAAAACTGCAGATTTGGGGAAACCCTGTCTCCTGCTGCCAGCCAGCATATTTGCATTGTGTTACTGCAAAAGCAGTAGTGAGAGTTTTTGAACAAAGAAGCTGTATTTAAATTTTATCTTTATTCCATTGTTGAATCTTAAAAAAGCAAGCATGCTGTCTCCAAAAACTAAATGCAAAGCATACCAGTATGCACTTATATGTGTTCTGTTTTCCACTTTATACTCCTTTTTGTGTATCTGTTGTGTCTGATGAAGCATGGGTGTGAAAATCTATAAAAGCTGTTAAGAGAAAAGAATTGTTTTAAGTTTTGTGTGCTACAATGTTTTTATACTGTTTTTTTTATCTGGCATTATTGTTAAATGCTGTGTTACATGATAAAGTGCTACTGACTGCTGCACTATTCTCTTCAGAAAATACTATGGAAAATAAAATATTCCCATCAAAGTCAGCAGAATTTTTGCCTCTGACTCTCTTGGTATGTTTAGTTTTTAGTGAGCTGAAGTTGTAGTGGTTGTTTTAGAGAAGATAATTTACTAATTTATTCTGTGTTGATGAACCACAGTAGCACCTTTGGCAGGTGATTCCTTTATTCCTAGACTTGCTCTTTTTTCTGTCATCTTTTTGACCTATAGTTTCCTTTTGGGCAATAAAAATATGTATCTACATTTTCATAAATAAGATAGATCTTATAAAAGGTAGCTCAGTTCTTGATATTTCTTAGAATATGTGACCGAATTTTGTGTTTAAATCTGTTCCTCATGGAGGAATGGACAATATATAGTTATGTTTCCAGACTTGTGAATTATGCAGGAGGTTTTTGCGTCTGTCCTTCAGCTTTTGATTTTTGAACAAATTGAGATGATGCACATAGCAGGTGATGCACTGTATTAACCTGTTCAGCTTAGGGAGGTGAAAGTTTATCTACCAGACTTTGCATAAATGGATGTTTGTGTCATGACTCTCCACTGGTCTTGAAAGACTCTTACAAATCTGTGCAGAGGTGGTATCACAATTATTGTTTAAGCTGTAGAAGGAACTAAACCTACTCCATAATTCATGACACTTGGTAAGTTCACAAGTTTTTCTGTGATGAGAATGAATGGGGTTTTTTTTGTTGAATCTTTACCTATTTTCAATAACATGCTGAATAAAGTCTGGTTTTTATAAGCAACCCCCAGACTGTACAGGTGCCTTCAGCAGGCTCTGTGGTTGGTCTCCTGGAATGAAATGCCATAGCACATTAATTCTGTGTCTGTATGATCATGATAATGTTAGAAAAGACAGACCTCAGAGAATAAAGACAAAAACAAGTTCTGGAGTGACACAGTTCCAGACTTCCCTAACATCTGTCTCTCCCTTTCCCTTAGCTCTCTGCTGTTCCCAATGGCAAGAGGAAAAACCTACCAAACACTGCAATTTAGTCTTTGTCAAGACCAATGCTTGTAGTAACAATAAAAAAAGCTTCTGCAAAGGAATAGTATTTAAATTTACAAACAGTTCCTGAGTTCAAGTAATTTAGTTATTTAATAGAAAAGAATAAGCTGGCTTAATGTGAGCTGTGACTAGAATTTTGATAGAGATGATCCTTGTGGGATGTTTCTTGTAATGTGTAACTAGTGATGTTAAACATGTGTTTAAAATCTCAGTCTTCTGGGACTGTTTTTTTTCCCCCCTCACATTCTTTCAACAGTCAGGAGATCCACAAAATAACATTTTTGTGAACTCTGGGACAGTGTAACAACATACTGAATGCGTTGTGTGGGCTTCACACAAATTCAGGCAGTGTTTAAAACTGGGAGTCAGGAAGAGAACCCGCAGAGATTAGAGATGTTTGTCCAAGTGGGGGTTAAATGACTTTACAAAGGCAACATAATACTGGCAGAGTTAGTGTTACAGGTGTGATGTTCTATATTTTTGTTCCTGTCTCTCTTATCTTTAAATCTCTTATCTTCTGATCCCTGATTAATATGCTTTTTCCAAGGAGCTTCTGAAAATCTCTTTCCACCTTATGCCACATGTTGTAAAATTTTGTTTCCTTAATTTCTGTAATTTGTCCTTTTTTACTAAAAACAAGGTAAAAATTTAAGGTCTTTAATTAAGAAACTTGTATGTTTCTAGGTTTTTGTACCTTCCGAACTCTCTTTGGGCAGTGTTAGCAGTATTTCCTCTCACAGAATTGCACATTGTGCCTAGCAAGAAAATCCATTGCTTCCCAGCCCAGGCCTGTGTGTGCTGGCCAGCCTGAGAGGAGCAGTGTGGTGTTTATAGTCACTGGACATGTTGGGTAGAGGCTTTAAATGCATTTGCCAGATTATGTAGGGTTAAGATTTGTTCTGCAGTTCTGGGAATGGGAATGGTATCTGATTGGAGTATGACACAAATACAGAATTTTGAAGTAGTCAGTATAGTGAATAAGTTTCTCAATACACTGCCTAAAGAGAGTTTGGAAGTGATACCATGAGAAATGGTGGATATCATGACTAGATATTACTGCTGGCTTTCCAAGTAAAGCTTTCAACTCTGATATGAAGTATCTCCAAGATTTTGAGGTCTGAGGATAAGTTTTCTTTAAGATGTTATGATTTAAAGTAGGGAACAATTTCAAAGAGCTCAGTTCTTTTAAAATCGCTGGTAAATAATACCATGAGAGCTGGGTTTGAATGCTTAACATCGAGAATCTAATTTTTTTACTGGTGGGTTTATTGTTGTATCCATTCTTAAATCTTTCTCATGGAGCATTGAGATAAGCAGGTTAAAATGAAATCTCTTCAATTTGGTGAATTGAACTGACACATTTTCTTCCAGCTCAATTTCCTATTGAAATGTCTCCTTCTGAGGTGCCCTTTGCCTTATAAGAATTGTAGATTATGCACTTCATGCCTCTGCTGTATTCTAATGAAGGCAAGGCACATTTCAAATGAAATACCTGTCGAAAAATATATGCACATACACTATCTAAACTACATTTTTCATGGAGCAAATAAATGGGACAACATTTAAAGCTGAATTGATAAATAAGTACGTATTATTTCACTGTAATTTGAAATTGCAGTATCTCTTCTATAATTGCTACAAGTCATTATGGTACTTCCTTATCACATTAAATGAGCTAAAGCAAATATTGTCGTTGTATTTCTAGGAGATGTATGTATTTTAGCTATCAGATCAATACTGCCTTTCTCTTTTGCATGGATTTTGTATGAAAGATCCAGCTGAAATTGAAGCTTTTCAACGATGATATTAAATGTGAAAGCTATTTCCAACCTTTGTAACCAAGATGTCTGTTAAATACTTTCCCCTAAAATGCCTTGAGTGTTCCCAATTTTTAAGCACTCCTCTGATTGTTCATTCAAATTTTTTTCTGTCTCCTTTTAATCTGTAGTGTCTCATTAAAAACTAGGACTTGAGCAGGATAAAAAAAAGTTTCAAACACTTTTAAATGTACTTTAAACATGCCCCTTCCTGAGCCTTTATTCTTTGTTCCAAAAGGTATCCCTAATTGTGGCCTTTTTTCTGTGATGTTTTTTCCCACCTTTTTCATTAGTTATTCCCTCTACTCACTGAATTCCTGAACAGTGCTGTTATATTGCTATTACAGATTTTCTTGTGCTGGTGTTATGATCCCATGCTGCCATATGGTGTGTATCATGATCAATCATGAAATGATGTTTTGTGATTAAGAGTCTTTTACAAGTTACATTTGTCCTTACTTGGCACATGAGCTTAGAGTTAGAGGTGAGCTGTACCTAAAGCATTGCTGCTAACTCTTTTGTGGGAATAACCAACCCAGTGGCCTTCTGTGATGGAGTGGCCACACCAGTGGGCAAGCGAAGATGCCATTTAACTGGCCTTCTGTAAAGCCTTTGACACAGTCCCCCCAACACATTTCTCTCTAAATTGGAGCAAGAAGGATTTGATGAGTAACTAAGATCATAGTTAAGAAAGTGGTTGGATGGTGGCATCCACAGGGCAGTGGTCATTGGCTCAGAGTCTTGATGGGCATCAGTGCCATAAATTCAGACGGCTACTTCTTGAATATTTTACCTAACTGTTAAAGAACATAAAAAAGGTAAGTGTTCAGAAGTTTACCTGGTGAAAATGAATTCATCTGATTAGATTTGCCCAGGAAGTAATTGTGAGCAAGAAATTATTGTATATGCACAAATTGCCTTTAAAGAAAGTGACTTCAAGGAGTGGCTGGAGAGAAAACCAGACTCTGAGTAAACAGTTTCCTAAGTGACAAATAAATTTATATGGCTGTGGGTTTTTCTAAGGCTCTAGGGGGTGGTTTTTGGAAGATCTAATTATGTTTGTGAAATACTTTGTTAGTGTGGTGTTTACAAAAGAAAAAGAAATATTTTGGTTTTTCTATTTAGTGTATGTCTGTGTGTGGGTAAGGAATACTTGAATAAAATCCTTCATGTGCCCCGAAGTATTTGTTTAGTTTGGACTAAATGTAAAGCAGAAATGCAGTTCTGATAACACTTGCAGCTAATCTACTTTTTGTTCACGGACATTCAGTGAGATTCTAATGATACCAAAACCAAACTCTGCAGATCTCTGCCCTCCTCAAATTCCTCCCAGTTTCCACAGTATTGCCAACCACAAATATCACACAGAACATGAATTTCAGCCTTCTGGTTCTGTGTAGAGAGAGAGAAGTTGAGCTGCCGGTTGTACAGAAGAAGTGACACGCACTGTAGCCTCATCATTTGTGTGATGGGACTGGATGACAGCACTGAAGTTGTGTACAAGTGACTGTGGAATTCTGAGGGCAAAGTTTTCCTTCTCCACTTCCCAAAGAGACAGCGGAGATTTTGAGGATTGAAACTTTGAAGTTTCAATTTCAGATGAAACACAGAGATAAAGGCCACCCTCATGAGGTGAGCAGGTTCTAGGGGTTAGGAAGAGGAATGTGGTTGTGATAAGTGTAGTGTGTGGGTGAGTGTGTTTTATTTATATACATGAAACAGTATCTAACAGAATGGATTGGTTTGGAAGGTATCTTGGACATCACCTTGTTCCAGCCTCCTGCCATGACAGGGACACCTTCCAGTACACACAGACTTGCTCAAAGCCCCATCCAGCCTGGCCTTTGAACAGGGATGGGGCAGCCACAGCTTCCCTGGGCTACCTCTGCCAGTGCCTTACCAACCTCAGAGTAAAGAATTTTTTCTTAATGTCAAATCTAAACTTACTCTCTTCAAGTTTGAAGCCATTCCCCTTTGTCCTGTCACTACATGCTCTTGCAAATAATCTTGCTTCATCTTTAAGTTATACGTATATAACTTAAAGATGGAGCAAGACATATATATATATATGTTATATATATATAAAACATACATATATATATATATATGTAAAGTGGGAAGACATCAAGGCAATGGGATGTGCCTGTCTGACTAGGTAGAAGCTGCCAGATCCTGATGTTTGTGGGTGAGCTGCAAGTGTGGGATACCTGGCTGGAGGAGCTGCTGTTGCACCATGTCTGGCACTTGTGTTCCACCTGCCTGTCTTGGAGTTATGCTGGGACTCCCTTGAGAACTGCATATTTGCAGCTGGTTATATGCTGGCTGAGTAAATCTAGTTGTAAAACTGAAGGATTGTTGGTGTTGGCTGCTTTCACTGCCACCACAGAACCACGTTTTAGTGCTTTGATTTCTATCTTGCAGGATCCTTAGGAAAGCATGTTCTCAAGCAATGTGTCTGTACACACACTGATGCTTGGATCTCTGTTGGTCAGACAGGGATATAATTGTTGGTAGAATTCAAACTACTTGCCTTTGAGAGTGGTCTAGGCTTCTGATAGGACTGAGAACAGCTAGCTGTGGGATGCAATGATGGAAGCAGATGTCTGCCTCGTCTTTATTCAAGTTGCAAACTGGACTGGTGTATGCAAATTCAGGACTTAAGTGAATAATATCATATGTATATGAGATAACGCTTCAGATTTTAAAAATTAAAATTATTGGAACAGCAGCTTATATCAATACCACATAAGTAGAATGAAATACTCCAGTACATAAAGAATTTTTTACCCTTGTCAGTTACTTTGGGATACTGAGAGAAGGCATCTCTGCTAAGTAGTCCAATCACAGAGTTGTTGTACAGGACTTAGAAGCAGCTTGATAATAATTTTGAGTAATTTCTGTGCTTAGCTGCATTTCAGAAATGAAAAGCAAATCTAAATTTCTCAGTCTAAGCTCCAAGACCATAAAGCATGTTTGTTTACCATCTGCACCAGCCTTTCAGCCCCTAGAGGCAAATCAAAAGACAGTAATAACAACGGAGCACTGGCTTGCTAAAAGCAGCATCAGCAGAGCTCTAAAGACAAAGCAGCATCTTTTTGTACAACAGATGAAGTGGGAGAAGTAGCTTGTCTTTCTCCCATAGGTTAGAACATGTTTACATGACTGAAAATGGATGGAGATATTTCTCCCAAGGACGTATCCATGGCTATTTTACAGCAACAAAGATGGTGATTTCTCTATCTCCAGAGAAGTTTCTTAAACCTTTCTCATCTTTATTGTCCAGATCAGAAATAAAGTGAGCTTAAATTCTAGCGTCATGACTGAATTCTAGATGTGACATTCATGGCTCTTTTGGTGTATGCAAAAACTGAGTTTTAATACCTTTTAATTGTCAATCCTTGAGTCAGCAGAAAGCACTTTTATATAGATTTATTAGTAGCTTGAAGAGCAAGTTTGAATTCCAATGTTTTCTTTTGTGTTCGGTGAGACTGTGTTCACTGTAGTCACCCATTGAAACAAAATACTCAAGAATGCAAATGATTTCCTTTGTGATACTTGAATTCATAATACTGAGCCAGCATGCAAGCACAAACTGCTACTTTAGATTGAAGTTCATACACATAGTTTCTTGTTTCATCAAGTTTAACTATGTTTTTTTAAGGTCCCAAATACTGTTCTGGACAGAAAAAAGAAAATTTTATATCGTGACTGGCTGAAAAGTGTGACTGTAGAACCTGTGAATTTTCTTCTTGAGGAAACCACTGTCTTAGAGAAGAAATTACCTTCACAGGTTTTAGTACAGTTGTGGGAATGGCTAATCTGATTGACCTAGCTTTAGCTCTTGTGTAGGTGTTATAGAATAAATCTTGTGCTGTCCTTTACAGCTGGCAGGAGGTAAGGTTTGTACAGGGGGTGATGGGGACAAGATGCCATGAGCAGCTGAGGTGGCCTGGCTTGCACGGCCAACCCAGCTCCAGTCTGGCTGCAAGAACCCCACAGGGCACATGTCCTCTTGTGTTTACACCCTCCACAGAAAGTCCTCCATAGCCCTGGAAGGAGCTCAGGGTGTATCTTGGAGGATATGAGGGCTTTGTTAGCTGCTTTCAAGACATAGGCAGCTGTGTAGGGCAAATTCAGCTCGTCTTTGCGTGACTGTATTGTTCCAGAAAGGATTGCCCTGTGGTGAGAATATCACATGAAGTGAATTCTGTGGCCTAAGTTAGGTTGTTGTACTAGTTTACTGGGAGGTAGTGGTCCTGAGAAATGTCCTTCATTGACAATGACATCAGTATCCGTTTAAGAACTATACAATCCTCCTAATTTGGAGATCCCAGAACTGAAAATTTATTAATAAGCTCATTCTGTGTACATGTGTGCCATATCTACTTGGTAAATACGGCACAGTATCTACTGTAGTTCTGTGTCTACTTAAATTGACTTCTTAATGTTAGGAGAAATTCTTGAACATGCAGTTCCTTGTTGTCTAATTCCCATTATATCTCTGTAACTCTAAAATAATAGCATTTTCCATGAATATTCTAACAGCGAACTCAGTCTTAACTGTAATGCCAATCATCTTGAGAGCCATTAGACTGCTTATTAAGGATGGAAGCTGAGTCAGGAAAACTTTGTTTCAGGACCCAGCAAGGGCAGCAATGCTTTCGACTTTTTTTTTTTTTTAATGTGAGGTGGGAGAGGGAAGGACTATTCTCTTTAGTAATACCATGTAATGTTGTTTCTTTATAAAGATAAAAAGCTTTGATAAGGCAGGAAACAGCAATTTTGCTGATGTTAAAAGCACCCAAAACAACACAGGGGCTGATTACTGTTGAGAGATGCAGTCACCAGCTAGCAGTGGCCCGTGTGTGTGTTCAGTCTTTGAATGCTTGAGAGTGAGGCAGAACTGAAAATGTCTTGAGAGTCATGTTTTATACTGTAGAAACTGTTTCATGGCCGATCCAGGATTGAGTCTAGACCTCTCCACGTGCCAGGCTATTTTTGGGAACTGTCTCTGGTATGTTTTCAGCTCTTCCTAGAAGATAATCAGGCCCACCAGCTTGTGTCAAATATACTCTATTCTTTTTAGTAATACCAGTGCAGAAATGTTGTTAGCCCTCTCACTGTTGGGTTTATAAAACACTTGCAGGACTAGCAGAAGAGTTGTTTCAATTTTGCTATATCCATACAGGCTAGTTTCATTTTCTCACTTTTATTTTTGTAAGTCCTTCTGCTTAGGCCTCTGAAAATAATATGGGAAGTCTGTTAGGAGATAGGTTTAGAGGATAAAACCATGTTTAAATGGTCAAATATATCTGACTCCTTTGGGTGTGGTAGGATATGGAGCAGGAAGATGAATTCAGCCATGAAGACACATGCAAACAGCATGGCTGTGCTCAATTCTTGTATATGCAATATGTTCCTTTTTGCAGCAACAGAGACCTACTGGAATTTGGAACAAGAAATGCCATGTGATAGATGGGAAGGTGATGTGTAGTTGAATTGATATCAGAGGCAGACAGGCACTCACAGAATAGCAGGATCAATTATTGCATAAAAATATCCATAATACTTCTAGCTCTAGCTAATATCTTAACTTAAAAATATGGTTAAATTTAACCATCATGTTTATTTGTAAACGTATGAAAAATTGCCATCATCTTGGGGATGATGCTCATCAATGCAATGTGTGTACATATTCACCCAGTGTGGGGTGTTGCTGGGATGGGGTCCTCATTGCTAGAAAGTTCTCAAAATTTTTTTTCTATTTTTTATTTTATGTTCTTTTCAGGAAATGTGTAAGATAATTGGAGTCTCCTGAAGTTTCCAGTGAATAATCAAGGTATCAAATTAAAGTGAATAGCATCTACCCATAACAGCAGGTGCAAAATTGTCACTAATTATGAATTTGCTGGGTTCAGTAGTGACTATGCATGAATTATGTTGCATTCATTAGAAGAAAAATTCAGAGCCCAACTTGGTGACAAGATGGAAAAAAAAATCATTAGTGTTCCTCAAAAGTGAATTAATATTACTGAGACTTACCAGTGAAGAGAACTGCAGAAAGATAAAATGCTTCTCTGCCTACGTGGCTGACAAATGCTTCTTTTAGAAAAACAGTTGTTTTTCTACTAGTTTAGAAACCATCAGCAAATTTCAGCACAAATATTTTTTATTCTATTTGGAGAAGGAAGATTTGCATGTAGGTGTTATCTTAAATATGTGAAAAATTGCTATCCATGTTTCCAGTAAGAGTAGGGAAAAATCTTGTTTCCAATACTCTTCTACTTTTTTTCCTGCTTACCCACAAAACAAAAGCAGAGGAAGGAATATTTTTGACATGTGTCTTAAGTTATCTTTGTTTGGCCTTTAATCATCAAATGGGAATATTAAAAAGTAAATCTAGCATATGAAGTAACCATTCTGTATTGATTGCATTTTGGGACTTAAAAATCCCCTCTGTGAGCTCTGCATTAACAAAATGACAACTTTATGAACCTGAAGAGCTGTCCCAGGTGATCTAGGAAGAAGTCCAAAAGTCCAGTGAAGGATTTTAGTAATTCTGGAACCTAACTATAATGGAGTAACCATCAAGAACCTTGGACTTTATTCCCTCTTCCCTCCTTTAACTAAAGTTTTTTGTTACAACAGAAATGTTGATGTCTTCAATGCAGAGCTTGAAACGAAGATGTCAGGTGTCAGTGAAGCACTTTATCGTCCCCTGTGCTGCTGTGCAGTCCTGTCCCTTCTGCCCTCATCAGCCCTTGCCCTGTGGAGGTCAGCACCTCAAATCTGGTCAGCTGTGTTCTCCCAGGAGGTTCATCTGGAGCACGGTTTTGACATGCTGGGAGTGATTGCTGTGCTTGGGAATTGTGTTTTGGTGCATGTCACCACCATCATTGTGACAACTCAAGTAGCAGCTCAAAGCCTGGAGTCCTTCCTCCCTCCCAGGCTATCACTTTTGACCAGGTGTCTCAGTTTGAAAGCCTATGAATGCTTCTATAGCCTTCTATACATCTGTTCAAGTGCTTAATGTTAAACTTATGTGAAATGGTTTGAATGCCTGGGGCTGGGGGTTGTGGTGATCATCAATCTAGGGAATAGAATGCTTAAAAAGCAGAGAAAAATGAACTTAACCTAATACTGTTCCTAATACTTCCCTTTTGCTGTCTACATTCGGCTTCAAGCAGAAATATTTTTTTTTATTTTTTATTAGTGATAACTTTTCAGTGACCCATAATTTGGAAGCAATATGGCATCTCAAGACAGCAGTGGGCTTAGATTTCTGCCACTGAGAACTGGTTGTCACTTGCTCCAGTGATGTTTTCCATGTCTATTAAAAGAGAAATTCCTTACTGATTGTCAAAGTAGCTGAACTCAGTCTAAGGCTACTGGGAGGACTTTAATTTTTATTTTTTGTATGTTTGCTAAGGAGTCTCAAAACCGTCTGAAATGCTACTTTTTTTTTTTTTTTTTTTAAGGTGTTATTTTGTAAGTGTCATTACATCTACTAGAATAAGTTTACTGTACTTCTGCAGGGAAGATGAAACAGTAAAATGGGCCTATTTTCTCCTGCTTGTCTATTCCCTCATGCTCAGTAAATGTCTTGAATGAATTTATGTTCTCAGCTAATTGCTTGCTTTTGCTTCAGATAAGAGCTAGTAAAATAGCTGCATGTAATTATGATATCTTCTTAATAAGCCTTCCATTTGTTTAAACTTTAAAAAGACAGCTGAAAATATACTGAATATTATCATATGAAAGAACTGTAGAAAGCACTTCTCTCTTCAAAATGCAGAGTGGACTTGTGTCAAAATGATTTCAAGTGAAGTGGAGGTTAAAAAAAAAGCCTTTTGACCATGAGCACATTCAAAGATGATTTTGATTAATACAAACACATTTCAGCATTTGTCCTTAAAAACAATTTAAATTACCTCACAACCACAACCAAGGTACTTTATTGGTTTTGTATTCACTTTCATTAACTCAGTGCTTACAACAGCATGAATTAATTTAGTTTAAATTGTTTTTAGCTGGTGGCATAGACAGGACTTTTCACAGGAAGCTCAAAGGCACTTACTACAGCCCTAATTCAGTGTTTCTACTTTCCAAGCACTCCATCTGCCTGTAATTATACATCATGGGTATAAATCAGCCTTCCTTGTACTTCAGAATTAAATAATGAAAGTTGACAATGCTAACTGTGGAGAATGATAAGAAATGCTGTCAAAACTGAAAGTGTGTGCCTCAGTTTCATCCCATGAAAAATGGCCTGCTTCACAAGACAAAAGCCCTGGACAAAAGACCATGGATTCTGTCCATTTTACATGAAAAATAATGGGCAGAAATTTTTCAAAGATATGAAAAATGGCACACTTGAAAAGTACGTGAGAAAACATCCCATGAATTTTAATTGAAATGCAAGAAAGAATAAAGTGCCTGTGAATGTTACAGCACTGAAAACAAGATATTTCCTACAAAGCAGTATAACTTGAATACTCTAACAGCTCTCAGTCTGCAGTCTCATTAGTTCTCCTACTTGCACATTTTCCATGCTTTGGCAAAACCTTCCAAAGTTCTTGTTTAGAAACCTCTTCCACCATGAACTGGTGCTGCTTCTAGGAGAACTGAGCTCTGGTGCCTCTCAATATTGGTTTTCAGTGGAAGGCAAAAGATTCATGTTCTAGAATTTACTTAGCTGACTGGTAAATGGTATACGTTTTTGTAATTTTAAATGCAGCACACATACCTAGCTTGTCTTTGATCTATTCACTGAATAGCCCTTAAGATGACTCAAGTATAAAGAATTATGAATATTTCTGTGTAGAACTTACCTGAAAACACTGATGGGAAAACAAATGCAAATCTCAACAAACTTACAAAATAAATGCACATAAAGCTACACAATCCATGAAAGATGTGAATGCAGGTTTCTAAATCAAGGGCACTCAAGCGTAGGCATGGCTGATGCTACTTTATAGGGCAAGTCATCAAAAGCTTAATATCAGCTTAAGAAAATCAGTGGCAATTCTATTGCAATTTTCAAATTGGTGGCTTCAACATTATTCAGCTGGGGAGGAGGGACAGCCTTTGGAAAGGTCTAGGTGCCAATATATTCAAATAGACATTTTTTAATGCTTCTGGCATATTTAAGACAGTAAAAATATTTGAAAATATCTTGGGGAAACAGAAGTAGACATGATTGTGAATCTGACTGGGATTTTGAAGCCCCTGAGGGCATCTTTTGCCTTGTGTTTGAGGCATCAGGAAAGCCCCCTGTGTCCTTAAGGACCTACAGATCTGTGACAATCTGAATTCAGGTAGAGGAATTCATTGACTGTCACCTGCCCAAATGTTTGGAAGTTAGAAGCAGTTGTTATAGAGGTGGAAAAAGAGCCATTGACCTTGGGTTCAGGCTGAAATCTGTTTTCATGAGTTTGCATGACAGTCTTATAGGTCTTGCTTCTAGTAGCAATTAAAACACAGATTTCTCTACCAGCAAGTTTTTCTTTCCTTGTCAGTTTTGTGTTTATACAAACACAGTGAATTGCTGCTTTGATGTGTGCATGGAACCAAGTCCCATATTATTGGGAATTAGTTTAAATTGTATGAAAATGATGCTTCTGTAAGCAATACAGAGAGAAGCTAATACACTTATTTACATTAAAGCATGTATTTTGTTTCAGAGAAACAAACAGCTATTAAACACTAAATCCCACAATTCAGGGTTGGAGGTGGGGAATTAAGTAGGCTGTGGAATGCTGCTCTGACGTGCAGTGTTGTGAGTTTACATTATAGTGGCAGTATCCAATCAGTATTTTAAATTCTTTTAATTACTGAACTCTCTGGAGTACATAATGGTGTGGAATATACACATGTATCTGTAATAAACAACATGTATCTTGAAGGAATGGATTTAGTTTTGGCAACAACGTGATAGGGAGATCAAAGAGCTAGCTGGCATTAAAATGATTTAGATACATTTGTCATAGGCAGCTGTTATGCTAATCTCATTTATGCAGTTGTCAGCTGATAGGTTCTGATGAGCCAGCTTAGTGGGAAAATCATTAGTAGATCCCTATTGTGATAAATGTTATTTATTACTGTCAAATGGTATTAATGTTTGATTCAAAGATGGGAAATGGGCATCATCTACATGAAGTTCATCCATTCATGGTCAATGATGACAAAGGGAGCTGTTGAATTCCAGCCAAAGGAACTTCATTTCTGTAAGAAAAAAAGAATAATGGATTTAATTTGCATATGTTTTAAAAGGGTAATGAAGTAATATGATGTTTATCTTGGTTGAAGAGTGGTAATTTTTGCTGGCATGGTTCCAGCAACATTTGAGTCATTGTGCAGCATTTGCTGTTCAGTTGTTGGTTGTGGAAGGGGCTTTTCAAAGCAGCAGGTGCATAAGGGGGGAGGAACTAAAATGGTTTATTCATTAGGCCAAAAAATGAGCAATCTCTGTCTTTCCCCTCACCCTCCAGAAGTATATTTACAACCATCTTCCTTCATTTTACTTCTGCTACGTCAGTATTTGTTTTTCTCTTCCTGTCCGAGGCCTTGCTTCCTGAATTACTCCTAGATCCATACAGATTTCTACTCCATCCTTGTTGTGATTTGACTTTTTTCCACTTTATCTACATAGTTAAATTCATAGAGACAGTATTATCCCATTCCAAACTCTAAGGCACATAGAAGTTAGGGGATGGGCACATGTGGCTGTGAAATGGAGTATTTATTTTTTCAAGAGGAAAAAACCCCAATATTTTGGCTAATTAATTGTGCAGCTGGTTTTTAAGTTGTTAAAAAGTGTTCCCTCTGCTTGTGAATTTGCATGGAGGCATTCCTCTTTCTTTTCTCTATTCTACTACAGCTGCAGTGCTGTAATCTATTTCTAACTGGTTTAAAGTTGAGGAAAACTCCAAAAAAAGACTCAACAAAAAACCCCTAAAAAAAAAAAAAAAAAGAAAACCCAGCCAAAACTTAATTATGGTGCAACCAATAATAAAGGGGGTAGTTTTAACTACTGTAAGACAGGCATCAGAACATGCAAACAGAATTGTAGGCTATGTTCTACCACTAGTATGTTTGTTATTGATAGACATAGACGTTAAGTCCGAGTACTCTGGAAGCTTTAAATCATTTTTATAGAGTAAATAATAAAGTAACAATGGTAACCTAAGGAAGAACTGACTGAAAAAGTTTTGTAGTTAACACCAAGACAAAATTTCACAACTCTTACTGTGGGGTGTGTCCTGGCCACTAATTAATAGTCTTTATATCTGAGTAATAAGAAATTCCTGATATTTGAGACCATTGTGGTCTATTCAAAGGCAAGTAGGTGCTAAATTCTCATTGATTTTCAGCAAGAAATGAGTGCATGACCATCTAGACACTCAAATTTCTATGAAAAACTGTGTATTTTCAATTGCCAGTAGTGGCATTGGGGTATGGCTGGACATAGGTACTAAATGCAATTCTGTAAACTAGAGTTAGTAAATTGTATCTTGCAAGTGAACTGGTAGCAATTAATGCTCCATTAAATGTGTAGACAAAATACTACAGGGAGTTATTAATATCTTGAGTTGAAAAACTTTGGACTGTGTTTTACTGATGTATATGCTCTGTATCAATAAAGTTTTTAGGAATTGCCATGGATAGCCCTAAAGAGCCATCTACAGTATTAATTTTTGAGGTTATTAAAGAAAGTCTTGCCACTCAGATCTGCAAAGAAACCTTGTAGTGCAGTGCTTCAAAGAAAGAATAATTCTGTCAATTTCTGCTGCTTAGAGGTTTTCTGACCAGTTTCAGCCTCATATTTAAAATATCTTTTGAGGCTGCTCTCAGTATCACACCTACCCGTCTGAGGCAGAAATCCTTTATGAAATCTGCAATCCAGTGTGGAAGATCATGCATGCCCAGTGGGTTCCTGGGCCGGTTAAATTAAATGGGCTGGTTTTGTTCATTCTTTAGGTGGATGTAGAAGCAGATGCTTGCTCCATGTTCAGTTGCTCAAAGCACTCAGCTTTCAGTGGTGCAGACAGCTTCTGACTGAAAAGGAGGAAGGTGCCCCTACCCACGGCAGGGATCAGAACTAGACGATTTTTGAGGTATATCCCAAGCCAAACCCTTCTGTGATTCTATGAACTGCCTAAGTTTCAGACCTTGTGAACAACTTACCAAAATGTGAATCCTGACTTTCCCCAGCACCACTGCCTCCGAGTCCATTTTGTCTGCTCTTAGTACTGTATGGGAATCTGCTCCATCTTCACTGTGATTTTTAGACCAAAAAAATGTTTCAATAAATATGTATAAGCCGATTCTCCAAACAGCTGCATCTTTTGGAGGCTTGCTGCAGATAGCTTTCCAAGTTTTTTGAGTTTGGATTTGAGTCCATTTCCTTCCCTACCTCCCCCGCCATGTCTGCACTTTTAGATGAGTGGTTTCCTTGGTTACTTCTGGCAGAAATTACAGTTGATCCTTACCCACTATTAGGATGCTATTTAGTACAATACATGGAATGTAAGACCTTGGAACTTATCAGTTTCCTTATTAGTTCCTGGCACTTCACAGGTTTGGGGGTTTTTTTCCCCCCCCTTTTTTTTTCCCCCCCCTTTTCTTTTTTTTTTTTTTTTTTTTTTTTCCCAAGCTGTGAACATCCTAGTTTGGGTTAAGATAGATTGAAAAATCTTGCTATGGGAGAGCACATATATCTTTAGCTTACTTTGATAGTCCTCTGAGGCTGTTCTGTAAAGTAGATAGGTTTGTCTCAATCTGTCTTTATGCTGAGATGTGCTGGGCTTGCTCCATTTTTTGTGATAAGAGTTGCTTTGTAGGTCATAGGAGATAAACGTAGATCTTGTTGAGAGATATACTTGTCAAACTGTGTGATGTATTCCATGACTACTAACTTCTGGAGAGTGTGGGATTGTTATGACATGTATCATATACTGTAAGATTCATCCTGAAACCACTGAAATTCATCACTCACACTGGCATATTGAATCACCAGTTTATCAAGGATTCTGAAAGTAGCTAAAATTGCTCCCAGCTTACGATTAGCTAGTTGACTAGTTAACTCTGACGTCAAGATTATCTCTGGAAATGGTGCAAAATATTCAGTAAATGGACAAGTTTCAGTGGGTTTATGTTCTCTTTTCCCCCCTTTTTTTTTATTTTTCAGGTGCTGTCTACTTTCTTGTGGTGTCACTTCTAGCATTGGGGTCAGTACTGGTATTTGGGGCTGTTTTTTGGTTACACAGCACTATGGAGCATATTTCTGGGGCAAGTAATTTTGCAGCTGGCAGACTGTTCTTGTACTATTTGGTTAATTCTATGTGAAAACTGAATTAAGAGGTGACAGTCTTGTAACTAACATGGAATAGATTTGTGCTACTTCTCTCTACTGTAGAGGATTAAATGGTATCTTATGAAGTCATCCTTAATCTGACAGAGTATATTTTTACTCCCCAAAAAAAAAAAACCTCAACCACCTTTTAATTTACTTAAGAGTTTTCATGTAAGAGGTGATGAAACTTTTTTGTGGTTGTGTGCAATTTGTTGCAAAGACATGTGACATGAGAGTTTTCGGTGGGTCTTGTGGATGATGTGAGGAAAAGAAACAGCTTTGCCATTGGTGTTTGACAATCAGCGAAGTCTTTTAAAGAAATTGAAAAACAATCTGTAGGATCAGCCAGCAACAATATGAGGTCATGTAAGGGGGTGCTACTGGGATTTATGTGGAAAGCAGAATAAGGCACTGGAGCAGTGAACTTCCCTGTCCTTTAGCCCAGAGCAAGTCTTGTGGTCTGAGAATGGTGAAGTGAAGGGAAAAGTCTCTCTCAGCAGGCTGATGTTGTACCTAAAAGAGGGCAGTTTCTTTTGTCATCTTTCTCTGTGGCTGCCAAGCCCCTGGTCTGGCATGGGACAGGGAAAATTAGTTACTGAGATGTTATTGCTTGTGGACAGAGGAAAACAAGAGAAGAAAGAGAGATACACAGATGGAGTGCCAGGAAATGGCCTTTGCACTTAAGGATCTGTTGCAAGAGAATAAAAAGTTTTTTGTTGTTTATTTAGGAACTGTAAGTAAACTATAAGGGAGACTGAAAATACTAAAATAACATCTGTGTTAAAACTGCAAAAGCTTTCAGGGCATATACTGTATTTTTTTTGAAATGTGCCTTTTGTTCTTTATTTGTCATCTCATGATGCATTTCAGAATAGCTTGTGTTAAGTCATCAGTTGTCATCTACTTTCTGGTCAAAACCTGGTGAATTAGTTTTTGGCAAGCCTATCTGTATCATTATCCTCTGCTCTATTCTCTTAGGCTCCCTTGCCTATAAGCAAACATCTGTATAAAATTATTTTCAACCAATAATAATTCTTTCTCTCTCCTGTCACAAGAGCAGCTTTTTTCTAAGTTACATGAGGACAAATGCCCATAAACTTAAATGCTGTATCTCCAGCCCATTTCACCTTATGAACTCGTTTATGTCCATACCAAGTGAGTGGAAATCACTTTAAACAGTAAGGAAGCCTTCTTTTGATTCCTGTTTTGGGTGCAAGTGTAGTATAGTAATGGATAATACTAAAGAGAAGAAATGCAAAGGAAATGCATTCTGTAAAGAACCTCAATCATTGCACTAAAAGGAGCCCTGGTATATCCTCCACCAACTGAAATTATTTTCTTACAATTTCAGTAATGACACAAGGTATTATCAAATAATTCTGTTTATCACTTACATAATATTTCTAAGTCTCATTTGGAAATCCAAACTTGATATAGAAAAGACAATGCTGGTAAGTAACTTTTTAATTAACGCTAATTATGCAAGATATGTAACAGAATTGCAATATAAATGAGAATCAGCAGTAGCAAAATATTTCTTGTTCCAGCTGAGTGCAACTAAATAGCTTATTTAGGGACTATGATTATCCTCCAAAGTGAGCAATAGCATTTAGCAAGTTCAGCTTACCACTGCTGTACAATTCTAACATGGCAAATATTTCTAGGCCTTCTATAAGGCCATTGGCTTGTTTTTATTCTGTTTTGGTTTGGTTTTGGAGATTAAAGTTATTACTATCCTGTTTCTGTAAGATGTGTTGTTTTTAAGCAGGCCTTGTATATGAGTAGTCAAAATACCTTTTTATTTCCCCAGTAACTGTGATTGGCCAGTTAATTTGGGTTTTAAAAAGCTTCTGCATCGGTTCCAACATACCGATTATCACGTGTTTGCACTCACAGACCCTCTCAAAATCCAAGTGCATGTGCCTCATTTCATCTTGATTTTAGAGTATGAAAATGCAGGTTTGCATCCTAAGCTACTTATCTAACAAAGAAATGACAGAAGAACAAATGATAGAAGTTAAAGAAATCTTCTAAATAGTTTTCTTACTTGCTAGGCAATAAAAATGGAGTACTGCCTGCTCTGATTAAGATCTCTGGTGCCTCTCCTGGTTTCGAGATACTTTGAGTGATCTGTTGCTGGCACAGGTGATGGATCAAGTGCAGAGGAGCCTTCTTAAAAAAGGGCTCCCCCTGAAAACATTTCCTACAATTATTCTGCTGGCCAACAAGACCAGGGAGGCCTGAGGGCAGAGGGGCACCCTCTGAACTCCTAACACCACTTCTTGTATCAAAATCAAATTTGACAATACATTCAGGCAATAACTCTTTCATTTTTATTTTTCTTTCCATCTCTCTTCAACCGAAGACAATGCTGCTGTTATGTTTTCCAGACTGTGTTAGCTCACAAGTGCCAGTTATTTGGGTAATTGATGTGGATGACAGGAATGTGACTTGTGTATTTGTAGGTGGTTATCAAACCAAGTGAACTCATCTCTCCCAATTCACTTTATCTAGCTGCTGGTAGCTAGTGTGATATTTAAATTATTTCACTGCCCTTTTTTTTTTTTTTTTGGTTGGGATTCCAATTGTAGCAGTTAATAAGGAGTCACTTCAAGGAGAGTGAAATTACATTACAACTGACACTTCTAGGATTAATTTTACAATTTGTGATTTCAATTTCAGTGAAAATGTATTTAAAATTATCTCTTGTCAGATTCTCAAATTAAATATAATGGAAGTTGATAATATTCTAATAATATTAAGTGGATTTTGGTAGTTACGAAGGCTGGTATGAAAAGATTATTCGGGCTGGGAAAACAGTACATATTAAGAAAACCTCACAATTCAACAACATTACTACAAAAATTATATATAATGCCTTATAGATCTGGTCACTAAACACATGTGCCATGTAACAATTCTGAAGATATTGCACATATTGAGAATATGCTTGAATGACTGAGAGTGGATCTATTTTCTCTGAAGCTTGTAAGAATCTTTAATTTCTAGGAAGATTTTGATTGGACCTGGATAAAACAGCCAAGACTATTTTGAAAAGAAGGCAGTCTAAGGTGAGAGAATGAGTCACAGCCTGGCTGCTTGTGCAGCCCTTGTGAAATAGTCTGTGATTTCAAAGGATGTGCTGTGCCAAGGTGTGCTCTCCGCCTTCTAAACAACTCCTTGCAATTTCAAAAACTCATTACTAAGTCCTTGTTCATGGAATCTCTGTGCTATTAATATGGGCTTGGGCAAGCATGCAGTAGGAGTTGATGTTAATAATTCTAACATCCCAGTTTTTTTCTTTGGGTAACTGATGCTGACCAACACCTGGTGATCACTCATATAGCATGATGTGAATTTGCCTTTGCTACAGCTGTACAATTGTATAGCACTCAGCACTCCTGACCATCACTTGATAGAGCCATTCTGGTAATGCTGGTGGTCATGATACTTCCTTTTCCTCTCTGAACTTTGTGTAATCAAGAAATAGATTAGTTGAGGAAAATAAATTTTTAAAATCATCTTCAACTTGGTGTATTCCATATACTCTTAAGAGGTTGTATTCCCTTGCTTATGTTCTCTCTATAGAATATATATATTCTATATATTTCAAGAAGATTTTAATTCTCCAGGGTCTTTTTTCAAAGGATACTATCTGCTCAATCTTTTGTGAACTAAACTTCTAACTAAATTTCTGCAATAGACCCCTTATTATCTTCCCTCTTCAAGTATTTGTTTTATACTAAGGGGACAAGAACTATGGCTGCATTCAAAATATGGCTTCAAATTCCCTATGTAGTATTAGGATGCTTGCTTTCTTCCAAGTCTTAATCTTGTTTTCTGTATCTACCCTAGAATCTCTTGTTTTATTAATTTAAACACAGTTAATCCTTCTGTTGATGGTTTAAAAGTCCTTTTCAGAACTAGGACCATATTCAACTCCTATTAAATGTTTTGTGGTGTATGGCCATGGAGAGAAAAATAATTTTTAGTATTTTTTTTGTCATCTCATAACCTTACCTTTCTTTACAATGAATTGCATATGCCAGTGAAGCCACTAACAGTATCAGCCTGTGATCCTGGTCTATTTGTCATTCAGAATTTTATTGCCTTTCTCCTTTTGTCTTTACAAGCTCTATTCCCTGGTTCTGTTCCATCAGCAAATTTCTTCACCTTCATGCATATTTCATCTCCTAGGTCAGTGATATATAAAATGAACTATAATGGGCATAATACTGGTTCTTGTGGCATTCCACTAATCCCTCTCTCCCAAACTGCTCTGTCTCATAAACAGCTTCTGTCTGTGACATTTAAGCCAGTTCCCTATCCACATATGTGGCTCACCCCAATACCCTACTTAATGACTTTGGACCAAATGCTTTTTTCAGTTGTGTGATGCAGAGGGAAATAAAAGACTGAAAGGAGGACAGGAAGTGAATGGAGGTGGAAGCAGAGACTTAGTGAGGTTTCTAAAATCTATGCAACTTCAATTCTTTCTACTGTGTCTCCTCAATTAAAATCTAGAGGTTTTTTCAGGTGATTCTTCCTTTTTTTTTTTTACTCCTAAATGTGAACTTTGAGCTTGTTGACTTGAGATTACTATTTAATTATCTCTTTAGACATACTACTTTGGTGTCATAGTTTTTATTGCAATTTCACTTGTACTTTTTAAACCATCTGTCCTGAATCCTCATTAGTAAGGCAAGAAAAGACCTGTCAGATTTCTTGGAATTTATGTTGAAAAGGGGACAATATACAATAAAACTATTGCTCATGTTACAGCCATCTACAATCTAATCAAAGAAAAATTTTATACCAGATACTTAGAAAAGTTTTTTCTCTCTCCTCATAGTTTAATTTTTTGGATATATTTGAGGTGACATTTATTTTTTCAAAATTCTTCCATTTTTTATCCAGTTGTCTTAAGACCTCTGGACATCATCTTGTCATATATAAGTCTGACAGTTCCTTTGTGAAGCTCTATTTTAGACAGTGATTAAAGAATTAACTTCAGGTTTTTAGTAATGTATGATTACTATTTTAATAGATTGCTCTTTTCTTTCCTGTGGTGGTTCTGTGGTAGTTTCATCTCCTAAACTGGTCTCTTGGTTTTCATGTGCAGTAGCTGGTGGTACTCTGTTCTTAGTCTCAACTCTTTATACTGTTGGCTTCTTCATTCCTGTACTCTGTTTTCTTACCTATAGTTATCTTTCAACTTAGTCAATGCACCCTCTTTTTCTTAGGATTTGTGCTTTATATCTCATAAGTGCTGCCTTTTCCTGTTATAGTTTGTTTTGTTGTTTACTCTGGATATTTTGATCACTAGCACATTTTTTACTACAGAATGCGTGCTCTTCTTCGAGAATTTTTTTTCTCCGTATTGTGCCCTTTGTTCAGTGCTATATTTGAGTATAATTTACCCAGCCCTGTTTGTGTTCTTTCACACTTTGTTCTCCTGAAACTTAATTAGATTTTATCTCACTGAAGCACAGTTGAATTCATACTGTTGAGGTCCTCACTATATACAGCTTATTTCCAAGCTCTGCTTATTAAATACAGTCAATTCAAATAGTTAATGGCCAAAATCTGATCACATAGTCTCTCATACCCTTCAACAGAATCCAAGTATTCCCAAGAGAATGAGAAGAAAATATTGAAACAGGTTTCTCTTTCTTCTGCTTGCTGAACACACTGTGCACTAAGTGGGTCAGTGAGGAAGAAAAGAATGTGGTGAAAACAGTTCTATTTTTGCCTTATGTCTTCTCAAGCCATGGATTAGTGTATATGTCCTGTAGTTCTCTTAAGCATGGTGAGTCAGTCTTTAGAGGAACTTGGGATGAAACTGGTCACAGTGTGAACTTGGAGTTGAGCAGATGAGTGCTGAATGTTTTAAATTGTCACTGTGGGCGTTTTTCACATATCTACTGAATAACAACCTCTCTTCATTGCTTATCTGTAGGATTAGAATGAATTACATTAGTGTGTAATTAAGTTCATTGTTCTTGGGTGTTGAAGAGTTACAATGGACAGTTGAAGGGAAACTGAATTTTGAACAGTAACATTGCTGAGGGCCATTCAGTTCTGTGCCAAAGCTGACAAAGGGATTGGGAAAGGAGCTAATGATCCCAAGGTAGGAAAGCCCATTTCAACATCTCTGAGACCAGTTTGGTGTTAAGGTGGGTGGGTGATCTGGGTGTGCTGACGTGTAAGGCTGTCCCTGTCAATGATGAGCTTGGGTGACATCCTGCCTGGGAACACAGGACAGGGATCAACCTCCTTCCCCACTCTGTGCTGCTTCTAAAGCAAGCAGCAGGAGTGTGGACAGGAAGAGGGCCTGGCTGGTGTGAGCCATGCCCAGGGTATGTGAGACTGTTATACTTTGGGCCCCCTTATTCATTGCCAAGCTTCTGACCAAACCGATTCTTCTGCTCACTGTACAGCCTCCCTCATGCAGGCTATAGGCATATCATCACTCACTCGTTTGTCTGTTCTATGGTATTCTGGCTTGGCTTACTTTCAACAAAAATTAGAAAAAGATTCCTAATAGACCTGAATTTCCAGAAGGAAAAAATCCTCTTCTATTTTGCTTCTGTCACTGGTTCATTTTCTTTCTGGGGCAGTTATCTAGCGCTCTGAGAATCAAAAAAAAAAAAGTAACTTTAAATAATTTGTCCCTTTAGAAGCCACCCTCAAACTGCATAAAGGAGAAAATATCAGCACAGTATGTTTAAAATCCTCTTTGAAAGACAGCCCCCTCCCTTTCATAGATCGTATAGCACAGCTTAACACTAGGGGAGAGAAAAAGCTTCTTTCCTTGACAGACTGTTTTCATTTTTCTTGTACCTATACCAAAATATTCTTATTTTCTCCCTTTCACATCCTCCTTTTTAGGCCTTTTCTGCAGGGACAAACTGAAGCTGAGCACTTAAGCTAAAGAGGCATACCTTACTAGAATAATCAACTTTGTTTGTTTTAATTAAAACTTCCTCAGTGCTGGTGAAAGTTGCTGGGCTTATGGTACCAGAGGAATGTGAATAATTGTGCTGAGTAATGAATTTATGTGAAGGCTGTGGTTGCTGTTCTTTAACTCTGGTCCAAACAAAAATCCAAGTTGAATGTACAGTGTGTGTTACTGGTAATTGAGAGAAGCTAGTTTATTGTGAGTCTGCCAGCTTATAAAAATAACCAGTGTGCTTTCCATCAAATACATTCTGAGGGGAATTAAAAGCCAGCCTTCTAGAAACTGGTTGGAAAAATGTAAGCTGTACTTCAGGAGTTATTATTTCAGTGTTCTGTAGTGGCAGTTTAATGGTAAATCAGTGCCCAAAAGTGCATGGAGGCATCTGAAGACATGGCTTATTTTGTTGTAGGTGGGAAGAATATTGACTGTGTTCTACAGCTTGAATATATCTATCCACATGGACAGCATAAATATTACAGCTAGAGTGGCTGAAAATTTTTGAATATAAAGTGTAGGCAAGGAATTTTTTATTGGCTTTTCACCAGTTTTCTGTAAGATAGAAATATTCTGTCTGCCAGTTCATTTTAATGAGATTTTGCTGCAATTGCAAGAGAAATATCCCTGTATTGCAAAAATCTGATTTATGTGTGACAGTGGAGTGTGAGATTTGCAGGTCAAACAGTAAATATTCTACCATCTACTTGATGGTATTGTGTTTATGGAGTTATCTTTTTATTTATCTGTTTGATATAATCTCCATACTGTGTTTTCTGAGCTTTGGGTTTAATTTCTGATATTAATATAGATTTTCAGGGTGACTTGAGTTAAAAATCACTTTCAGTATCCCAGTTTTAAAATCTGGAGACTTTCCCTACCTTAGAGACTATCAGGACTGAGAACTTCATATCTGTTAGTGTTACAGGAGCAACATGTAACAGAGCAAATACCAAAGTTATTGAGAGTGAGATTTGGAAAGATTAACAGGATAAAAAGCAATGGCAGCAGTTGCTATTATAATTTAAATTTTATTCTAACAATATGGTTTAAAATTAAAAAGAAACTGGCTTGCACAAAGAAATAGCATCATGTGGTGGTTGGTTGATGTTTCTGTGAATGCTTACAGAATTTGAATTGTCTCCTGCTGCCACTGGGAAGTTCTAAATCGGAAACAGTTTGTGATGGCAGGAGCCATACATAAGTTTTCCTTGTGTTTGTAATGCAATCAGAAAATAGCCACATTCTGAAATGCCAAGGCTGAATATTGGAGTGGCAAAATTTTCTTTAAACTTCAAAACTTCCAATACCGTGACATACATTGTAGTTTGTACTTTTCTGATGGTATTATATTTCCTACCTTGGCTTGGTATTGGAAGGATGTTGTGCTTTGGACAGCAGCTGTATCCAAGCACATTGCTGTGTGCCCAAATTGAAAGGAAAGCTGAGGGCTTCTGTGGGGGGGGGAAACTCACCTCCCCAAAGCCAGCAAACCAAACTCATCACAGTTCTTTCTGCCCCTGTTACAGCAATATCACTTGGCTTTTAGATCTTTGTAACTAGACACGAGTCATAGCTTAGCAGCATAGATGTATACTTTATAGCCTCAGCAGGAAATGGAGAGAAAGGAGAAATTGAAATTTCTTTGGGAAGTGTGGAGAAGGATAGGACCCACTGCATGGAAGAGATGAGTGATAGTTATGGTCATACTACAGGTGTTTGGAGATCTGCTACGACTCATCAACTACTATTTTCATACTTCTTGAGTGGTGCTTAGTTATAATACTTGAAATAGTTGTATTTGTTTCTATTTTCAATGTAAGCACAATTGAATACTGGTACAAGGAGCTGGTGAAAAGCACATCCCATCATTTTTTATGGATATTAAATATACAGTTCCGAAAACTATTTGCAGTTCAAAATAATTCCTTAAACAAAAACTAATGTCATAATTTGCCTTATCAGTCTCTAATTTCAGCAGAGATGTTTGCTACCATTTTTTGACCTTTGAGTATCATCTCTTATTAAGTAAAAGAAGAAAGGCCACGCAAAAAGTTGGCTCTGCTGTGCATTTACATAATGATTTGCTTTTGTAAGATGAGCAGTTAAAACTACATCAGTTTAGATTTCTTTTGTCTAATGACTGTGTCTTTATTTAAAGTTTAAAGCTAAGAAGAGTTGAATGATTTGTTCTTATATAATTTCTCTTTAAACACTACCTCTGTAACTTTCAGAAAAATAGAAGAGGCACACTTTTAAACATCTCTTCTTAAAATAAAGCTAGCAGGTTTTTTGTTATTAGAAACCAGAAGAGAATATATAGAAGGTGCACAGATCCACACTGATAGTTGCTGTGGTACAGGCCAAGATTAATTCTTTTTTCAGTTGGTGGAAACAAATTTTTGATGAATGAATGCCTGCAGCAGACATGTCAATAAAGGAAAAAGCTGTATGAGCTGGTGTGGTTTTCTTTCATTTCTTTTTTGTTTGAGAAAAAAATGTGAAAGGTAGCCTCTCTGGAATTTCTCAGGGAATTCTTTACTAAAGCTGTTTTGTACGCAGAGAGATTACATGCCAGAAATGCAAAATGAAGTACAAAATAAGGCAAATAATGGTGAATATCCTAAGTGTAGAAAATAATATATAATGCACGATACTTTAAATCTCATTAAAAAGAGAAGCATATGTAACATCCTAGCAACCAAACCTCCAGAGTATCTCTGGAAAGATGTTCCTTCTCTAAGGGCTCCCTTGTAGAAGTGCTTTAATAAATGAAGCACATACGGAAAGTATATCAGCGTTCCCTGTGTGCAGAATATTTCAGTGTTCTCAAAAGCCTCATATACGATTGTATAACTTCCTAATCTGATCTAATCAACACAAAAACTCTATGTTAAATTAATGTTCAAGATCTAATTTCAGGCAACAAGAGCCATGACAACTACACATAAAGCTGGTACTCCATCCTTAATTTCCCTTTTGCTCTGCACTAAAAGCAGTGTCCCAATATGGCCTTAGAGAGCTCAGTGCTGATTGAGATGCCATCTCCTGGCTGAGCTATAAAACCAAGTCGCAGAATTATTGTGGTTATTCAAGATGCTGTAGTGACTGTTTTCTGGCCCTAATCCAGCCCTGGTAATTATGGTTAGATTTTGTAATTTCTCTTTCCACTTTCATCTCAATAGGGTGTTCTCCTGGCCGCCTGTCCCGCGCTGCTGTGCGGCGTTAATGCGGCTCTTAAACAGCTGCTGTGCTTCTCACTGCAAGTGCCTGCGTTTCGGTGGTAGGTAAATGGCTCTCTCTGCCTCAGTGCCTTGAGAATTAGCAGGATAAAGGACACGCTCTTTTTATTTCACCACTCTGTGCCTATGTTTTATTGGGGTCTTGTCTGGTAGGTATTTCTCTGTGACAAACATTGGTGTTTCAAGGCCCAAGAACAAGGCAAATCACAGAAGAAATAAGTACTCTGTTTAATGTCTCAAATGTTGACAATTTTGTTTAAGGCTATGTATATTGGTCTGTCATTTTTTAAATATTTGTATGTGCCATCCAAATCAATAGAATGTTAAATATAACTCAGTGTATAGACCCAGTTTTTACTGTAAAAATAATGAAGTTTTATTCATTGTCTGCATCCATTTTACCTACTAGGTTTGTAAATTACCCATGAAGAAAAATTGCGCGTTTGGAATGAGGGATAATGTTGGTTTGTTTATTTCTTTGTTTTAAGGCAAATGTTTCTTTTAAATGTTTAAAGAAAAGCCTTTAAGAAAACTGAAACCAAACCGATAGCTTCTATGAAATATTTTAAGTTGTATGTAATAACCTCTGAGGCTAATACAATGAGCAAAATAATCATAAATGAATTCATAGCATGAGGCATTTCTGTTGAAATGCTAATGGCTGTTCAAATCTTGATACAATATTGGAGGAATGGAGAATATTCTCACATTCATAAACATGTGAGGTTTTACTGGCATTCTGTTTGCTCCCTTAGACATCACAGAGTGTCAGTGCTGCTGCATTGGATACTTCTGTTGACATCTTACCGGGCTCATGGGTCCTTTAAATATGATATGAGGGCAATGGGACTATTAAGATTTTGTCAGCACATGTTATTGTCTCTGCAGATACAGCAATAGCTCTTTGAAAACTACATATTCAGTGTGTGAAGATCCTTTCTGAACATAAATGACTTACTTTTGCTATTATAACAAAAATCTAACCTATATAACTAGAAGCTGGCATTTAAATTGTCAAATCTAGATTCTTGTAATTATAAACCTGAAAACTTGTTTTATCTGTTGTTGTCAATAGAAAAAGAACAGTTTAGTTGATGAATGCCTTTTTTCTTTAAGGAATTAATTCATTCTAACAGCAAATATGTTGCATCATTCATTCTGATACGTGTTAAAATGGCTAAAGTAGAAGCTCTTAGGAATGCAGCTTTTGTTGGAATGAAGACTAACCTTTATCATTGAAATTCATTCAGACCAGAGCATGGTGTTTGCTTTTTTTAAAACCTGCTTGCTACAAGTAGCTATTCTTTAACAACATAGCTTTCAGCTGGTTTTGTCTCATGAGTGCAGACAGTGAATTTTTGTTTCATCAGTTTCTATCCTTAGCCTAAGTTTTGGCAGGTCTTTGTTGTAAGTGTGTGTCTCGCATATTTATCTCACTCTTTCACTGAAGGCATTTAAAATTTTGGCTTGGTATATGGATGTTTGCTCTTGGTGTTAGTGTAATGTCCATACATCTAATTGATAAGTTATAATGCATTTTTTGTAGCTTTAACCAGTCATTTAAAATAAATAAGATCATAATGATCAGTTTCCATTTACCCATTTATTAAATAACAATGTTCACACTGAGCAGTTTGATTTTGTGTTACAATAAGGCAGTCTCTACATGATGACAGATGGTGTTTCATTTTGCCGACACTGTGCTAAAGTGCTGTGAGTTGTGATGTGTTTGATTTTATTAGAGATCAGATTTAACACATGCATTCTACATAACTGCAATAGCATTCCCATTTCTCATCTGTAGGAGAAAATGAAACTGTGATGAAATGTAATATACTCACCCTCAGGCAGAACTAGTGGGATTGGGAATTGCAACATAATAAATCTAATGGATATTGCACTACAGGACACTAGAAATTTACTGTTATTATGTTCAGGGAAGGAACTTGGTTTTGTAAAACTCGCTTTTATTTCACTGGCATCAGTGCAATTTCACATTATTTAACCATTATATCCCAACAGTTTGCTGCATTGAAAAAGTAACCTAAGCCCAGAGGAACAGAGGAGTAAAAGAACTAGAAAGGGAAAAGACAAAGTCTGAATAACAAAATGACTGAAATTATTAAATGCAAATTACTGCCTGACAAAATAGTTATAGTTAATAATGGGCTATCATGACATGCATGTTTAAAGTACATTTATAATTTATAACAATAGGCCATTAAATATAAATATTAGATATTCATACACATTAAAACACTCGATTTATATTATCACAACTCTTGTACTTGACCACTATTCAAGTTTAACAGGTATCAAGATAATACTTATTTTTGTGACCCGTGTTTGTTTGTTTCTCCTGACAGTCAGAAGGTCTGTTTGATCTAATGTAGCGTGTCTGTAAAAAAGGCTTTTCTAGAGCACACAATAGATTATCTGATCTACTTTAAGAAGCTAGGGTTCCTAATTAGAAGGGTCTCATGGTAATATAGGAAAAAGGAGAGGTATTACAATTTAATCATAAGCTAACAATTTTGGCATGTTGTGTTTTGAATAAGTCAGTTTCTCAGCCTCCAATACTTCTGGAACATTCTTGGGTGTACCTGTTAGAAGCCTTTAAAAACTTCAAATGTTTTATAAATGCTGCATTTACACAGAGTGATGCTTCAGCACTATGTGTTTATTCTACAAGATGGCACTGGTCCTGTTAAATAGAAATGATCTAAGTGAACTGAATGAAGGTTATAGATTTTTTTTTTCTAACTTCTTACCCTTAATTTCTTACAAAATGCAGTACATGCATTCTATTTCAGTAAAAAATATTAAATCTTAGAATCCTGATTGAAATGCTAACCCCTGTCATAAAAGACTTCACTTGAAGGACTGCAATTAGTTCTCTGAGTCTTAAGGAGAAGCAGCAGAAGGCATCTGCGCTTGAAAGTAATGCCAAGGCTTTTGAGGGTAGCTTTGAAAGATCTCAATTCTTATATCAAATAGTGTTTAGACCTTTGGTGAAGTGCTCCTGTTATATTTTAGTGGCTAGCACTGCTGCTATGATCACATGAATTTAAGCTGTCAATGAAAACTGAATTTTTTGGGTCTGATAACTTAGAGTAGTAGTGGGGAACATTGATCAGCCCTTTTGTAGAGAAGATAATAAATCACATCAGGTTTAAAATAAATAAATACCACAGAGCAGACTAGACAGAACTAACAAGCTGGGAAGGAGAAATGGTCTGGGAATAATTGAGCTAACCTGGAAGTTGCAGTGCCCACTGAGGCAGCTGGTCCCTCTTGGGTCACGGGATGATCCCGCTGTGTGCTGTGCTAGTGCCCTGTGTACACCTATGGATCTGCCAGAGGATAGCCAGTGGGAGGCTGGTAGATCTGCTCTCTGCTTTCAGAGGCTTTTATACAACACAGAATAACCAGCTTCTATGTCTTAGTAGAACAGCTTCTTTTAGGAGGTAGAGTTAATTTCTCCAAATGGAGATGAGTCGTGGTCTAACCCCAGACCTGGCAGCCTAGGGCCAGGCAGCCACTCATTCCTTCCCCCACCAGTGGGATGGGGAGAGAATTTGAAGGGTAAAAGCTGGAAAACTTGTGGGTTGAGATAAAGGCAGTTTAACAGGGAAAGTAAAAGCCACCCACACAAGGAAAGCAAAACAAGACAAGGAATTAAATCATCCCAGCCCATGGGCAGGCAGGTGTTCAGCCATCTCCAGGAGAACAGGGCCCCATCCTGGAGAATGGTGACTTGGGCAGACAAATACTATCACTCCAAATATCTCTTCTTTCTCCTTCTTTCTCCTGCCTTATATACTGAGTATGATGTCACATGGTCTGGAATATCCCTTTGGTCAGCTGAGGTCACTTGTTTTGGCTGTACAAGGAGCGGCAAAGGCCTTGGCTCCTTGTGAGCCCTGCTCAGCAATAACAACAACATCTCTGTGTTACCATCCTGGTGCTCAGCACACATCCAGAACACAGCCCTGTACCAGAGACTGGGAAGGAAATTAACTCTACCTCAGACAAAACTGGCAAAAGAAAGGAGAAGGAGATGGTGCTTAAGCCACAGCACAGCTGAAGGCTCTGACTACCAGTAGCTACCAACCATTGCTCTCCAGTTGTGTGGGAGGCCAGAGAAAAGTCAGCTTCATCAGTGATAAAAGCTTGGTACCACAAGCTTAAAAATACATATATTCCTGGGTTTATTTTTTCTCAGAAGAGTTATAAATATGACCAAATATACTTTTTTAGAAACCTGATGATGAGGTACAGAAAAGGATACTTTTTTAAAATTCAACAGTGACATCCTGTTGGTGACAGGATGTTTTGTAAGCTTCTTGTCCAGTGTTGTCCCCATACTCTTTTATAGCTCCTAGATTCTATCATGTCCAAGATGCTTTAAAGCAAGATGCTTTCTGTAGGGTAATTTTTATGTACTTTTCAACGTGTTAGACTTCTATTATTCTGTCACTTTACATTATTGCTTTCAAGGAAAGATTCTTAGTGTGAGACAACTTCATAGTTTGACAATTAAAGGTAAAAGCTATTTCAGTTAGGAAATTGTCTGTTAAAGTATTCCTGAAATTATTGATATATAGCTGTATATCTCACATAGATATAGGTATATATGTTTGTGTATACATAAAATATTATCCTAAATGTAAACTACACTGGAAAATATCCCCCCAATTTTGGCTATTTGTAAATGGTAAGTGCAGGCAGTATGCTCCTAAAGGGAGTCTGTGGCTCTGTAGGGTTTTGTTAATGTTATACTTCTGCTATGAAAAAAAGTAATGAAGAAGTAAAAAAGCCATGTGTGAAAGAGGGTTGATCTACTATATGGAAGACTCTCTTAACAGCTGTTTTGGGGTGGTTTTTTACCTTTTTTTAACCATAGTACAGGAATCTTTCCGTCACTAGCACTTCTTTGGTTTGCACTGGAAACAGTGACAGTAGATCACATATATATATATATATATATGAATTAATTATTATTCCTGCAAAATACTAATTTTCTCTGTCGGGTGCATTGTAAACAAGGTTGGTGATATTCTCTGTAAAGGAGCTCAATTATAATGTTACTTTTTTTTTGACCAGCAGTTCAGTACATTAATGCTCATCCCAGAATGCTGGCTAAAATACTGTATTGTTAACTGCTACTGAAATGAAGGTAATCAAATTTGGGCAATGTCAGAAAAGGAAGCCAGACCCATGTTCAAATCTTAAAACCCATCCCCTTTTATAACTGATAGTCTTGGTGTGTCAATTGATTTAAATATGCGAGTTAAAATATATGAGAAAAATTTTTTCTTAGTCAGTTTCAAAATCCAATAGCAGCTCAGGTTCTTTCTGAGCTTTTAGCTATTGCCAGGCAACTGGCAATGCTGCTCTCTGCTATAAATCCCACGGGGAGACAGGCAAGGCTGGTGGAGGTTCCTGTTTGCTCTGTGTCTCTTAGTCCTGGGCACCAAGTGTGACTTGTACCTGTTCCTCTGCCAGGCAGTGTTAGGTGGGAGCTCAGTCCCAGGAGCCCTGGGCTCTGAGAACTCATGAGTCTTTTACTTTGTTTGGGTTTCTTCATTTCATGGTGGCAAGTCCACGGCACAGAGAGCATCTACCAGCTCCTGTTCTATCTCTTCTGTGTGGTTCTGCTGGCAGTTGCTTTATGTGTTGGTTTTATCATGGCTAATGCAAGTTAAGGCAAAATCACAAGTAGTTTAAGAACTTTTCTTTCACACCATGTGGGGAAAATTGCACAATTGGAAAGGGGAAAGTGTATGAAACTTGATAAGTTCCATGGGGATCTGTAGCTCTAGCTTCCCTCTAAAGCAGTGTGTAGTAGTGGAATTTAAGGACAAAATCCTGTTGTGCCACTATTACAGCAATGTGGGTATTGGTCTTAAAGTTTAAGAAGGAGGCTTGCAAAGGAACATTTCTGGGTAGAGGCTGTAGGGGCCTTGATCCTAAACTTTGTGATCATTTTTTAATATACTTGAATTTCTAATATGTAAGGTAGCTAGTGATTTCATTCAGTTATGCTGGGTATTTAACTCCTTCCTCCCCACCTGCCCTTAGATCTGGAGGAACTGAAATGTTATCAGATTAATAAGGTCTCTGGTTGAAAAGGCAGGATATGGTTTGAAGTGGCTTTTGATTTTGGCAGGATCTATCATTTCAAACACCTGTTTTAAGTTATGGTACTCATAATGGTACCTCCTTATTCTTTCTGACATTGATTGGCTTCCATGACCTGAAATAAGTATCTCTGGGCAGATGCTGGTTTAGATCCTCCATGTATCACACTCCTTTTGGTTTCCTCAACTATGTTACAGAAAGTAAATTATTAAAAAAGTGGAGATATTCAGTGGAACATTATCTTTTGAATCAAACATCAGTGTATTCCATATTATATGCAATGGTTATATTTTTTATCTTCAATAACCTATGTTAAACTTTTTCTGTCAGTGCTTAGACAAAAAAAAATCCAGCATATACTTCACTGCTGGAGCTTGTTCTTTAATTTAATTAAACTTTATTGTTGCATTTTCTGCCCTCCATCCTCTTTCTCATTCGATATACTTCCCATTATCCTTTTCATTGAAATTACTTCCTTCTTTTGTCAGAAACTCTCCCAACACTTTTTCAAAGGTGGAAAAAGAAAGGGGTTTTATCAGCAGTTTTAAAATGTTTTTTTGTGTTGTATTCATTGTATTGAGAGTCACAGCAGTTACTGAAACCCAAAAAGCCCAGTAATGGTTATTATTGCCTGTACAGAACTGAGACTTGACAGGGAATCTGGGCAATGCCCTCACAATACTGAGCACTGATACTTTATTCCTTTTGTATTTGTACAGATCTCATCTCTACCACTGCATACAAAAGAGAGTCTCTGAAAAGGTGTCCTATTTATGAAGAAATAGATAGCCTCTACTTGAGAGGCCTTTTTCTCCTTCCTTTTTTTCAACTTTTAATTGCAGATGAAGTAAAAGCATTGTAAATTGAATTTGATTTGCATGAAATTGCACAGGCATGCTGGTTATGTAGCAACTAGGGACTCCCTATCAACAAGAACATTTACCATGTTGATTTTTTACCAAGGTATTTGTGGAAAGAATACAAGAGCCCTCCAGTAGTTAAAATAATGCCATAAAACTTGGTGGTCCTTAACCAAAGCCTGCCTGAGCTCTTGATGAGCTCGTGGTACTTCAGCAGGCTGTGTGCTGTGACCCAAGTTTATCATGCTGCTTCTCTTATCTTTCATTGTTATCATTTGCTTCCTTATTGTGTTCATCTGCTCTTCTCATCTTTCGCTTACATTGATGTCTTTTCAAGAATAAATGTTATTTTCATTAGATGTGCTTTGTCCTTGCTCCAGCAGGGCTTCAATTCCAGTATGGGGACTATTGTGGCTCCTGTAATGTAAATGCCAGAGTTATATCTTACCCCTGTGTTTTATGGATCATATTGGAACATCAGCATTTCTGTTCTTGAATTAGAGTAATGCTTCTTTAGCTGATGTTGATGGTGCACAAATACAGCTGTCATGTATGAAGTTGTCAGGTTAAGGTAGCTGAGTTTTGCCTAAGGATTCCTTTAAGACCAGGAATATGCCTCTCAGTGTTTATTTCTAAAAGAAAATAACTGTTGGAAACATTACCTATTTCCTTTCTTATGAATGGAGAATAAGACCTGGTAGAGAAAAATGCCTTAAAATTTCTGGGAAGGCTTTAATTGCAGAAATAAATTATTTACAATAGGAATTCATATAATGACAAAATACAGCTTTTTCACTTGTGGATCATTGCCTGTGTAGCAGCAATGTTGTGATACACTTTAGTTTCATAAAGACCAGTTAAGTGCCTGTATCTAATTTATGATAAAGTGAGAAAGACACTATGCAGGGCTGCTGAAAGTAATTTCATACCATAAGATACGCATATCTTTCCTGCAGGTAAATTAGTTGACTTAGAAAAGAGAATACTCAGGCACTTATAATGATATCGTAGAATATTATCAACTTTCTTTACATTTCTTTACCACAGGGAATGGTTGTGTAGCTTTTCTTTGCCTTTTAACTATTTTCCACATGCATTATCCCAAGGAAGACAGTTACATTCTGTAAAAAAAAAAAAAAAAAGCCTGTGCTCCTCTTATTTTCACTTTGCTACTTTTGTGTCAGTCAATTCTTGCCTGTTTTTTTGATAACAACTGTTCACCCAAACCCTTGAGTCTTACTCCTGTCAGATATGACCTTTCTTCCCTTCTCTTCCATTCTGTATTTGTTAAGAGACATATGATGGTGACTCTGTGTTACAGCAGTCCCAATGTGGTCAAGTCCAAATCAGTGTCAAAGTGGTATTCCTATAAAACCTTTCTGATAGCTTTTATATATCAAGACAACTAAAATAATAATTTATGTCATTTATGCCAACTTTTATGTTCCAAATGGCAAAAATGATTTTGGAAAAAAATTACACAAAATAAAATTTCTAAAGAATTTTAAAAAATCTTTCTATAAATTTGTGTCCTATAGATAAAGTCAGAAATCCAGTGCTAGTTATAGCTATTAGCAGCACTAATACACTTCTAGAATGCACAAGAACAATTCCCAGTGATCCAGGCTACTTTTCACTTAGGCATGCTTGTATATTATCTACTAACTCATGAGAGTCTGGGTGGGTTACAGATTATGGATTTAGGGCTTTGGAACAGAATGGAGATCCAGCTAGTTTAGAATTGTGTCAGAGACTAATAACAGATTTTCCAGAGTAAGACATAAATCCTAAACCATATTTGATTTCCCAAAAATCCTAATAGCTGCTTCAATAATGTTAAGGCAAAAATTGCAGAACTTAAATATCATAATCTATTGACATAATACCATGTGACAATACTGCTAACGTTTTGCATTAGAATGCAAATTTGATTGAGCTGGGAACATAATTACTTTGGAATATATCTTGGAGTTGGAAGTTAAAGTCTTGAAGAATGTTAACAGCAGCATTGTAGTTGACATGAATGAGGAAAGGAATGCAAAGTGATGCTCTTCATCTTAATTTCTACATGGAAGCTTCTGGAACTTTTTTTGCCATGCCTGTAATTATCTCTTTGGCTGTTTTTTACTTCCTATTCTACACTAATCAGCTAAAGTATTTATTGAAATGGTAACAANTATGCAAGGGGTGTGGGGGAGGGGGAACTGAGGGGTGGGCAGTTGGAAATCTTTTCTTTAGGAAAAAAAACTATTAAATTTCTGTGCAGAAGAATTAGTTTCATTTATTAATCTTCAATTCTGTGCAAGTTTCTGGATTTGTTAAGTAAGGAAGAAAGAGATGCACACATAGGGATTGTGACTGTGTTGTTGTTTGTCTGGTATCTCTTAGTGATGCCGTATCAGTTCAAATGAAAACACATCTAGGACCTTGAATAAAAGTAAATGCTTTTTGTGGGGTAGCAAAAAGGTTGAACTTTGTCATTGGAATGCAGAGGTTGAGAAAGTTGCTAAATAACCCCTGGATCTTTGGTAGCCTGTGAAAGCCAAACCAACGTTTATGTCTTATGAAAAGCTCACCAACAAAACGCAGTGTGGGTGATAATGCTCTCTGACATTTTGACCAAATCCACATCTCATTTCTTGGCTTTCTGCTTTATCTTACATTTTATGTAACTCAAAGACAGCTTTAAGGAGCAGGTCTGTCCTGTGCAACTACATAGATGGATGCTTTAAACAGCATTTAAATTAATCTCTCACGCATTTGGGTGGGGGTTGCTTTTGTTTCAGATAATATTTGAGTTTTACAGGTGTTAATTCAGAATTCATGAAATGAGTAATTTTCTACTGTTATTTCACAATACCCTACATTGTCTCTCTTTGCTTGAAATTTCTTAATGTTAAGGTCAATTTTATTGATTCTTTGGATCTGTTCTTCTATTGAATTTTTACTAGGCACATACAGAAAGGGTAACTAATCTTAATATCTTGTGTTCACAATTCTGTTTAGCATGAAATCAGTAACTGATATATTAATTATAATAATCTGTTAAATATACTTTACCTACATGTTAATTATAGCAGACCATTCTCATTTATTTTTCTGGGTAGGCTATTAATTCCACCCAGATGGTACTGCTTTTTCAGACTGTAACACTCAGTGTTAACGGAATAAATCATGTTGCCAAGATACAGGAGCAAAAATGTTATCACATCTGAATAGGTTTTAAAATGATATAACCATGAAAGAAACTTGCCTTTTAATCAGGAAAGAAGCTTAGTTAGAGCAGGGTCAGTAACCCAGGCCTGCTTTGTAAGACAGGAAGCATTACTTGGAAGTACAGGAATTGCAATTGCATTCCAGAATATCAAGCATTTTCAAAAAATGCCTTTTTTCCTGCCTAAACTAAGCAACCTAAAAGACATGATGTAAAATAATTCTCATTTTACTTGAGAAAATAGTGAGTAATGTTAAAAACCTTCAGACTCTTCAGCATTTGTAGAACTTATTACGCATTATTAGAATGCCATGTTTACTGATGGCAAACCCTGTTAAGATGAAAGGAATCTGCACTGCCTGTAAATAATATGTGAATATTCTTCACTCCTCACCTTTAATTAAAACAGGTGTTGGTATCAGCTCCTTCCTTTTCCACCTTCCCTGTTAGTGTGCTCAAAATGCAGTTCTTTGCTGGCTACAAAGGGCAGGTCTTTTACTTTGATGTAAAATGCCTTTTAGGTGACACATTACTTCTTCAATACCTCATTTTTAAATCAGTCTCCCCTCCTACATGGATTCATACATGTCTCCACTGTGTTTATTTGCACAGTATCTTGTGATTTTGGTCTCTTTTCTCTCATTGGACATGTTCTAGAGATATAACCTGGATCATATTTGGGTATTTCAAAGCCCACTACTTCATGCAGATGAATGAATCAAGGTAATCCTTCATGAAATAAGACTGTCACCTTTATCCTCTCTTTTACCTTGTAGAATAAACAGTTTTTGAATGATGGGCCCAGTTTTTTATTTAAAAAACCCTAGGTAACCTAGTTAGGCAGAACACATGTTCTTTCCAAGTACAGTGAAGCAGGCTGTTCTTATTTCCTTACTGTATAGGAAATATATTGAATAATAATTTTAAGTGTGCATTCTGCTTGTATGCCAAAAGAAAATAAAGAACTTTAGAAAACTTCAAACCTATGTGTTAGGATCTTCTTCGTAACTAGGTGTATTTTCCAAAACACTCTGTTAGCATGGTGGAATTAAATAGAATAATTTTTTCAATCTCTTCAGAAATTCTCCCTTTAAAAGGTTATATATTAGTGGGACTTTATGTAGGGGTTAAGTGCTAACAATTATTGTTTGAACCATTCTAGGCATTACCACTTTCATGGAACAGTATCACCTTTGGGTTGTCAACAGTCAAGAATAAGTAGGGTGAATAAATATCTAAAGTATTTCTAATTCTTCAATAATTTCATATAATGTAATTTCAGTATTTTGGAAGCAAAAGAGTAAAGCTTTGCTGTGACTCGAGACACAGCTCTGTATGAATTGTACCTCATTATTACCTTGAAAAAGGGATCAATAGTTGTTTTATGCTCTCCAGCACGAGCCCTTACTTCACACTCCAAGATCAGCTGCTCTATCCCTTTACTTCTTTGTATTTTCTAGTACCAGAAATAGCCCAGTTTTAGCTCAGTCATAGATACCAACCGTATAAAATGGACCCTTTGCTAATTGCTGTTAAACATGCTGGTAATTGCTGTGCTTGTGAGTCTGTGCTCTGACAGTTCCTCTCTTGGAATTAATCTTTTCTTTAAGGACAAGTGAAAGGACATACTGGTCTTGGGGATTTAAAAGTGTAGAAAAAAATAGTCCCAGATGCTTTTGTTGACTTGGGAGAGCTATAAAGAGTAATTTCAATATCCTTCTTACCTCTTTATCTGTATGGACAAAGGGGTGGGGGGATTATTTACATAACATTCACTGAGTATGGCTTGGTGCTCCCCTGTAAACCTTTGAGAAAAGTTTCCTAACTCCCAGACTTGTAGAGACACCAAAGGTACACTTATAGCCCACGGCAGAAATTAGCATAATGTACAGTTCTCTTGATACCCCCATTAAGCTTATTGGGCCAAATTCAACTTCCTTTCTTATACAACAGCTGTGGGAAACACCTATGGGCTGGAAATGGCCCACTGAGTACAGCGCTAGCCCTCAGCTTGGAAGAAACGTGCATGAAAACAGAATAAAAAAAACTACAACAAAACTGAAGTATAACCTCAAACGTGAATTAGAACCAGGCAATGTTGCTAACCTAACTATCAATAAGAAGTACAAAACCACTACATGGTTATGAGTAGCTTTTAGCTGGGGAATGTAAAATCTTAAATGGCGCCGATAACGTCAATCTGAATTACCGTTTTCACAATGACACAGATGTTAGGATAAGGAAGCATAAATGGAAATTAAAGAGAAACANCTCCTCTTATTTTCACTTTGCTACTTTTGTGTCAGTCAATTCTTGCCTGTTTTTTTGATAACAACTGTTCACCCAAACCCTTGAGTCTTACTCCTGTCAGATATGACCTTTCTTCCCTTCTCTTCCATTCTGTATTTGTTAAGAGACATATGATGGTGACTCTGTGTTACAGCAGTCCCAATGTGGTCAAGTCCAAATCAGTGTCAAAGTGGTATTCCTATAAAACCTTTCTGATAGCTTTTATATATCAAGACAACTAAAATAATAATTTATGTCATTTATGCCAACTTTTATGTTCCAAATGGCAAAAATGATTTTGGAAAAAAATTACACAAAATAAAATTTCTAAAGAATTTTAAAAAATCTTTCTATAAATTTGTGTCCTATAGATAAAGTCAGAAATCCAGTGCTAGTTATAGCTATTAGCAGCACTAATACACTTCTAGAATGCACAAGAACAATTCCCAGTGATCCAGGCTACTTTTCACTTAGGCATGCTTGTATATTATCTACTAACTCATGAGAGTCTGGGTGGGTTACAGATTATGGATTTAGGGCTTTGGAACAGAATGGAGATCCAGCTAGTTTAGAATTGTGTCAGAGACTAATAACAGATTTTCCAGAGTAAGACATAAATCCTAAACCATATTTGATTTCCCAAAAATCCTAATAGCTGCTTCAATAATGTTAAGGCAAAAATTGCAGAACTTAAATATCATAATCTATTGACATAATACCATGTGACAATACTGCTAACGTTTTGCATTAGAATGCAAATTTGATTGAGCTGGGAACATAATTACTTTGGAATATATCTTGGAGTTGGAAGTTAAAGTCTTGAAGAATGTTAACAGCAGCATTGTAGTTGACATGAATGAGGAAAGGAATGCAAAGTGATGCTCTTCATCTTAATTTCTACATGGAAGCTTCTGGAACTTTTTTTGCCATGCCTGTAATTATCTCTTTGGCTGTTTTTTACTTCCTATTCTACACTAATCAGCTAAAGTATTTATTGAAATGGTAACAATTACTGTAGAATACTGCAGCATTCTACTTCAGCTACTTAACTTTGGAATCCTGCAAGCTCCAAATGTTCCCTATGATCCATGTGCCAGTCTTGTGTTCAGCATTTTCCACAATCAGTTGATGTGCTGTAAGAATTTTGGAATTCCACTAGTAGCAAGTCATGCCAATTAATGTTTTGGGTTCCCCCTCCCCTGACAACATTATCTGAATTAAAAAAAAAATTAACCTAATTAACTTCAACTTTATTTCATTATATTCAATGAGACCCATGTGCTGAATAGTGATGGCTGGTTTAGGTTTCTGTTGTTATTTATAGCCTTGTTTGTAAGTGTTTCATGTTTTTTGTCAGGCCAAATGTGTTTANTGCCGGGAATCACAAACGTGTGGAATGGCCTACCAGGCAAGATTGCTAAGGCAAAAGCACAGGGGACATTAAAGAAGTGATCAGATGGCATCATAGGGGAATTGAGTAGTAAAAAAGGAAATGAGCATGCATAAGGCAAATGGTTTTAATTTAATCCCAAACAATGTCCGTGTTCTTACGTTATTAATGTGTGCATATTTACCTTGGATAAACACACAGAATTTTTAGATAAAAAAGCCCAAATCTAAAATGCACAAAATAGCCTCTTGCTGATAATAAAATCAAGAAAAAAGTTGTCATTTTTTCCTGTAATATCTGTGAACACTAGATATATATGAAACGGAGATTTTTTTGTACAATTTCTCTCCGTGTTGGTGATCTGTAGATGTTACTCATGAGGTCATAGGGGAGCTTCTGGATAACTTTAAAATACATTCCTCAGGAATAGCATCTTATTGGCGTTGTCATTTGTCTTTTTAAGATGCATGCTCCCCTGTGCTCCATTTTCACACAATGTGCAGGTGGAAAAGATGATATACTTCATCTCATCTTTTGGGAAAGAGCAGATGTATAATACTCCAAGTCTCAGTATCATGACATTTATTCCTGTAAGTTTGTGTTTTGTCTGCCCTGTTAATTTTAGTGGAGCTCTTCATGTGCACAGGTAGATGTAAGCCGTTTGCAGGATAGGGTTCAAACCCTTTGTTTGACCACTGTAAGGCAGGCAGACATTCCTCACAATAACGAATTGTGCTTTCTCCTGTGGACTTTCAGTAGAAGACTCTGATCTTCACATATGGAAAGATACAGAAACTGTAGATCTCAAAAGCCAAATCCAGCTTCTGAATGTGGGAATCAATATTTTGCATTTTCACTCTGCTGGGTTGAGTCCAATGGCAAATAAAGGAAAGATGAAAATAGAAAGCAGCTCTGAGCCATATTTATGGACCCCTTTTGTTACCTTACTGAGCTTTGAAAGTACTTCTGGAAGTTCCTGTGATTGCATTGTTTGCAGCTTAAAGCATCAGCAGAGTAAGCAAAATGCTTACTTCAGTTATTACTCTGTTATTTCTTTTCTGTTTTCCTGATGTTCTCACTGTCTTTTTCATCTCACTGATTGGAGAGCTGCTGCACTGGGAGAGTTATTAAGAAGAAGACTGTGTAGAACAATAATAAGGTTACTGGGCACCTCTAGGAGCTTGGAAATAGAAATCTATCAGGATTTGTTCCTTTACTGTAAATGTAAAATTGGCTTAGAATTGCGTTTCTTGGATACAGAAGTTTGGCTCATCTGTATAGTGATAATTTTAATGATATGATAAATATGATTTGTTTTCCCTTTTCAACAGTGTTATTACAACAGTCTATAAAAGGCCATATCTTAACCTAGTAAAGGGTGATGAAAAGATAAAGGGAGTTATTTTGTAGATTTCAGAGAACCACGACCCTACTGGGTAAATAATCACAGCACTATAGAAACCAATGGCAACTGAAGTAAACAACATTCTATTACTTTCCTACTGGCTAGGTGCTAGTTTGCTATCTGTAACATTATTGGTTTTGTTACCATGATTTTAAATTTGTAGATGTAGAAACCTAATGGAATGCACCTGATGGATAATTCAGTTTATGATTTCCACTTCATCTTAGTTTCTAATATCATAATTCCCTGACTTATAAGGTAAATTAATCAATTAAACATCAATTTCTATGCCACTTCACTTTAAGATTTTCATAGATAACATTTAATCAGTACAAATCTAAACTCCTAATGTTTAAACAAATCATCACCTTGTCACTTAGATGTAGAGACAGAAAACTAAACAATACAGTGTTAACTTATCTGTTGCAGGCCGAAAATGCTGTCTGGGCTTATCTTTTTAATGTGCTTTTGAAATAAAACTGGTTCACCAAGTCACATACTGAGAAATTCAATAGCAGAGTGGGCTTAGTGATTTACTAAAATCATATGTAAATCTTGTAGTCATATACTGTGTATAGATTAGGAACTCCACAGAAAGAGCTGTTAGAAAATAAAGCAATAGAGCTGTGAGTTACTTTTGAAGGTTCTGGAGCTTTAATCATTAACACACATTGATATTCCTATTTCCATTATAGGAAATTTCCATTGCTTGGTAGCGAGTTGTTCTTTTAACATTATATTTATATTTCATGTCAGTGTCCGAAGCTGAATTACAATGATCCATAGCAACATTTCCTTAATTATGTTACTATTGGTTAATTAACACTTGTACAATGCATACCAGGCATAGATTAGAAAGAGAATGAACACGTGTCCCAGGTCAAGGAGAATAGGCTGTGATTTTACAAATGAAAGGGTCTAATAGAGTTCAGCACCAGTTCCCTCTGACTTTCACTCAGCCTGCTTTCCACAGCATGCTTTGAAAATCCCAGCTCTATAGAGAAGGAGCCACTCCTCCAGCACTTCTCAGAATACTGAAAACTCATGTAGCCTCCCTGGGTTGAAATCCAGTTGATTTTACAAAACTGAACCATGAGACTGGATACACAGAACGGAGACAAACTGTATTGAATGCCAGTATCAACATGCACCATATTCTTAGATGTTTTTGCTGACCCATTGGGTGCCACAAAATTTTATGCAGACCTCTATGAAGTTTTACGCAATGATTTACTAATTAATTGTCGCATAGAACCCCAGCACCCAAACCCTTGCCTATTATTGATTCTTTTACAGGTGAGAGTCAAAAGAGGCAAGGTTGAAACCTGTAAGATAACATGTTGCTCAAGATGGAAGAATCCTATTTTTGTCAGACAATAGGAACAACGGGCTGAACTTCCCTGAGCAACATCTTGCCAAAGACACATCTGAGGATGACTTCAAAGTGCCTTTGAGAAATGGTGCATGCTATGTACATCTGCTCAGGAATGTCTACCTGGCATGTTAGAGGCAACCTAATTTTTATTTGTTTGAAAGTACCAACAATTCTAAACCAGTTCTATTTACATGAGTTTGAACACAAAAGAACACATTCTTATATGAGTAGCAAGATATTTGAAACAATGAAATATAATTCCATCAGCACTGTGCTCTCCTGTTATTTATTACTCTACTAAATTATCTACAACGGAAGACATCCAGTTTATAATGAGATATCTGATGATTTATTTTTGGTAAAAATATTAGCTTTATTATTTATTAATTCTAGCAGTATTCCTTGGTGTATACTCCATAAATATTAACATATCTGATGTCTTGTAAAGATAGAATGAAAATAGCATTATGCCTGATGTATGGGAGAGATTTGACATCTCATTTTTATGTAGTTGATCTTCTATAGCTTATAATATCAAGAAACCAAATTAATTAAGAATTTGTGTCAAAAAAAATTGAAAACATTTTTAGTGTAAGAACATTTAGAGATTTGCATTTGGATCAAAAGCACTTTTTAGCCATAACATTATCCCAAAGGTAGTGAAGTGGCAGATTGTATTTTGTACATTTGCGGAAAGCAAGATAAATTCCAAAATCCCTTTTAAAATATTGCACTGCTTAACAAATACCTACATGCAGAAATTGAGAGCTAAGTAAGGGTATTGTGATATGTTCTCACAGGAGATCAAGTCGTTCTTTCAAAAAAAAATATGATAGATACTATTTTAAGTAATATCAAAACAGTACCACTAGCTACATTTACTGTTTAAAATAAGCCAGATATCTCATCATGATGCTCTCTGAATACAGCTGCTGTCTGAAACCCACAAAGACCATCTGGAATTTGAGATTTATCAGAAGATTATTGTTCAAGGCTGGTTTATCTCAAAACCCCAAGTCCTTTACATTTGTGCTGACATATCCTTTTATAGAGTCTGATGTAGAGAGATTTCCTTTAAGCTTGTTGTATATTTACTCTGATTAAGAACATGGTGATCTCTTTTATTTTGATATATGTGATTAAATACAATGCTGTCTTTGTAAGTATTTTAAAGCTAAATTTACATGTTGTTTTATTGTAATTTCTCCCAGGCTTTCTTTTCAGATAAAAAAATTCATCTTCATATGAACATTTGCAAATACACCATTAACTCTGAGATTATGAAGATTCAGAGCAATTTGATGTTTATCTGTGTTTTCCCAATTATAGATAAGCCTGAAACACTCAGAGGGGCATTGTAGTGACATGGAAAATGCAAATAGAATTAAATATGACATAGATTATTTGTATTATAAGTTGATCTTTCTTTTGTATCTTTAAACAGAAATTTTTTTTTTCTGAATAGCTTGACACAGGTAAGTCAGGTAAATGTCCATGTTCTGTGGGGAGGAGAAGGCAGAGTTCCCAGCTGATTACTTGGTAAAAAGAGAATAGTAGCAAAAAGGAGAAGCCTCATAGCTGTAACTATAGCACATTGTCAGGTATTCTGTAAGGCGTTTTGCTTATTTATTTAGCTTTTGAGAAATGTTAATGCAGCAGTAGTACTTTGGTGAGTGCTGCTTTTACAAATATGCAATATAGTAGTTCCAGATGTGTTTGAAGCCAGTGTGAAATTGGTGCATTCAAGAGGGCTTACTTGAAAACCTTAGCAGTAAACAGAATGAACAAGGCACTTGCATTGCATTTGTAGAGATTTATGTCAGTATGTTTGGTGTTCATTATGGTTTCTCTTATCATATCTCCTCTTTTGTCATTAGAGAACAGGCTGTGATTTTGGCTCCTAGCCAGCATTTTTTGGCAGGGCTGACATGTAGGCATGGTGTGGCCATCACCCACGTCTTCATGGATGCAGCATAGGAGGGCTCTCTGACATTTGTGTGCTGTACTGGAGAAATTGTGCTGGCTGGGATCCCTTTTTCTCTATCAGTATTGCTACTATTGATAATCACATTAAAATTTCTCCATGGGTTTTCTGGCACAACACAAGGGAGCCATTTAGAAGTTCTTTAGTATTGTGGAATGATGGATAGTTTCTGGTTTCTGTGTGTTTATTAATACAAAAGGGAAAGGAATCTAAGCGTACAGTTACATAGAGTTATGTGTAGTCCATACAAGACACTGAATTAAGTAACTGCTGCACTTAAATGATATTGTAAAGAATGAAGCTCAAACATCAATTGTAATCTTTGAAGGAGTGCCCTGAGATGCACTGGCTGGAATTAAACAGCTCATTATTGAAATGAGGCAGAATCCATACACAAAAACCAAGCAAAGAAACCTGTATTTCCTAGGCATTATTGAAATGCCAATCAGAGTGCAGCATGTGTGTCTGGAATTTTAAATCATTTTCTGGATGCATTTATTCCATATCCTTGGTGTAAAATATGTACAAATAAATTCTAGGGCTCTCCAAAGGCTGATATGTGTTTGCCACTGTTCACATATTTCTGAAATGCATTGTCAATACAAAGACTCATACAAATGTGAAATAACTGTCAGTTCACTAATATTCCAGACTGTCACCTTCATTTTACTTTTTTCCTAGGAGGAAAAGCATTTTTGCAGGGCTTTTTTGGAGGCAGCAGACTGCAAAACATGACTTTCTTGAAGGCCTGTGGATAAGGTTAAAGCCGCTGCTGCAGACTCAAAGCTGACTCTGAACAGGGAGTGAGACATTCCTTTTCTGAAGTGAAATTAGTAATGGAAAGCTACTTTGACCATGATGCAACTCCCCACTGGCATTTTCATTTGCTATCAGAACTTCATTTTGGTGCAGCTTAGACTATCCTGAAATGCTTTATGCAAAGTTCCTTGGTTCTGTAATTATTTGCTTTGGAGTCAAGGCAGGATTTTGTGTAGATGCTTTGTCCTGTACACACGTGTTGCATCAGCAAAAATAACCAGAGTGACAGAACTGGTTTGGGTGACAGTTAGAGGAGATAGAGGATAACAGGGCAAGGATGAATTGCATTTGAGATGTGTTTTTCTCCTGCTTAGAATAAAGAAGGGATTTGTTTAATCAATTTTAAAAGTGAGACAGCTGTAATAAAGCATAATATGAAACTGGAAGTATGCTATAGATTATAATGAGAATAGAAAAATTCTAGTATGTGACTTTTAATACATCTCTGTATATATGTTTTATGAGATGTTTCTTTTTTCAATAGCAGTTTTGTGAAGTTCTTCTTAAATATTGTGACCTTGATTCATTATTTCTTGATTTTTGCATTGCATGCTGTTAGAAAAATGTAGAAGTTGAATGAGAGCAGTGGTGGATCAGACTCTCTTTAGATTTTGCACAAGTACTTTCAGTACTTTCTCCTAACCTAAGGTTAAACATGATGCTGTATTTTAACAGTGACAAACAGAAAATGTACCCACAGAATGGTATTAATGTATGAAATGCATGAGTTGCTTTAGAACGTGTTTTGCTTCCTCTTCAGACAGTGTTACAATCTTGCAATGTGTCTAATTTCTATTTTTTCTTTCTTATATAGTATTTTTTGAGGTGAAAAATAAAACACCAATGTAATTATTTCTGCCTCAGAGAGTTGTGGCAGGAAATGTAAGTATAATTTAAATATCCAGTAGCTATTTGTTAACTGTGATGATGTTGAGCACAAAATAAGCTTGATTAATGTGCATCTATCCAGCCTTTTAAAGAATTGTGTATCTAAGGATAAAGCATTTGCATTTTGAACAAAGTAAGAGGCTGTAGCCATATCAATATCATTATAATTATACTTCTAACCTTTCCTCTGAGCATCTCAGCTTTCCTTGGTGGCTGGCATCAAACTTTTAAAAAAGTGAGTGTTAACATCCACATTCAAGTTTGTAAGAACTTTCATCTGAACTTGTATGGGCTTTATGTGTTAGAAGAAATAGTCTGGGAAAAAAAAGCATGTTAGCTCTTTTCATATTTGAAGTATAAGAGCAGAGTAGGGCACAGCAATCAGCAATGTACTGGGTGTATTTTGTGATCACAACAGAAATCAGGACAGACTCGGAGGGTTCTGTTTGGCAGAGTTCTGTGGCGTTACGCAAGAAGGCAGAGAGCGTGTCTAAATATGGGCAGGGATAAATGCAGCCAAAAAACCAGGCATGGGTGCAGATGGCCCTGCTGAAGTCTGTGCACCTGGGCCTTCTGGTTTCCAAACTGACCTCATGACTGGCCACAATGGCTGCCTTCTCTTCCAGAGCCAAAAATGGAAGAGGCTTAAGTGGGTCCATATGGCACACAACAATCAACAGCAAAGATTCATTGCCAGCTTGGTATTGCAACTACAGTTTGTGTTTCAATGTGCTGTGGAATTGGTTCGCTATTCACAGAAGAGCAAGTTCTGCCAGGAGCAGCTTAATCTATGAATTTATCTAATTATGTCCTAAAGACACCAGAGAACTGCAATGTGATTTCAGATGTTGTGAGATGAAGCCAAAGTCAATTTAACCTGAACTGTGCAAATTCCAATTTGCATCCAAAATCAAGAATTTGAGCTTCCCTTATATATATGGTGGCATACAAATTAAAAAAAAAAAAAAAGTTATACTGTACTGCATCCTTTGTGTAGGAACCAGAATATAACATTACTTGACTTTCAGGAGTTAAAGATGGATGACAAAATATTACAAATAAGCTATTGAACACGGTTATCTGTGACCTTGAACAACTTTTTGTTCTTTCTCCTTTCCACCTTGGACTTCATAATAGAATTTATTTTAAAGCAATGATACACATCTCAAAAGAGTAAGAGACCTTTGATATAATTGCTGTGAAGCTGGAAAATCAAATGATATTACTGTAAAATCCTTGTAATAGCCTAGGCAATAACTTGACTGTGTTGGAGTGCTATAGCTCTGTTTGCTCAGTAGTTGTTCATTATGTAGTTTTATTGGTTATTTTTCCCTTTTATCGTCTGTTGATAGAGGGTACTTAACTATTTATGAGTCTCTCCAAGGGTGAAGCTTGCTGTTTCCTGGCTGGAATTACAAGTTAGAGGAATGTAATGGTACCGGGTAGTGTGACACCTGTGTGTATTTTTTCCGTTGTGATATCTAGAAAAATTTATTTGAACTATTCTTTCTACCTGAAGACAGCCCTATAGTTTGGGTAGGACATTGCCTCGTGACTGCCATTCTTGTTTACTCATGGAAGATATGAACCAAACACATATTTGCATTTGATAACACAAGTAGACACCTGTCCCTGAGATTACACTAAAACTAAGTCTCTTTAAGGTTAAAAAAAAAAAATTTAAAAATTGAGAAATATCTTTAGCTGGTGTATATCTGAACATATAGGCTCTATTTAGAAGTGCTGTGAAAGGGTCTGGAATGTTAGTGGAAAATATAATATTTTATGATGTTGAAGGGGTCACTAAAAACAGATGATCTGAAGATAGTCTTCTATCAGGATTTATTTGGCTCAGAGTTGAACCTAAAAGTTGACAGTAATTAAAAAAGTTCTGATGTTTATGTTGAGTAGTATTCATTCACTGATATTTTTTTCTACTGCAGAAAATTATTTCCAGCCCATTTTTCCAGATGTTGTTACTACTACCACCTAATTTGTCTAGCTCTTTTTTCCCATCTAACAGTGACTGCCATGAGCTCACATTTAAACTGTCATATTGTCCCAATGATGTTTTATTATTCACCCCTTTCATCTTTGTACAGAAAAGTATTGCTTCCAGAAATCCACACTTCAAGCTATAAGCACATATAGCCTTGCATAGTCAACCTTTTGCAGAGCTTCTGCACGGAACAGGTTTTTAAATAATCTTATCACAAAGCCATGCAGATGACAAACTTATCAGGAATGGAAAACTTAGACTTACGGGGTTTTTACAGTTCAATAACGTTCATCCTGCCATCAAATTCTCTCTCAAATGCTTCTATACCTGCAGTGCTCTTCTAAGTACTCTGTAAAATCTTCAGAAATAATTAAAAAAATAAATTTGGTAACCTAGAGACTATAGTACACAGAAACAATCTGTAGAAATAGGAATTTAAACATCCCACAATGCTTTTTATGTACAAGCCATCAGACCTCAGTGGCTGTGCCACAAGTAGAGTGTTTATACCTCTCTTATTAGTGTTCAGACTTCAATGAGGTTTTTGCTGGGAAAACAAAATATATTTTTGAATGGTCACCTAAGTTCCTATAAAAAATTGCTTCCATGCAGGAAGAAACTCTTCAGATTATATGTCTCAATCTAAGATACAGTTTAGGAACCCAAATGGAAAAAAATCATTAAACAGTTAATGATTTTTATCTCTATAAAATTTATATTGTATAAAAATGTATATTAGTGTGACTTCACCTTGAAAGGAGCTTCCCATAATATTCTCATCTAGCCTTTCAGCAGTCACCCTCTTCTTCAAGTCATAATGAGAAATAAATTCCCTGCAGTCTAAGATTTACCAACTGAATGGTTCTAAAACGAGAGTGAAGTAAAATTGTAAAGAAAGTTGACATATTCTAGTATGCTCATTGTAAGCAGCCTCTGCCAGCACAAAACCATGAAAATCCTTGAAATACTCTATACTTTTCCACTGTGTGCAACTCCCTAGTGATATGAAACAGTCACTACACACCAGAGTGATTTAACACAGCTAGTGAGATGTAGAGAGAAGTGCAGACTCTCCACCTGCTTGCCAGAAAAAATCCTGACAAACCGGTCACTTCTCTGCTAACTTTATAACCTGTTCTTTCCTGCAGCTCCTGTCCATTTAATACCCTCTATGCACAAGTACTTTCCATGTTTTTTCTGTCAGCAGTTTTTTTAAACCAGTAATTACCAAATTAAACCATAAGAAATTACTCTTCTATAAACTGAAAATACTTTCTTCCTTGTGTCCTCTAGCTCTATGGAAACTTGCAAGACTGTCCTTACTGGCAGAGCTGGAAAGACATGGTGTTGCCATACCCCAACCTCCTCACTCTTATCTGACAGGAGAATGTCGTGTTGAAAAGTAGATTCAAACTGTGGAAAGGGAAGTGATGCCAAAACCTGAAGGTTTTGTACTCAGGGTGAATGAAGACAATCTATTTGACAGTGCAAAACCAGTACAGAAACCAGACAGCACTTCTGTACTATTGATTCATCAGCTGAAAGAGACCAAAAGTGCAAAGTGTGGGCTACTAGAATTTGTCCTTGTGTTAGATTCCACTGAGGAGAGTGTCATATGTGTCATGTGTCTCTGAAGTAAGAAAGTAATTTGGCCTGCACCAGAGGCCCCATCATCAGCTGAAACTCACAGAAATATATTGATCTTTTGAGAACCACCCCTGATTTGAATAAATGTGGTGAGGTTGTGTTGTTCCTTGGTTTGGGAGCTCACAGGTAAAGGGTTTCTCTCTCTTTTTGTAATTTCAGCACAATGTGATAATGTTTCTTCAGCCCGCAGTGGAGAAGTGAGAGTTCATGCACTTGTAAGCAGGCTAGGGAGGATCAGTTTTTCCTTGTGAAATGGGTGAAATGAGTGTTGGTGAAAGTGGTTTATACAGCCCCCACTGCTACCACGAGCATGAGATGATCTCAGGTACAGTGTGGCTCCACTAGGATCAGCACGAGAGAATGCAGTGGGTCCTAGAAGCTGTTCTGATGAAATGATGTATAACTCTTACCACACCTACTGAAATACCTCCTTAATATAAAATAGATCTGAAAAGTAGTTTGCTGATTTTATTTATTATTGAAAACTCTTATGTGCAAAATTTGAATGTCACTTGGCTATGAAGTTCATATAGCTGTGACTTTCCTTTATAAGATTTTTGTTATTGCAGTCTTCCAGATGACCCTGGATATTGCTTGTGAATTCAACATCTGTCTTAGACTTTTTGGTCTTTTAGGAAAGGACATTAACCTTATTAAAAACAAATCCAATTGCTTTATATTGTGTGCTGCTGTTGCTGTAAAAACCCTTGAGCATGGAAGAAAGGAGTGTCTCAACAGTACTTTCTGTATTCTGCATTATTTTAAGACCCACAAATATATCTGCCAAAAATAGATATACTGGGTTAAATTACAGGCTATTGGATGGGCAACTTTATTCATTCCTGGCTTGTTGTTGCCATGATTCAAATGTGAGAATTTCAGAGCTTAGTAGAAAAATACATCTTTCCAGTTGTTTCTGTGTAGTTTTATACAGCTGCAGTAGCTAATTTGGTTGTATCTATGAAGTTTTTCTATCATGTATTGCTGAAACAAGACCAAGACTATTAAAACTTCAGACTATACTTCTGTGTACATGTAGATCGTGCCAGTGGACATAAAGCATTAAAAAGAGAAATCCAGTCTATCAGCCACTTGTAATGCAATAATGAAGTAGAATTTGATGTGAGGAAGGATAGTTGTAGAGGAAAGATTAACTTAAGCACTAAGAATAGATTTACCCACAGTTGATACTAGAAAAAAGAGATGATGTTTAGAAGCCATGTATTGCAATTTTCCTGAGATTTTTCTTATCTTAGTATATCAGATATAGGATTATTTTATGATATTTTCTTTAGTAACTTCAAAATATCAATTTGCCAGAACTTAATAAACCTGACAAATGTAATCTGTAACAGAGTATATGGACTACCACAAAGTTATGCAAATTCTTGTTGGGGTTAAAAAAGTCAATATTAAGTATCTCTTACATTTAAATTTACTCAAATGACAGGTCAACGTCAATAAATAATCAGTATTTATTTTGAAGGAAATGTAGAGACGTAGTGGTAATACTATTTTTCATATGGCTAAACAACATTTGAAGATGGTCACTTAACAAAACCTATCAGTGGCAGGCCTGGGCTGCAGACATCTGACCACTTATCACTCATGATATTGGTCTGCTGGGAGGTTAGAGCAGCCCTGAGGCCCACTTTGTTTGTGGCTCCTTGGATTTTGTGCTGGTTTTCCATTCCGTTTCATTCCTCTAGTGTGGAAATGAGCCTGATGAGGTGTCCTGGTCAATGGCCAGGCTTAGTGGGGGCTCTCTGAGCATGCTGTGCAGGTTAAGACACTTGAAGGTCTTGGGAGAGCTGTCCCTGAGAATTGTGACCAAAATCAAGTGTGAGATAAGGTTGAAGCAGAAGGAGATCTAACACAATTTCCAGGTGGATCAGGAGTGCTCTGTGGCACTTTGAATGCTGAAAGGGCACCTGTGGAAGGTTTTAGGGCAGTTTTGTACTCCATCTCCTGTACATCCATCAGCAGGATTCACTGTTTTGCAAATCTCTCGGTTCTGTGTTTAGAGATAGATTTTCTATTTATAGAAAATGGTAGTACACCTTTTGTTTCATAGCAGTGAGGGTTATGTAGGTGATAATTAAAGAGAAACATCTGTAGGAGATTGTAAAGGCAAGTTTTTACCATAAAAAGCAATAAGCTGACACGCACTGGGAGAACAAAACTGGAATGCAAAGTCTCACAGCATGTTCTTAAACTACTGTAGTCTCAGTTCAACAACTTCTGCCCCTGGTTCACGAGCTTTGTCCATTGTGACTGTGGTAGTACCACACTGACCTTTCCTTGGCCCATCTGGTTTGCTTTTCAAATGAATGTTGCTCCAAACAATGTCCCAGTTCAAGCTGACGCTGGAGTGCAATTTAGTCATTGTTCGCCAATGATTAATCAAGAAGAGATTTCATAATGAAGTCAGCATTAAAATGTATGGGCATGTGGCAAATCAGATTGAATGGCAATATCTCAGAATATATAGCATCATATTGTTAGGTTTCTTTTGTGGTTTTTGCTCTCCTGGGGACCCGAGTATAGACTGTGATATGCCCAAACCCCGTTTATTTTACATTTTAAATGATTAGTGGAAGATTAAACTTTCATGCTAACTGAAAAATATAATGAAAATGCTAAATTCTGGGCTCCCTATCTAAATATTATTAGCTCTTACATGATCTATTTAGTTCTTTTGTTCTTGCTGACTCACAGTCCATAACCTTTCTTCTGTAATGCATTTTAATTCCCTGTTCAGTATCCCTAGACAAAAAGGCATTTTGATATATTAGGAGGAGAGGCAAAGAAATAGCCTAAAAAGATAAAATAATGGAGAAGAACTATTTTTAGATGCTGTCAATAAATATGAACAGAATTAAGAACAGTCACTGGCTGATAAGGAAGCTGATTCTATTACAAATGGCTGTAATTTTTGAATGGCAGAAGTGAAGTTATAGCTGAAACTAGTTTCTGTTAGGTAAAAGTATTCCTCTGTGTGTGTGCTGTAGCTTGTACCTGGTGCTGTCCAGCGAAGATCCAGGTCAAGCTCACTTACCATGAATTCCCAGATAAATTTATAAATTCCAGCCTGGAGGAAACAAACTGTGGATATGTGGATTTTATATACATCCCTGCCTCCTTCTATTCCAAGTATTTAAAGGCACTCTCAGGCTGGTCTCATGAAAAATTTTGTAACAGGACTATTGCTCAAGCAAATGGTTCTGCAGTTTCCAAAATAATAGAATCCCTGATAAACAACTGCAGCTGGTATTTCTAAGAGACTATCCATTTTTACTCTCTGAAAAGCAAATAGCTTGTGTTCATATCCATCTGATAATTCAGGCAAACGATTCCTACAGATGCCAGGGAAGGGGAAAGTGAAAAGGAGCACTGAAAGAAATGAGAAAAGGTGATGATGCTATGGTGTATAAAGGAAGGAAATACAGTACTGCATACACAAATGTTCTACAAACTTTGGAAAATGTTTGTGAAGGGTTATGGATTATGCTTTAGCATTTAACAAGAAGTTCTGAGATCTTTCCTGTCCATTGTCTTGAAGATGCAATTTATTTAATCATCTTCAGAAGTCAGCTATGGATAAAAACAGAAACCAAGTAGCATGGTCATTTTGCATTTTAATTAACAATTAGAATTCTGATTTGACCAAATTTTTATAAAAATGAAATCAAGAAGTTTCATCATAAAAGGTCTCGTTGTCATGGTCATCTGAATGCCACTGGAGAATGATGCTGCAATAGAACATGCCAAGGAAAAAGTATGAGAGGTTTGATTTGATGGAATACTTTGCACAAAGCATTGCTATCCCTTGAAGCAAAGTAAACAGAGGTGATTGCAAATGCAAATCTTGTTTTGCATAAATGGATCTGCATTTGGGAGGAAAAAAAAGGCAAGTAAAGTAACTCCTTTCTGTTGTAGACAAGATTGGTATTAACAGACAGATGGGAGCACCTGAACCCTCTTTTTAGCTGTCTAATTCATTTTAGCTGTGAATTCATCCCATCATTACAATAAAGCCCAAACATTTGCAATATCCTTTCCTCATATAATTTCAAGTGGTAAGTGTGGATCTCCCTTAAAAATGGCAAGAATTTTGACATATTTTTTTTTTTTCCTCAAGAAGGGCTGAGAGATGTAACTGTATCAGGGAAGGTTCAAGTGACAATATGTACTAAACTTTTGGGTCTCCTATAGATTTTTTACATTATAGGCATCTACTGACTTTCACTAAAATATCCCTGAACTTGCCACTGTAAGCCAGCTGAAAAACATTTTATTCATTAAAAAAAAAATCCCTATAGTGTATAGATCTCAAATCCAATGCAATCTGAATTTAAGGTAGCAATATATCTTATTCCAAGAAATGTTTTTCATTAAATCCCTCATGAAAGACTTGGTTGTAGGGCATGAGATCCCCATCTTCTTTAATATGCAGCAAAACCCAGCATGTTTTATTCAACGAGTCAGATCAGTGAGTGTATTCAGACTATAAATTTGTACATTATGTACAGATAAAAAACATACAATGCCAAGAAACTGGCAAAGAAATTTCCAGTTGATTTTTTTTTTCTTTGGGTTTATAAAAATAACTGTGGTGCATCAATTATTCCCTATTGCCATGGATACAAGTGATACTTTATTATATAACTGTACAGCTGTGCTCAGTTCTCATATGAAAAACAGACTTTTTCATCTTTCTATTTCATAGTTACTGAACTGAGATAATAACATCTCCTTTTATCTATGAAATCAATTTCTTTACCGTTCTCTGAAGTATTATTGATTAGAATTTCATTAAGGCATTTATAATAAAATCTATAGTAAATGCTTCTGTTCTACTACAAGGATGCAATGGATGAAGGTCATTCTGTTATATATTGCACATGCAACAAAGGTATACAGAGGGCTGGTAAGGTTTAAAATTCAAGCATTCAAAAACTAGATTATTCAAATCCAGGTTGTATTTTTATATATATGTTATGGTGAAATTTTCAGTCAGATAAGTATGTTCTGTATACATTATTTATTTCAGTCTGTTTTAACAAGCAGTAATTCCGACAAAAAAAAAATTGGAAGTCTGATATAATTTTATAAAATGTATTTCTGGTGGCTTTTCTGGAGAAATTATCACTGTATTGTGGAAACCTTTATGCATATGATTAAATGTTTCCTCACAGCACCCCTAGACAGTTATACCATTTTACAGCTAGGAACTTAAAACTTTAAAATAGTGTTATTTCAAGATTGATATTTTTATGGACAGAAAAATTATAGCCCTCCATGTGCTGATTTTTTTCCTAACACTTGACCTTGTGTGGTGTTTGAGCAGTCCAGAGCCTTGCTCTTGCAGACCTGGCTCAGAGTGAGCTGCTGCTGGGATCTGGAAGAGAATGCAGTCAGCAATATCCTCTGGGAACTGGTCTAGAGCTACCTTGATATTTAGATAGCAACAGCCCTGTCTGGCAGCAGCAGGACAGCAGAGTTCTGAGTTACCTCTCTGTCCCTTCAACACTTGCATCTTGGCCTCCATGGTTTTCAAAGTCCTTGTAATTTGTAATATGTGACTGTTAAGACCTTCACACCTGATCTGTGCCCCCCACCCATGTGCCAGATTTCAGAGATAGAGTTTCTACTGCTTATTATCACTTGGCTGTGTTAGCTCTAAAATCCTTGTGGAACCAACAGCATTAGACTACTAAAAAAAATGGTTTTTAATATGTACAGATATTTTTGCATTAGTTTCAGAAAAGTAGATATCAGTAAAAAAGCTTTAAAAATGTTATAGATCAAAAAGTGCTTTTTCATTTGCATAGGATATTGAGTAATAGTGCAAACTAATAACACCAGTGAGAGTGCAGAGATTCTCACATATGCAATGGAGAGTTTAGATTTATGTTTCATATGGCAGAGTGGAGAAAAAGTTTGGTGAGTAAGACCAAAATGGCAAACAGAACTTACGGAGCTGTGCCTGGCTGTAGTTTGGAGAAAAGTACAGACACAGACCAACTTTTACATAGTTGTTCACATCATTAGTTTTACGTTTAATATATTTTTCTATATGTTGCCTTATTACATAACTAGTGTGAAGCACGAAAGGGGAAGTATTGATTTTTAGTTACATAGGTATTTTCTAACAGTAGAAAGGGCAAAAAGAAAATCAGTCCTAATGGTCACATGCCAAAACATAAATGCTCCCATGTTGCAATAAATTTAAGCATTCATATATCTCGTATATTTTAGATTATATCAAAGATCAGATGAACATCATAACAGCACCAGTTAAGGTGATCCTCTATATGCAAGTCCATATTTCCTTATTTTTATTAGGAGCAGCTCACTGAAAACCATACAAGTATGCAAATATATGCAGCCATTAATACTTGTAGATAAGTATACTGTTAAATTGACTCAGTATGGCTGTAAGCCAGCTCTTTACAAAAACAGAGGTATGTAATAGATTTTGTCAGTTTGAATGGCTTATTACTGTGTATAGATACTTCCTCTTTTTGGATGGCACTGTCACAAATGACATAATGAAAGAAATTAAACTTGTGTGACTCACTTTAATATCCCTCCTTAGGCTTTCTCCCAAGCCCTGGAGATTTTGTGCAAAGGGTGATGTCTGCATATGAATCCCTGAGTCCATGTTCACACACACTCATTTTGGTTTTTAGTTTTGACACGTTTGGTATTTGGTTAGGATCTTCCTGAATATCAATTTATACCTCCATACATCGTAAGAAAGAACTACAATTGTTCTATGGCTTTATGTTAATGTGTCTGTGTTGCAACAAAGATCAGTTAGAGACTCTCTTTGCAGAACCTCGTTTTCACTAACTTCTCCTTTTTCCTGAACTTGCAGGCTTGCAGGCAGGAGGTACCTGGAGTGAGTGCTTTGTGCTGATGAGCATTGCTGCAGTCCCATTAGTTTTTATGGTGAGTCAGGAAACTGTTTTCACTATTTTCTTCATACCACTCTTAGTGAGGGACAGTGCTGTATTGGGAAAATTCTCTACTTCATGTAAATCAGTCTTGCCTGTTGTGTAGTGAATTAGGACATGGTTTTCATTTTAAATGCCTGGCTTCCTGAACTATTAGCTTACTGAAGATGAACTTTATTGTTCCTGAGATCCTTTAAGATTCACAAATTCCATACTGTGAAGGTGAGGACTAATGACACTTGAAGGCTGACTACCCCCATGCACTTCAAAGGACAAAAGTAATGAACAATTGTTCATTGAATGTCATGTTATTGAAAAGGAACGCAAACAAAAGCAAGGGTGAAGTTGAAATCATGTTTTAAGGCACATGTACTGGATCAGGGAGTTGATTTAAGCATGGAACAGTTTGCTGCAGTTGGAAACCAGCATTATCACAGCAATTAGCCTTGGGCATAATCTTCCCTCTCCTATCTCCTGTTTAGATCATATATCAGCACCAGTAGTTCATGTTGTACTTGTACGTAATGTATATCAAATCTATTCCAGTGTTCCATTTTTCCATTATAATGCCTATTTGACACCCTATTTAAAATGCATTTCATTTTACACAAAATAATTATTCAACTATTAATTGTGCACTCATCTTTCCTTCAGTGTTCTTTGTTATCTGATTATGTTGAATACTATTCTGTATATTACTGACTTCCAATTCTGTTACATACTAAACAGAGCCATTAGGAGTCCTGTTTATAATGGTGTCATTAAAAATGATGTGCTGTCAAGAGTATCTTATAATGACAGTGGAGAATGTATGTTTTCAAAGATATTTAATGACTATATGGTTTTAAACAGCAATGGAATATTTTTAATAGGTTCCAATACAATAAATCAATCATATATTTCTTGACTTAGTTACATTACAGTCATGATAGCTCTGTTTTATGTAAAACTGTGCAGTTCACTCTGGAATATTTTTTCCCTGTCCCAGCCTTTGACCTTTGTTCAGGTTTTTATTTTAGATAAGTGTTTATCTGAAAGATTGTTTTCTGGGTGATGTTTGTTTCACTAGATTTGTACCGTGATTAAATAGCTACAATGCAAAACACTTTTAATGTCTCATTTTAATTCTAAGCGAAAGACAGCACTAGAAAATGAACAAGATCTTTAAAAGGAGAACTTTACCAGTAGTCATTAGGACTTGAGATGATTCCCAGCACACCAGGAGCAGTGTGCTGTCATGGAACACAGAACAAGAGGGAACTTGCACCTTGCTACATCCAGGCGAGAAACGGGGACTGCAGAAGACAGTCTGGGGTAGGGAGGACCTAGGTAGGTCTATGGCTGTGGAATCTAAAAGCAGTGAAGAAGAGTAGATATCTGAGGCTGCTGTTCCATCCCCAAGATGCTCCTGGAGGCTTTCTGATCTCAGAGATGACTTTTGATATTTGCATAATGAGACAGAGTATTACCCAACTTTTTTCTTTCCCTTTGTTCTTGTAGCCCCTTACACCTGAGAGTGTGGCCATCAGGTAGTAGGGCATGAGATCAAACGTAATAATTATTATTTGGAGACTGACTAGTGGAGTACATAGTTTGCTAAGCCTCACATTAGAGTTATTTTTTGTACTGTCATATGTTCTTTGAGAGTCTGGTGGCAAACTTTCACCAGTGCTGGGATTCAGCTTGAATTCAGTTTAACATCATAGGTCCTATGGGTTTGGATTGTTTATTTTTGTATTTGCTTGATAGTCTTCTGACACAGAGTCCATTTGTTTGGGTTTTGTGTGCAGAGCACTTAAGGCTTAATGAAAATTATCTTGTGATGCATTATGTCTCTGCTGCCTTTACTGCTGTCTGAGAAAAAATGCAAGTGATTTTTTCTTCTTTTTCTATTTTCTTTTTTATCAAGTGAGTTGCAGGGTAATCACTTCTTTATAAGCATGTGCATGAACATTTTTTGTGAAAATATCTTTGCACTTGGCAACTACAAATTCTCGTATGATATGTACAGAATCAGTGTCTTTCACTAGTACTAAACTAAAGCATAATGAGTTAAACCAATTTGTGAATCTTGAGCCAGGATGCTGATTTCTAATCTAGTTTCAGTCACACTGTATAATTTTCAGTTAATAATTCAATTTTTCCAATAAGAAAAAAACCCAGCTTTTAGAGCCATGAACTCTTTATTAATTTTCCTGTAGCTTCTTGTTTTTTAAAGAAAATCGTGCATTTGGAGCTCCTCAGAAGTGAAACTTTTTTGGGTTTTTTGTACTCTTAGCTCTATACATTTTTGAGGTGTGTCAGATTAGGCTGTGATAAATATCACAGAGCCTAACTGAAATAACTCTTGAGTGTTTTTAGTAGGATAATCCACTGAGAAGAGAAAATTGGTTAAAATTTGCTGACAAGAGCAAGATTTGGCCATATGGTCTAAAAAGCAATATAAAAATTAAGCAAAGTGTACATATTCTCTATTTAATTTAATAAGAGCAAACAAATGCTGCTTGAATTATTTTTTTTATTTTCACCTTAATTGAAGGATACCAAGCCTCCATCTGAATTGGAGAATCATTTTTAGATCATAAACTTCTATTTTGACTTTACAGTAATTTATCATACTGCCAACTAATTTAAAGCTTAAGAGAATTAGGGGAAAAAAAGAATATTATTCTAGGTCACTGTTTTAAGATTAGTACAGATTCATTGGAAATTTAGAAGGAAGTTAATAAAATGAGATAAATATCTTTACAGCCCTTCTTTTTGTCCATAGCTTCTGATGTTTTCTGTATTCACCAGTCTTGTATTGGGTAGACTTGTGTCCTTTTTCTTGGAGGTTTTTGTATCATTGTTTCTTTCAGAACAATGTTTTGTGTAATAGTTCTCAAACTCTCATTTGGAGTGAAGTTTATCAGAAGTATATTAATATATAATTCATTTTTATCTCAACCTGAGTTAGGGATGAATATGTAAATTAATATTCTGGACCAGCCAAGAGGGTAAGAACCTTTTAAATGGGATTAGTGTGTATGAACAGCTGCAGGTGTTTCTCACTTCATTGTCAAGTGCTTTTTTCTCTTACAGGATAAGACAGGTTGTTGACTGGAGTACAATCTACACTATTTCATTGCAGAAGTTGTGTTATGATTATACATGTCCCAGAAATGCTCTGTAGTTAATGACAGTCATGCACTCTGACCCACATGATTTTTTCTGGAATTGTTTAAAAAAAATCTAATTACAAAACCACATTAAATATCATGCAAAATAATAGATTAGAATCCAAATTAACACTAGGCTATTAGACTAAAGCTACTAATGCAGTGGCTGAACCTTGCAAAATGATTTTAACAGAACTTTGACTGCCTCTATCATGGATCTTTTACATTAAATTTACCTTAAACACATTATTTAGCAAAGTAATATTCCTGTGACATAATTCTGATTAATAATGTGAAGTATTGCACCATGAACTTAAAGTTCATTCTTTTTGTTTTGATTATCATTATAGGAGACACATTAAGTTTGTATACTTAGTTTCTTACAACTATGACCCAGACCTCAAATGCACAAATTTTCATTGGTGTTAAAAAAAAAAACAAAACAAACATTATGGAATCTTCCTATATTTAAAATATTTAATTAAGAACCTTACATTTCTCTGTTGTTTTCACCACGTTGTATTCAGAATACCCCCTTGTTTCATTCCTTTTTGGTGCATTTTCAACACTAACAGGAGCCACCCACATGAAAGGTCAGATTTTCAAAGGAGCTCAACACCTGAAAGCTTCCCTAAATGAGCCTTGAAAAGGATTTTCACACCAATGACAAAAATGTGGCAGACCATTTTTCCATACAACCTTTCATCCCAGATACACAAAATACCCATTTATGAGTGGAGCATTGCTCATTAGTCTCATGGTAGGAACAATGGGTGTTCAGTTTGTAATGTTTTTCAGTGTTCTAGGTTAGGATTGGAGATTTATATTCTTTGACAATAATCAATGAATATTGAAAATTGACCTAGCTTTATGTAATTGTAACTAAAAGCCATCATAGTGCACGATTTGTTTTTCAAAAATCTTGCAGCCTAATGGATTTAAAAATGTTAGGAAACACTGAGCTGCATAACAATAGTATGGTAACTGGGTGCCTCCTAATGAGATACATAAACAGCAAATGTTGCAGGAAACCCTCTGCTGAAAGCAGAGTTCATAAATTTCAGCTCTGTGGGGATTAAGATGACTCCCTGCAACTCAGATACAATCACCTAGAGACAGATTTATGGCTCAGAACACTTGTTTGATCGTAGATACCAAAGGCTTTGGAAGATAAAGCATGGCTGAGATTGTCTATACTGCAGATGTATGTTGGGAAGCTGAGAACCCACTCCTATGTGAGGGACTCCTCTAGGGGATGACAGGACAAATCTGCAAGATTTTAACAGACCCCATCCAAAGCCCATCCCAGACAGCTGGAATTCTGCCTATGCACAAAGCACGCTTCAGGATGGGGAACTTAGTGGGCAGAAATATAGGGTGAGGTATTAGAAGATGAAGGAATTACTGTCTTAGATTTAAAAGCCTAAATTTTATTTTAGTTTTGTCCAGATCTGGGCCTGACGCACTGAGATTAAATAGGTCACATACATATCCAAGATATGTATCACCAGAGGGCAGTGCTAAACTGGGAACTAAAATTTTATTTTGATGTGTAATTCGTGCACATGGGAAGAAGCTGCTTTTGTTCTGCTTCAAATATTGCTATTTAGAAACATATATATTGAAAGTGGTATGTGACTGATTTAGGAGCAATGAGAAACATGATGATTTTAATTGGTTCAAGGAAAAGAATGGTAAAACATTACTTTTTGGAGTTCAGAAAAGAGATTTTGCTCTGAATTGCTCAGACCCTGAAATTTATTTTGTTAGTTCTTCTTCTTAAGAACATTGCAAGATTCAAGCTATTTGACATATCCTATGCTTAAGCTCTTCAGAACCCCTGGTTCCCTCTTTCAGGTGGTGGCAAAAGGCACATTCATTCCTGTGCTGCTCATCCAGAGAAACAAGTCTTGCCTCAGGAGCTGTGGCCTGTGTCACGTACAGAGTCACGGCACACAAAGAGTTACTGCAATTTGCATAAAAATGCCAGTAAAGTGCAAACGCTGTTTCATTAATATGAATGAAGTTCACAGGATATTTACAAATTACACAAAGCCCCCCATTTAAAAATATATATATTTGATGCAAGTCACACATGGCGTGGATGTGAAGCAGTTTCTGGGGCTGGCATAACAGGGTGTGACAATAAGTAAATAATAATGGCTGTCTTCATCCTCACTGAGGCAGGAACTTGGATTGGGCACTGACAGTAACAGATGTAGCTGTGGATATTAGTTGAAATGAACTCCAGTGTAGTATATCACAGTAATAGGCTTTGTCAATATGAAGCATGCTGGAAAAGCAGGGACTTAAATCTGCATGGGGAAGTGGAGAAAGGGTCAGATTGAAAAGGATGTGTCTTCAGTGCTGATGTGAGGCTTCTGCCTTTCCAGGGAGTGTGATGCTCTGTACACAGGGAATAACGAGCGTGTGAAACATTAGAAGTATTTTATTAATGATAGACTGGTTTCTTACTAGTCTGTGGTAATGAGAAGCATACAGTGTCTATGGAAATAGGAATCAAAACTGTGATCTACTACACAGTAAAATAATATAAAATTATATCGGGCATTAAGATTTCCTTGTAATAGAACATACAAAAGTAAATCTAGAGAGGCTTTTGTATGAAAAATGATTCTTATCTTTCTTTTGCACTTGTGAGTCACCCATATGACAGTGTATTTTATCATGAGCTGAGTGAAATAGAAAATCTTTTTCAGGATATTATGCATTAATCATTAATTTTTATGTTGTGAAAACCACAGTATCACAGCTAAGTTGGAAAATGAACTGCATCAACTTCACTTAAAGCTTAAAGGCATTTATTTTAAAATACTGGAATCTAATTCAAGAATGCAGTGCTTGTGGTATCATTGCTATTTGGCTTCACAGAAATGAGCTCATCTTTTCATGAAGAATTACATTCCTAACCAATCCCACAGATTAAGACAATATCATGAGTACTGGGCCATTTTTTACACTTTAATTACTATCATAAAACTGAATATCAAACTGCAATTTTATAACTATTCAGATTGTTTACTTAAACGATGTAAAGAATGAGAATTTGGAGAGTTGGGTGGTCTGTGTTTTATTTTAATAAGAGGTAAAGCTATATTTTTCTATGGATTAAGTCCAACACAGAGAGAACTGTCAGTGTGAAAACAATAGAATTTATCTCCACTGATGTAGCTTGACATATGAACAAGAGCCTGAATTGTTGCCATGGCAATAAATGTGTAGGACTTATGCATGCATTTTCTGCTATAGGATTTTGATTAATGGCATTGACTAAATAGTCTGAAGTAGAAGAAACACTGCAGCAGGCCTGAGAATAGAGATGGCCTGGAATGGGTATGCACACCCTACTGTACACTTTTACTGGTAAAATAAACTGGTTGCAGTTGGAGTTGTCAAGTCTGCAGTAAAATATGAATTGAGGATTTAGCACTTACATTTAGTGTGAGAACTCGAAAAGACAGTCTCTTGAAAAATGAACTGTTAGAACACTTCTATTTTCATATATGGTATTTCTTCTTTTGGGATGAATGGTTTGAATGATAAAAATAGTGTTTTTCCAACTTTAGTGGCTGTGGGCTCAATACTGGTCTTGATACAGGAGATGATAAAGTATCTAACTTTGACTCATTCATTAAGGTATTGAAGCTCTGGGAGAGGAAAGAGTCAGTGTCCTACTGAGCCAAGGTCTTCATTTGGTGTAGGGAAAAGTGGTTTTCTGGGACTTGGGCAAGATGCAGAGCACCTTGTGGGAAGTGGTTTTATTAATGGAAGAGTCAGAACTTACCAGAAAGGCCCCTAAATAGCACAGCCTTTGATTCAAGTAGATGTGATTGAAAATAATAAACCTACAGGTTTGCCTGAGTTTGTGTGACTGTGTATACTTGGCTATGGTGCATTTGCAATTCTAAATGTATTTATTGTGAAGGAACTATTAAGTCCTAACTGTACTTGCACTGATTTTTCAGTGAATTCTGGAGCACATATGACAACCGATTGTGTGTACATGAGTGATTTAAAAAGAAGTTACGGAACTCTGCAAACAATTCTAAACAATTAAAAAAAATTAAAAAGCACCAAAAATACTTCTCATGTAGAATATGAAGATGCTTCTTTTGATTTTAAATATATTTTATTCCCATTTCTATTCATTATAAGAGCTATTTGTGTTTAATCAAGGGTTCAGCTTTCCCCCAGCTCATATTCTATTCCTAATCAACCCTGTCAAGGAATCAGACTGCTGAATTTGTGATGTAGCCATCATTTCTATGGTAATAGGATAGTTGATGAGCACAGTGTTATTGCCTCATTGTAGGATGAGGAAATATAAAAGGCTGGACTGTGTGGGAGGCAGTTAACAGGGACACAAGTGACTGTAGTTGGAGAAAACAGAAGCACAAGAAATGATGGCCAATTAAAAGTATTTTTGGGAAAGGATTCCCTTCCAATTTGCCTCAATTTGAAGCTTTCTCTTATTTTATAAGCTCACCAATACCTAAAGAATTGTATCAGAAATACTAATTAATAAGTATATTTCAGTGCTTTTGCCATTATACTTTATGTTATGGTGTCTTGATTTGTGTTTCGGTAATAGCTCATTGCAAACTTTTAAGACAAGAAGATGTGAATTGTTAGAGTTTTAAAAACCTGATCCTGTTTACCTGATCCTCATGCTCCCAGTCTCTTACTGGCATCATCTACCTCACGTTGGTACATCCATTTCTCCAGAGGGACACAGCATTGGTGATGGAACATGTTCCTTCTGGCCCAGATGCTTTCCTGGGTTTCTGAAAGGGGGAAGTGATGGAGCCTCGGGTTAATTTTCATGCATTCCAAACCTGGAAGCAGAGGGGAGAGAAGTTTTAGTGTGAGACCACCATATTTGTCTCTGGATCTCTCAAATGAATAATGCTGCTCTTTTTGGCTCCCATGCCATCTGCTACTGAGTAGTACATCACAGGTCTGCCTTCTTTTCCACACCTCTTCCAAAGTAAGGAAGAAGGAAAGGCATGCAGAAACAACTCAGGGAGCTTATTTTAAATGTTTAATTTCATTGGCTTGTGCTTTTGGAAGTGGTTTTAGGATGTCTAGTCCATTACTGTGTAACTCCTCTGTTTCTGACACCTTTTATGACTTTTAAAGCTCCATCTCAGGTCAAGGTTTTCCTTCCATGTAACCTTCCTCTGCTCGAGGTGTCCTCCAGCACTTCTGTTCTCAGTGTAGGAACAGCACACCCCTAGAAAGATTCCAACCAAAGTAACTGTGTCTGGTATATTAAATAACTATGGTATGAGCCAGCTACAAGGAATACAAAGCCATACAGCTGGTGCTGATGTTCACACTGAAGACCTAGTCAGGAAAGGTCTGGAAGACTGCTTTAGTTTCATCTGATCATGAATCGAGTCAGTCTTACGTGAGGAAACTCACTGAAATCCATTTGAACTTAGGTAAAAAGCAAAAGTCAGAATAGCTGTTCTATAGTCATTCATAACTGGTTAGCAGTGGAAGGATTCTTCACAGTGCTTATCAGTATCTCAGTATGGTAAAAAGTGACCGCACAGAATAGCCTTAAAATAATTTTCTCATTCATCTCCATTGGGCTTCCAAAAGGGAGCTCTAATACAAGCCCACTGTAGGGCAGAGGGGACTCTCTGTTGAGACTGGGGATATCACAGCACATTCATGGGTCTGACAGGTTATCACCTTAATAAGAAGACTGTCACAGACCTTCCAGCTATCAAGCAAGAAGAAAGACCAGGCCAATTATCCTGATTCAGCCATAAAAATAATGGATTTGAATGAAATTCCAAAGCCTGCTAATGGACCCTGGAAGTGACTGAGAAGCTGAGGAGCTAGTGAACCACTGTCTTTGCACATTGGCCTTTGCACACATGACCAGCAATCTGTGATTAACACTGATGCTCAAATTAATATCCTCTCCATATTGTATAGATTATCTCAATTTTTGTGACCTCTGCTGCCAGATGAGAAGCAGGGGTAGGGATTCAAATGACAATAGGAAAAAACTCCCAAACATCATGGAAAATAATTAAGCAAAGAAACTCTTCCTCAGAGGCTGTACTGAAGTTGCATTACAAATTTACACAGTTTTAAAACTATCTGAATAATTTTAGAGGCAACCTTGCTGATCTGATGTAGGAGGATGGAGCCAGGCTCTTCTTGGTAATGCCAAACAATAAAAACAGAAGCAACAGGCACAAATTTTTGCACAGGAAGTTCCACTTGATTATGAGGAAGAACTTCACTGTGCAGTGACCAAGCACTGGGACAGGTTGTCCAGAGAGGGTGTGAGTCTCCCTCTCTGGAGATAACCCATAGCAGTCCTATTCCATGTGCTCCACACCATGTAAAATTCTAAGCTGTGATGTCCATATCTCTCAAACCCCTAAATACAGAATAGGGAGTTAAGCCTCGAATCAAGCAAATTACTCACGGGCAAAATTAATATCCTAAATTTTTGGTGAAATTTGATTTAGGTAAACACCTGCATATTAATAGACAAAAACTTTTAGATTCAACTGTTTGGCAGTCTTACATGGGTATATATGAATACACAGCTTGGTGGGTAGAAATGGAAAAATGATTAAAAAACAATGAAGAGTAAACTGGGGAATATTTTAAAGAAATTTATCCTTTGATGCCAATTTTCTGTTTGTATAATCAAAAAAACAGGATGAGAAAATAGAAATGTGTGATATCTACTAGCGCATAGGATTATTTTTTCTTTTTTTTATCAGTAAAATAGGTTGCTGATAGTCTGTCAATTTTCCTGGGAGAGAGTTTCCTGTGAAAGTACTTCTTTTCCGAAGCCAAGAAAATATATGCTGGAAAATTACCTTGTTTATCTCTACTGATGATGTCTGCCTAGTGAAAATGTTTTTAATTGGCCTTGCCTTCCAGAGAAGCAGTTCGTATCATATCACATTATCATGTAATCTTCCAGGGCCTATAATGTGACATATGGGTTTATTAGTGGGTAACATCTGAAGTGACACGGGTTTAACTAAACATAGATCTAGTCAAGATGCCTGCAACCTTTAGGATCAACAGAGATGATAGGTTTGAGAACTAATGATTCCTATTTTTAAAATGTACACAGCTATCCTCAGCAATATTCACACTTTGGTGTGGTCTTTTATCCCACTAAATCAAATAAAATTATAAATTACTATACTAATCACAAATACTGTAGATTTTATACCACAATGGGTTTTAGTAATAGGTTTTTCTATTTAAGGAAGTACCTTTGATCCAAACAAAAGAGTCTGCCTTAAAAAAAAGAGAGAAAAGAAAAAAAAAAAGCTGTTTCATTTTATATTGGAAAAATACAATGTGACATCTGGAGAATAAATTGTTCAGTCAGCCAGAAATACGCCTTGTAAAAATTGCTTAGGTTTCTGTAACAAGATTATTTACTGCGACTGTTCACCTATAATACAGCACACTTCTGAAATGGACCTTTTATGAAACACATCAAGCACTGTGGAAATGTATTCAGTGCATTAATCTACAACACTACACTCTTTACAACACTTTTAGAACAGATTTTGAAACTCAGATCATCTAATGAGACAGAAAGTTTTGTCTTTATATTCATTCTGGTCACGTTTTACTCTAAGCCCTCAGGGTATTTAACATAATGCAATAGGTTTTTCTAGAAAATACAGACAAACAAAATGTATTACTGTTCAGATGCCTAGTGATCTCGGACTGCTCTCTGTGCATATTTCCCTTCCCTGTACAAAAGGCAGATACCATGCCTGTCTTTTGCTCTAGAGTTTTATAAATATTTGAGCACTTCAAAACATGTCAGTTTCTAATCATAGTTTTGTGTAATTAATAGCAACATCTTGATTATGATCATACTAAAGCCAAAGAAAGGGCCTGACACAGAGAGTGTGGCATTGATTTGCTGTGGCTCTAGGTGTCTCAAGTGAAGTAACATGGAAAAATGCAAGCAATAAAAAGGATGACTTTGTGCCTTGTTTTAGGCCTTAGATATGCAGGGAGCTGCACGTGTTCTGTAACAAGGTGATTTCTGAATAAAATCATAAGTAAAGATTGGATGAAAATGATTCAGGAAATATCCAGATGTAGCAATGAAAAATTAAATTTTACTAGTGATATCTGTGAATAGCTAATATCTAAATCCCATGTAAAATGCCAATAATCTAACACCTATTTTTATCCTGTAAGATAGGTTACAGTGAAGTTGCAAGAATGTAGGAGGAGAGTAATTTCTTGACATGCAATTTGGAAATTACTGCATTCAAATTGTGAGATAGATACTGAGACAGCAGCAGAAAACAATGGTCACAAAAGCAGGAATCTTTCTGTTTCTAAACACAGAAGGTGATCTGTAATTGCTGTCTTGCCTGAAAGTATGAAGAGTATTCTGTTGGCTGGTAAAAACATTGCATAAATCACATGTTGGAATGCTTGACTCAGACATTGGCACTGTCATACATTGGCAAGTCAGGTTGTCCCAAACCAATATGTTTTTTTTTTTTTCCCAGAAGTCCATTATAAAAATAAGAATCAAGATCATAAAATTCCTTAACTGTCAATTGTCATTAAAGATGTAGGTGGTAAAAGAAACCAACTGAAGAATAAGAATGCAGTGTAAATGCAAAAAGTATATAAAAATCCACTTATTTTTTAGTTTAGATTCCCCTCTGTTCCAGCAGCATTGTTTATAGGAGTGTCTCAGTACAGGTAAACTGAAGGTTTATCTTCAGGTTTTGGGCTAAGCATTCAAGCCTGCCTGCATTTCCTGCCAGTTCAGGTTGCTTATTATGAATAGAAGTCCAAAATGCCACCAATTTTATAACATAGGATATTAACTTGGAAATTGCTGCTCTGGATTGCAATTACTTTCAGTGCTTTATACCAAGATATTACATTTCCTTTGTTGCAAGATAATGGTACCATATGGAGAAGGCTAAAATTCACCAACCAGAGGAAATGACCAGTCCTTGAATTGTTAGTTTCTGCCACTGACTCAGAGATTGGTTTCAGAACCTGAGTTTCATCTTGGTAGTCTGATATCTGTCTTCATTATGGATTTTACAGTATTTTGCGTATATAAACTGCTGTATTAGTGGTTTTGCCTTTACTTATATTAAAATAAACCTTTATTAAAAAATATGTAATTTATACAAGCATGGAATAATCGAGAGATGTTATCCGCCAGAAGTTGCTACCTGTCATCTTGCTTTCAAAGATATTTCTTCATGTTTCTTCTCTGTCTTGCCCCTTAAAATGAAATCACTCAAAGATTGTGAAGTATTTTTCTTCAGAAGCCTTCTGATGTTGTCATTTTTGTATCTTCAGATGTGCAATTTTTGCAGTGCTCCTTCTTTCCTGCAGACTTCATTCTTCACAGAATGATTCATGTAATTTACTGGAAGCAGTGTCTACTGCATGTTCACTTCTTCAGCCACCAGAATATGCGTGTATCAGAAGTCATACTGTTTCCTGTAATAACCTCTGGTTTCTTTGTTCTTAAAAATGTCATAATTTATCTCGAATGCTGTTATAATGTTCCTTTTATTTTCCACCTTTATTTTCCTTGATTGCTTTTACACTCCACTCCATTTTGCAGCATTGGTGCTTTGTCTTCTTTTTTTAGATTTGATTATGTTTTCATTTCATGTCCTTGATTTTACCATAGAAACAATGACTTTGACTTTATTGTTAGCAGAGATATATATGGAGAACTTAGGCTGACATATACTTCAGGCAATTATGAATGGAAATGAAAGGCATATTATGTCCCACACAGTGGGTATCTGAACAGACTAAATAATAAAGAAGTAAATTATATAAAGTAAAACAGTTGTTTTACTCAATACCTGCATTTGTTGTCAAGTAGCAAATAGATACCTGAATCAGTCAGGGAGAAGAGTGGCACCTCTTCACCTTAACTTGCCAGACAAAGTTGCCCCAAGGACCACTGTGTCCCTCAACTTGTATGCCCCAAGTGGTTGGTGCTGTTGGTTGGTGCTGTTGCTTGGTGTAACTCTGAGAAATGTTTGAATAAACTGACAAACTCCTTGGTGTTTCTCAGTACAGGAGTTAAAACAATGTACAATATTACTCCCTTATTATTTAAACTTCCCTCAATTTAAAATTTGATCTCCTCATTGATATGAAAATCCAACTCCCTTATAAAACACCTGGCAAGATCTTTACCCTGTCTTGGCCCTGATCCTCTATGTCTGTGGCATGTTGAAAGATAAAAAGCCAACATCAAGAAAATAGCAACCATTCCTAAATGGTGGGAGAGGGAGCTGGACAAGGCCTTTGCCTTTCACCAATCCAGATAGTTTTGTACGGCTTCCCAGGCTCAAGTAAATCAGATGTTTATACTTATAACCAGCAAACTAAATATAAAATACAGTAGTACTGGGCAGGGAGAAAACAGAGTAAGTAGGGGTCCAGCTATTACTGATGTTCTGCTGGATGACTGAATTAAAACTAAAGCACATACTGAATATATGTATATATCACAATAAGAAATAGAACACAAATGAAAATTAAGCTAACTTCTTTTGTTATGAAAGCTGACAAGGCTTCTTTTATAAAAACACCACTGAAAAAAACTGTTTCCCTCTGCACATTCTACACATGGACTGCAGGAATATGAATTTTCTTGTGGATTCATGGTTATAGTGTTAGACAGACTTTAAAACTTCCAGAGATTTTTCTTGTTCAGTTATGATCCTGCAGTGAAGTGATAATATTATTCTTTCTGTGCTCAGTAATCCTTGGTCAGCGACTTGGGCTTACAATATCATTAACTTTTTCAAACCAAATCCCAATATTAAAGTAAAAATCTACAGTAAAAGGCTGTGAAATAAATAAGCTTCTGCTCTGTAAAACTTCATATAAAATACATACAGTAAGCTACTACTATCATAGTTGCTGTATAATGAAGTATACTGTAAATCCCTACATAGCAAAATAAAGACTACAGAAATGGAAAAATTCAAGTACAATACTTAGAATACTAAAATACATATATTCTGGTACTAAAATTGCTATTGGTTCATAATAGCCATTCCTTAAGCCTGCACAACTGCTATCCATAGAAATTGCAGAAAACCAGCCCTAGTTCTGGAGAAATTAGGTGTTTGGCTGTGGTAGCAGTGTAAAATGTTTAAGTGCTTCAGAGCCACTCTGTGTTTCATGACCCCACCCTGCCCTCTTTGGTAGATTCTTAAATTGTTATGGTTGCAGATGTCAAGGGAAGAGGCAGGTTGAGCTAATCTCCTGTTCCCGTGCTGTAACACCACTATTTAACAGAGACCTTTGGCCCTTTCCTCTTTGTGAAGCACAATCTGGTATTCCTAATTCCCAGAGTGTTTGAAAGGGAAGAGGACACACTGCTGTGAGGAAAGCCCTTTGTGTGTTCCCTATGTCACACACTTCAGCTGCCACCTTTCCTTTGCTGCATGGGTGGACACAGGAGGGCCATGGAGCCCTTGTAATTTCAGCTTTATCCTTCCCTCAGCCACACCTTCCCTTCCCAGCTCGTTCTGTGAGATCTCCTGGTTTTGGGAAGGCAAGGGAGGGGTTGGGAACAGCAGGAAGGAGTGTTCCTCACTTACAGCATTGCTGTGCCCTGGCTGTGTGGCAGATCCGTGAAATGTCTCACGGAGACTCTACCAGCTCAGAAGGTGTGCTGAGGTAAATAATGCTAGACAAGGCATTAGACTCAGGGTAATAGAAAATGAAGGCTTTGGCTTGCAATAATGAAACTATTTGGACTAGAATAGTTTTGTGGAACATGCTGCAAAAATCTTTATTTGCGGGAAATGAACCTGTCCAGTGAGTGGGGAAGCACCCAGCTGATAATTAAAGAGTGCCTTTGGGAATATCATGTTTAAACTGGTGAAAGAAGGAAAAATGTGTCGTTTTTAAGGAAAAAAAGCTTTCTCCAAGCAGTAGCGTATCCATTCATTTTTCTAGTAGTTCAGCTACATCATTGTAAAGAATTTTTGTATTAGATTAGAAAACCTGAAGGACGAAGGGAAAACTGTTAGCTGAAAAAACTGTCAAATGTGGATATTTTTCGCTGCTGAATCTTTTATCTCCATAAAAACTTTTCCCTGATATAATTGGGAAAATTCCGTTAATTCTTACAGTTTGTAACATAAGTAACGACTGCATTAGGTTTATTAGCCTGATGAATGTGAGTATTAGGTTACTTACTTCTGATAAATGAAAATCAATCCAATAGATGAAAGAAAAAAATATAACACCAAGAATTAATACTACAGCTTGTTTTATAGTTCTTCCAAAAATGATCTAGTTAGGAATTCTGCCTATGTCTGCATATAAAAAATGAAATAATTTTATAAATAGTATATTTCACATAATAGTTAAACAAGTCAATTTTTTTCCCTACTTACTGCAAGGTATGCTGGCAGGAAAAAAAGTTGGAATTAAAACTCTCAGTCTGCAAATACATCCAATTTTCGGTTATTAAAGGTATTTTTACTTAAATTCTTACTTCAGAATTTTGTTAAATTTATCCTTTTTGATAAAGCCTTTGCACCTCTGTATCTTATACTTAAAGTTGATCTAAAATCACACAGATCTTTCTTCTACTCTGCTTCCCCTCTCTTCCCCTCTCTTGAGTTTAATGAATGCAGTTGTTCTGCTTTAGACATTTTGGTACATATCATCTACAGAATAATTTGCAGTATTATTTTATAGTTTAAATAATGTTCCCTTGTTCAGAAACCCACTACTCTAATCATTTATTGATTGACTAGTATTGAAATACTATAGATCTCTGGCACAATGTAAATTAGTATTTTGTATCTGATGCCACATTGCAAAATATTAGCATTCAGATTAAAAACAACTGCACTCTGCCAAGAAAAGATAGATTTAGGGCCAAAGCAATTGGAATTTGAAATACATTTATGCTTATTTTTTTAAAGCATTTCAATTTTTGGAAAATGAAATTGAGGGTAAGCTTTTTGCCTGGTACTGTGTACGTTAGGGGTTTACCCAAGGGGATAAATCCAAGCCATGAAGTTAATTTAGCTTCAGTACTAGACAAAAATCTCTTGGCTCACACAGGCAATGCTAAAGGTTGAGAACAGCTGCAGATCTCTTAAAATCGTGCTTTTTCTGCAAAATCAGTTTTTGTATTTCTATATGCACCATCTATTTATAAATATTTCTATGGCTATGTAGCTTCCTCTTTATAAATGGGTTATTTTAGTACATGTTTGATCCAGATCAAATTTATTCAGATTATTTCAAGGTCAGGATGAAATTTAAAAAGAAAAATGTCTACAGAGAGATTATTTTTCTTGGATGTTATTTCAAAAGGTGGTCTTTCATAGGAAATGTTTTAAAATATTATCTGTACATAAATGAAAATGTTGAAAATACTTTTTTATTAAGCAGCTTAGGTTTTTGCTTTGAAAGGAAAGCTGTATTAATTTCTTATTTACTTTTTTCTTTATTAGTTTTTTTATGAAAACCAAAACTGTTTCTTCAGTGTGCATTTTTGTCAACACTGCTAAGCAACACCTTATTTTGTTTTATAGGATTAAAATTAATGTTTTTAAAGGAAGAAAAATAAGTATAGGGGACAAAAAAGTTGCAATCTGTTTGGGCTGGTATTTTTCCTTTACTCACAATGAACAAAATAGATGCTAGTTGTATAGAAAAGAACTTTCAAACAGAGATAATTGTCCTTGCTGAGTAGAAGTTTGAAACACCTATAGGAAGCTTCTGCCAGTATTTGAAAATTCTGTTGTGTATGAATTTTCCAGAAATGATATTTTTGTCTAAGGATTATAATTTAAAACTACACATAGTATTTGCTTATACATGCTATACTGATTTAATTACCACCAGAAGCTTTTGTAGTAACTGAGAAATGCCTATTTCTCAAAAATGTCTTATCTAGACATAATTTGGTACATGAGCTCATGCTGGTTTTGCTTTTCAATACAAAGCTCCTTTATCCATTCTGGCCTATACCTTATATATGTTTTGAGCTAAAAAAAATTGAATATAAAATTCCGTATACCACCTTGGTGTCACATTGCAGGAGGAAATTTATCTTCTGAAATTTTCCAAGTGTTATTTATGCTGAATACTGCCAACTTCACGTAAGCTGTGATTGCTGTGAAAATCAAAGTGCAATGTGTTCTGATCTGTTGACCCTCATAGATTTTTTTGGGGTAGGCTTTTATTTTAACTTTTGCTATCCCAAATGGCCTTTTTTTTTTTTTAATTTTTTTTATCCCTGTCAGTTGAGTTAGCTCAGACAGGGGCTGCTAGTTTGGGGTTCAAGTTCACATTCACCTTGGTGGTCGATACCAGTAGTTACCCTGCATGTTTGAGGAGTGTAAGGTAGAAGCCCAGCACAAGTGTTTCCAAGTACTCAGTCCTACAAACAAATTCAAATACTATTAATACAGAAATGTTAATAGCTACAGCCTCCCTGGTGTGGCTGGAGAAATAGTAAATGGATTATTCTCTGTAAAAATATTAGATGGTCAGTTGCTGACTAAATCACATAGATTTAGTTGAACAATTGTAACAACACTTGTGTTCTTCATGCCTACAGTGTATTTTTACCCCTTCCTGTCCTTGGGCACAGTGGCAGTGTGAATGACACCGAGGCTCTTCCTCATCAATTTCTATTAGCATGCTATTAGTATTAATAAATTAGTAAATCAGACAGTGCCAACAGTAGTGGAGGCTTGAGAACACCAGTTCTAAGACATCATTCCTGACAAAAGTGTCACTCAGCCTCAGATACCACAGTACTGCACACTGCAGGCTGGGTGACAGTCAGGCTTGGCTTTATCACTGCTTGGCTTCTCTCACGTGCAGAGATATCCTGGCACCTGTCTTTTCACAGCTGCATGATTTACTTCCCATCATATCACGATAGTACATTTCCCCTGCTCGTGTCTATAATTATCTTTCCTAGTATTTGAAGTTCTCTAGTGTAAAACATCAAGTAGAAACACTCATATTGTGTTATCAACAATCTAGAAAAAATGTTTCTCGCAACTCTTGCTTAATTTTTAAGATGGTTTTTGCTGATAATTTACAGCCACCAACATGATTCTTTGATCCCTCCCCTTTGCACAGACACACAATGCATATACCCACACATTTTTCCCTCTTAGTTGATGGAGGGCATAATTTTGACTCTGAAAATCCATTTAGATATAAACTACAGAGCTCCGTTCTATTAAAAACCATGCTGGTAACAGTGAGTGAATTAAAAATTCATTCAAGCATTCATTTAAGAGTGTGTTTAATTAGCTGATCTTACATTATTAGTTATCAAAACAGATAGAGTATGAGTACTAATTCATAGCTACAGGATTATTGTGTTTTGCCTTCTCTTTGGCAGTTAATAATTTTGAGATAACAGGTCAATGTACAGATGAACAAGGGAACATATTTTTTAAGGGATTGGTTTTTAGAAATGCATTATAAACATTTATTTTTCTGCAAATTTTTCATGATATTTAGTTCAAAATCACAGGTGATTTTTGTCCTCAGTTTTACACCCCAGCATTTCAGTTGTCTCAGTTTAACTGCCTGGATAATTCTTAATCTTCCTGTTGCATTCAAAATCCACAGAGCCCTTGAGAGTCTGTCAGAGTTCGTGTTTTTCTTCTAATGTTATTGTAGGTTTTTTATTTAATTGGTCTTTCAAGTGTCAGATCTTAAGTCCAGAACTTCAGGTTTGGCCAGAAAGCCCCTCCTCCCTGCATTCTGTGTGATAATCCCAAAGAAAAACTGGCTGGCAGAGTTAATGTCAGCCTGGCCATAGCAGCCTGTGAACATGCACCCATGCCATGTCTTCCAACAACTCAAGCTTCCATTTTGCTTTATTTATCAATTCTATCAGGAGACAAATTCACTTCAGCACAAAGGGCACAGTTGCACTGACATGCTTCCTGAATCTTGGGGAGGTTAAGTGACTTGTGGGCAATTAGGTCAATATTGTATTGAAAAATACTGTTCTTTTTAAGCAGAGTGATCCTATAATCATCTACAGAATTTTGAAGCCAGAGAAGCAGACAAAAATAGTAGCAGTAAAAATAAAATAAGAACTTTCTTTTAGAAAGTTAATTCTACTTCATAATTCCACTTCTACAGTAGATGCAGTGAGACAGTTTTAAAATGCCGTGGGAAGGATTGAGTATTTAAAATATCTAATAGTACAATGAATGATCCACAAGAAAAAAAAAGGCAGAAAAAATGTTTTCCAGACCCGGACCCTTTCTCTTAAATTCCACAAAGAGCACCACTGTTAGAATGGAAAATGAGTATTTACTTTGGAAAATTGCTTGCTTTTTGAATAAGTCATGTTGTTCAGGGTAGACTGGAATAACCTACATCATAAATTAATGCTGTTAAAATGAATACTTGATATGAATCCTGGGAAATGTTCTTTGCCATCAGTGTTTGGAAAAAGTAGGAGCTGTGCAGAAGCCAAACCAATTTGCATTGCTTGAAAACACATAGGTTTCCCACTACTGATGAATTAACAAACACTTTGGATCAGCTCCATCTTGTAGCGTTGTTAACGTTTACCTAAAAAGCAATAGTGTGAGAAGGTACAGTGTGTGATTTGGAAGTAAATCAATACTGAAGTTCAATGAAGAATTGTAAGTTAGAAGAGCAAAAAGAAATGAAATTCTGTGGACCTAAACACCTGATGTATATCACTGAGCACAGGCCAACAAAGATTGTCTAATACACAATTTCTGGATAATTGTGAGGAGATGTTTATTTTAGTTTGGAAAGTTCTATGTTCCTGCTAGGTCAAACTGTCACTCCCAGCATCTGTCCAGTTTTGGATGTCCTTGCAATTTTTAGCTTTTTTTTTTCTTCTTCTTCTGATTCCATTCTATTTCATTTATCTCTCAAGCTATTCTCTTGCCATTGCTCCCATAAATGGCTCACTTCTTCTCAGTAACTGAAATACTCTGATTCAAACACTTTAGTGTTTTGTGATAAATCATTCCAGCAGCTACTTACTGCCTTTCCTATAATAATTAGTGTTTTCAGAAAAAAAAATTCTCTTTAAGTTAACCACTGTAAATTGTGTATATTGCTGTTTTAGGATTGGCCAAACAGCATTCCTGAGCACCACTACTGCTGAAAAAGAGACATGTCCAGTGACCTTTTTGGGCACTGTGACAGCTTTTAGGAAGGAAATGTAACAGACCTTAGCTCTCTATGCACCGGATCACATTTTTCCAATTTTTAAACAAAGCAATTGCTGTACTTTTAAAACTGCCATATTGGATTGTTCCATAATCAGCATTTAAAAATGATCTGCTGACAGTAAAAGTAGCTAATAAAGATGAAGGAGGCAAAAACAATCTTTGCAATCTTCTTCCACATGGAATCTCTCCTGAGCTGTGGCTGTAAATCTCAAGCAGGAGTAACTGGGAAGCCCCTTGGTTTGCTCCCTGAGTTATCCCCTTCCCTTCAACTCCCTGACCCCAAACTTGTCTTTATTCCCTGGGCAGTGTAAACTCATGCTTTCAGCTTTATAGCCATGAAGAGTAATGTTTGAAACACAAGCACATGGCAATTACTGTACTGAAGGAGAGCTCTAGATTTGCTGTCCAGCATTCTGACTAATAGGGGTCATCTGTGAAGTGCTCATTATGTTTGTCTTAATATCTAAAACCCAGAGTTTTAAACCACTTCAAATAATTCTTTGTCAGCATTAGGTAAAATTCTTTGTTTCAACCACAGTGTATCTCAAGAATTTATCTATGTGAAATCTATTCCTTCTGTGAATCTTGTTTAATTTATGGCCTTAGCAAAATGCCATGGTAAGGAGTCCCAAAATCTAATTATGTGTTGTGTGAGAAAAATTATTTTCCTTTTATCTGTTCCTAATTTGCCCCACTTCAATTTAATAACTAACTCATTTTGTTGTATTATGGAAGAGAAGAGGAAAAGCTCCCAGTTGACCTTCTTTATAGCTTTCATTACTTCTTAATACACTTTTTGTCATGCCTGTCCCTATTTGTCTTCTTTTCAAGAAAATAAACAAAATAAGTTTAAAAGGCAATTTATCCTTATCTAAGAGGTTTTTCCTTTCTTCCATCATACTTGTCTGCTTCTGTGAACCCCATTTCTTCAATATCCCTCATGAGATGCAGAAAATCTCCAGGTGTTTTAATTCACATTATTTCATTATTTTCCTTATATAGTAAAACTTTTTTTTCTTTTTATGCGTTCCCATTCCTGCTACAGGCATGCTTCAGGTCTTCACAACATTGGTTAGATGCCTTTCCTGGATTATATCAGCTCAAAACTTGCTAAAATGAACGACTGATTCCCATTGCCTCCCCAACGTGCATTAATTTTCATTTATCAATATTGAATTTCTTTGCAGTGGCTTTGACCTACATTATTAAGCCATTTGAAAGACACCAATAGTTCTACCAAACACCAGATTTTGTCATCCTTGAGCAGTAGTAATGCTTTGTCAAAATAAAAATACAAACAGATTTGAAGCCTGACACAATCATGAAAAATTCCCCACTCTTTGATAACTGTCTGACTGAGACATAGAATGAATATCTTTTGTGGGACTTGGACACCTGCATTCTGGGACTAAGAAAAAGGGCTCCCTCTGGCCTTATAGTGATGAGATCCAATATGGACTTTCTAGTCCAGTTTGGTTTGCTTAGAGGGGACTCCAGGTTTCTAAGCAACCATCTACTGCCTTGATCTCAGGATTACACTGGAATGGCCAGGTTGGACTTTATCTCTGAACTGTATGTAATGTAAACGAGCCATTGGAAGGTAATGATTTGTTGCACATTCCACCACATTTCTGTATTTCTTACCCCTGGTGCGATGGCTGACAAATTTTATTCAGAAGTCCTGGGAAGCAGAACTGGAAATTTTGTTGAGCTTTGAGTGTGTCCTGATTAAGAGCCCTTTCTGAGTTTGACATCCTTTGCCATTGCTCCTTTGTTCTGCATTTGGAGGGCCATGGAAAGGGTGCCAGGGTGTCTTCAGTACGATGGTGGAAATTTGCTACAGCTCAGCAAGAAGGCACTGACCTGCTTGCAAGTAGTCCAAGAGCCTCTTCCTTGTTCATATTTCATGTGACACACAGATTACCTTCTTGGTACTTATATTTCCTAGCTCTAAATGCTGTACTATTGGTCTGATGTGCATCTTAGTCAGGATTCAGCATAATTCTTACGAATTGATTTAACAATTTTTGTCATGTGGTTATTGAACTTAAGAGGTTTAAATCTATCTGTCACTGAGCTGCACTGTTCCTTATCACTTAGCACTCTTTTTCTTCACCTTCCTCGACTCTCTAGTGTCACTGGTGCATTTTTGGCACTAAATCTGGCCCTGCTGCTCTCTCGACAGCCTCATTAACTTTACCCTGAGGTGTGGATTTTTGTTAGTAGCCTTTTCTGAACCCAATCTCATCAGTAGATCAATTGTGCTCTGAAATGGTGCTTGTTGTGATTATTAAAGCTGGAGTATTTATCCATTTGGTTTTAGGGACTTGGGTGCAAGTAGAACTTGTTCCTCCTGCTTTACAACCTCCTGACATAAGCAGTTATTTTTAGGTGTGTAACTTAGGTTGTGAGCACCTGATGTATAAGAACTGCTTACAGAGCAGGAGTGTGCCGTTACAGAGTGTGTACCTGCAGTATATGAGTGCTGCCATGAATTCCTCATTTTATTCTTCACTGACACTGTATCTGCTTAGTTTCAAGGGCATTGCAGAGTGGCAGTGGGGGTGGGATGTAGAAGGCAGCTTGCTGCTGACAATTCTGGCATAAACATTCTTTGTAACAGACATAATTTGGATACCAGGCTGAATTTTCAGCGGTAATTAACAGGTTGAGTAACCTCAGCAGTTGTTTATAAAGTACCTGCAGAAGTTGTTCTCTAGAGGGTGGGCATTTTAGTACTGAGCAATTTATACTCTGGCAGATACACTCTGTGAACAGCACTTTACCTGATCCAAATTCACATTGAATTAAAATTGGGTTAGGTACAAACAAGTTCCCCATAAAAGCATTAGAATTATTATGAAAGAATGCTCTGTGGTAAATTTGGAACAAAATGAGCGTGCTAAAAAAACCAGGTTTTATATTTCACATATGCATTTCTCTGTGGCAGAAATATTGGTAAAAATGTTTTTAATTAATACGCCTTTTTTCCAGGAAAGTGAACTTACTGCAAAAGAGAAAAGCACAGAAAGCACATTTTGAATGCATATTCTAGATCTTATGAGCTTCAAAATATGCCAAAAATTTGGCATGTTGCTAAGGGTATTATGTGAACATTTGTATATCCAAATCACATAAAATCACTACTGCAATAATTGCTCATCTTGTTTTTCTGAAACTCTTGAAGCTGGTTTGGTAGAACTAGGGGGAAATAATGTTCTAGTACACAAAATGGTAAGAAAGTTGTGGGTATCTTTAGGTGAGATAATGAAAGAACATCCTAGTCAGTTTGTGAAATGTAATATAATTTTAATTTACCTCTCTGACTTCTCTCTGTTTGGAGCACTGTGCAGGCAGAGGGAAAGTCTCCCTACAGTGGAAACCAGAACACAGCAGTGGCTGCCCGTGCTGCTGCTGACACCTACACCTGGCCTCTCCTGTGGGTTGTTCCAGTTTGAAGCTAAAAGAGCTAAAGCAGCTGGGGAATTTTAATGCAAGAGAAGCCAGCAAGGTGCAACTGTATTTTTAAATACCAATAATAACATCTAATAGATTTCAGCTACTAACTGGTATAAGTTGGATACAGTGCTGCTGCTGCAGGGGGAAGAAGAGCTGGCCAAGTCACAGCAAATCAGGCACTATGATGTGTTTCAAAAGTATTTCCATCAAACCATCCAGATGCAAGTAGATTTCACTATTGATTATCACTTATTCTACCATGAGTACTAAAGAAGATAGCCAAATGCTCCAAGATATACCAAAAAAGTTCACAGATTTTTTCTTTCAAGTTTTTTTGACTGGGAATAAAATGTGCTTTGGTGTGCTTTTATGGAAACATGTGAAAAGGAAAGGAAATAGAGCAGGCTGGATTTGTTCTCAGGGAGTAAGGTTAGGATGTGAAGCCTAATAATAGCTCTTAAAATATCTAAAAGCGTAATAAAGGATGTTTGAAAGCAATCAGAGGTGTTGAAACAAAGATCTTTCATATGCATGTATTCAGCAGTACAGAGGTGATAACGTGAGCAGAGTATGAGCCCTTAAACCCAGTGATGTTACTAGAGAAAACACTACAGTGTTTTCCAGCTCTAAAGTTTAGTTTTTTGGTTTGATCCATTGTGTTGCAATAGTCTACAATGGTGCTACACTAACAAAGAGATGCCCTTTCCGTGCAGGTAACCCAGTATCACTTACTTGTATCTGTGCTGTGTGAGGTTGCTGAAGTTGTATTGGTATAAAATATTAAGCATTTAGACTTAGAACAGTCATTCCTTTTTGTTATTCTTGGCAATCAAAGGGAACATTGCTGTGTCCTACCTTAGGTGTGTCTACAGGTATAACAGTTAGAAGTATCAAAAATCCCCATGCTGGTATGGAAACAGATTATAGTCACATCCTTTTTTACCCTTTGGTTCCTAATAGAAGAGAAAGAAAAGGCTACAGTTCAGAGAATATTTAGCAATGAGCTGAGAATATGAATGGATGTTTTAATTTAATTTTATTGGTAGGCAGTGGGCTGACAGGAAGGGATACTGAGAAATATCCATTGCCACATATTCGGGTAACTCATCTCAGTCTATTATTATTTCTATATTCTACTACTGTGCTTTAGTCCTTGATGAAGCACATGTGCTATGCTATGAAACCACCAAAAAATGTGGTTTCGTACTGAAGAGCAACATGGCATTGTTTGATGTGATCTGTTTCTTCTTGTCATTCAAGCCCATTTAAAGAAGATGTGTAATTCTGCCAAGCCTGAATTGAATATTTATCTCATGAATATTTATCATGTCTCTGATTTGGTTTTTTTTTTTTTCTGTTTTATTCCACATAATATTGCTTCTTACCAGATTAGTGATGGTGATGGTGGTGTTGGCAGGAAAAAAGTAAAGACCAAATTATAGACAAAGCCAGATTTCTGACTAGACCTTAGGAACTGTCTATATCCATTTTGGGCAGTCTGAGAGGCCTGAAATGATAGCTGTGAAATACAAACATAACTTAGTGCAGGAGGGGGCTATTGTTGAAGTTCATATATTCCCAAGCAACATAGGAGAGAGGAATAAGAAGCAGTTATTTCTGGCTGCTACCCTATAACTCTGGTCAAAGGACAAGTTTAACAGTAATTAAAGGAAATGCTCACTCATTTACAAATTAACCACATGTAGAATTCATTCAGGTGTTGTGGAAACTATACCCATAAATGGATTTACAATGATGTAACGCAAATTCATGGCATTAAGTCTAGCTGTTATTAAATGTGATGGTCCACATGAAATCTTCATCTGAGAAAGGTTTGTTTGGGAGGAATACTTGGGAAAGGATGTTTCCATACAGCCCCTGCTTCCTGCTCTGTATCTCCTTCTGGTTAATGTCAAGGCCAGAAATAGTATCCTGGTTTGCACCTGTAAAGATACCACCTTGGGGTTTTACATGGCTCCTTTGCTTCCACGAGGTTGCAAATTTGATAATCCTTCAGCAGTCACTGAATTCCAGACTCTTGGGTCCCAGTCTATTGTCCTGGAGTGTTTTACCCATGCAGGTATTGTGAAGATTCAATGTGTGTGTTATCTCCCTTAAACATAGGTGCAGGAGGTTATAAACTGCCATTCTGATGTTCCTTGCCTGGGAAACTTGCCCTCCACCACACACATTTGGTACTTGTACATTATCTTTTGGCTTCCCATGCACATGCCCATCTGTTCCCATGGCATTGTGCCTGCTCACAAGATGGTGTGCCAGCTTCCCTAGACAATGATGCCAATCAAATAAGAGTTGCTACAAGTGCTTTCTTTTCTAAAAGTAGCCCCTTTCAAGTGAAAGCAGTGCTATAATGGTGCCACTTGTCTCCTTTTTCCTGTTTACACCTGCTGACACTTATCCTCCAAGATAGTGCTGGAATAGTAAAAGAGAGGAAGAGATGCAACATGGGGCAGCTCAGGATGGTCAGAAAATACAGGCAGAAGCAACAGAGAGACTTCAAAAAGTCATATTAAACATAGGAGCACACTGACCATGTTGATTAGAGGGCAGATCTAAAAGAAGGCAGAAATATTTAACTGTAAAGAAGAGCTTGTACTGCTGGCAAATAAAAAAAGGAAAAAATAAGCTTTTTGTATGTGTTCCTTGTGTATGTGTACACAACTTTGTAATGATAACCTATAAAGCTGAAAGGTGTAAGTGCAAGTAAACCTCTTTATTCTGTTGTCTGTTAGTGACAGGTACTTGTTCAACTCACAAGAAACTGGGAATTAGACCTAGGAAAAACTCTGACATAAAAGTCAAATTGTTTGACAGTTTGTTATAAGATGTATAACCAGCTAGAACTGGAAAGAACCTGCTTTCTTCCTTTTCATTTGTTATATAAGCCAAAATTAATTCAGTATTGCACATCTGAACATATAATGCCACTTTCCAGGTTTTCTGCTTTCATTTGAAAGAATATCAACCCCGAGAGAACCAGTTGAGGCACAACGTAGAACATTTTCATATAATCTGAGAAGCTCTGTGAGGTGTCAGTATCCAGAAATTAATCTGAGAACAAAGCAATGATTAAGATTGATCTGAGATGACAAACATTTTCTTAATTTTTGCCATTTAAAAATGTTTATGGACTATAACTGGGTGTGTGTTAGTGTAGTTCTGAAAACTCTGGTCAAATCATGACCCTTTTAAAGTATATAACCTAACTGTTTCTTTCAGGACGCTTGCTCACCTTGGTATTTTCCCCATGCCTAAATAGAGTTAGCAGCACCTTATTTTTAAATAGTGAAGTCAAGAGTTAATTATTGAATTTGCATAGCATATGGTAAGAAACTGCTAAGCAGTTCCTGAGGTGCACAAACCTTGCATTATTAATCCACGGAATTACTTGGGAAAAATTAATCTTAACAGAAATAAAGAATGACTCTCAGTTCTTACTTATGATGATCATCTTGATACTTGAAAGCCCCTTAATAGCCCATTAGCAACCCATTATAGTGATCTTTCTGCTAAGGTGACCATCTCCTGTCATGACAGATGTGGTTCCACACTATACATCTCCAGGCTTTGGGATTGGTTAGCACTCAATCCAGGATGCACAAATCCCAGTGGCAGAAAGACAAGAAACTTCAGTTATTGTTTCCAAGAACAAGCTGGCCAGAAACAAAATAAAAGTTGACTAAAGGACAGCTAACTTTCCCTTACTGATATAAAATGCAGCCTAGGGGAAAATGTATTTTCACATTCTCAAATCTATTAATAAAACACTGAAACAGAAGAGTTGTGACTATAACCAATAAGCAGCAACTGAAGATACCAGTCTCTGCATGGGATTCTTGAAACTTTTGAAATTATTTTCATAAATCGTTTTGGGTTTTTTTGTTTCCTATTGGAATACTGATGCTGCCAAAATAGCAGAGCTATACATATGGAAAAAGAGAGTGTTTTAGGGTTGACACAGACAGTAATAAAGGTCAAAGATTACACAGTCATAGGAGGTGAAGTGAGCTGCCTAGAGTGTCCAGAAAATTAAGTATCAGATCCAGGACTATAATCTGGTTTCTGAGATCCAGACATGTGTTCTATCTGGGTCAGACCATTACCTTTTGAGGCCAATAGCTTGGACAGTGTCTAATTAGCTAATATTTTGAAGAGATTGAACAAGAGTAAGCAGTGACAGGACCTAACACCTGTACAGACATAAAAAGGTAATAGTCCATGATCTTTTACTGGCTCTGCAAAGAGAATTACTAAATTTTACATTCCTAGGGGGAATTGATTTAGGAGGGTACCTGGTATAAACACACTGTTCATGGCTAAAGGTATTTCACGACATGAGAGTCCTCTTTAGTCATAGAAAATGCATAAATCTCTATTATACAAAAAACCCTGAAAGCCAGCTTTCAAATTTCCCTCTTTAGAGAACAATAAAAGTCAATCATTGACCCAGAAAAGCTCAAATAAAGCTTTACTTATAATTTACAACCAAGCAACTTACATCAAGCATTTTCTGAGGGAGAGAGATGTGAATGACTCATTGGAAAATGTAATCTAGAATAACCCTTGGCCTTTGCTCTCTCATTCAGGCTGCTGCTACCTGCAGCTGTTCATTTAATGCAGAAGCATCTCCAGTCTGCAAAAGATTTGAATCCATACCAGCATTATTGGGACATGGGATTAACACACTGTAAACAAGATTTGTCTTATCACAACTCGTAGCAAGAGACTGCTATGTAGAACTGTAAATTGTCATGAAGCTGTCTCCTTAATCCTTTCTGCATTCATTTTTATTAGATTTCTTACTGCTTCCTTCAATCATGTTTGCAGATTATTAAAAGTAGGAGTTTGGGGAAAAGCAGTCTTTTGAGCTGTCAACTCTGACACAGCTGCACAGACAGAATGCATATAAATAAAACCCTCCTAATGTTTGCTTTAGTGTATTCTGATGTAGTATCATGTGTAATTGTGCTGTTAGCTGCGAGTTCCCAGGTGAGATTGGAAGTGATTTTATCTCCCTTATCATGGCTTGATGACTTTTTTAATACTAAAGGAACACTTGTGCATTAGCATGTCAGACTGGTAAAAATAGCAGGTTGATACTGAAATTACTTTGGTTTGTTAAATTCTTATCTTCATTTCCATTTTAACACTTCAAATTTTCAGTGTTTATCAGCAATAAAGCACCTTCAGCAATAAAAGTAATGGAAAGAACAAGGGAATTGTGTTCAAGGCAGAGGAGGAAGGGGGGCTGGTTCACTCCACACAGGTAAGGGAGAGATCCACGGGGTACCACGCTATGGCCGGGGTTCTGCCGTGTGGCAGCTTTGGGAGGTCCTGATGGCAATCCAGGAAGGAGACAGAGCACACCTGTGTCTCTGGTCAGCCTCTCTGAAGTTCAGCACAGCCACCTCAGGGTGCTGCTGGGTTTGCATCTGTTTGCCAGAGCTGTTCATGGCCTTGTAGGAAATCTCCAGGCGTTGCCCAGGAAGAAGACCCCAGTGCACCAGGTGCATTCCTCCTGGCCAGTTTTGCTAGTAAAGCCTTTCCATTCCTGTTTCAGGACAGCATGGTAGTGCTCTCACTGCAATTTCTCTGCTGCTTATGACACGAATCCCTCTCTAGAGTATTTGCTTTTTTGGTTAAACGCCTTCATAGTGCTCATTTCCCACAGTAGCTAGCTAACAAAACTCCTCCTATTGGTTACAGTTTGTTTTCTTTCTAGCTCCTGCATAGCTTCTCTAGAAAGTAACAGCACCTGCAGCACCTGCCTGAAACCTGAAAAAAAGAAGTATTTCTTCTTACTTGCTGTTTTTTTATGGGTTTGACATTCCTGATTCACAGCTGTCCTTCCTCCAGGGTAGAAGACCACCACTGTAAGCACCTTTTCCTGCTGTGACTCCTCAGGCAAGTGTTACAGGCTGCATTTCTTCTGAGCCCTGTCAAGGGACTTATATAAACCTCCTTATGCTGCAAGTAGTTAGTATATCTTTTATTGTTAGCTGTTAGGAGTAATGTTTCAAAACAAAATCTAATTAATCACAGAAGTGAGTAAAAGTGAATAATTCAATGGAGATAAAAAGTATAATTCACACAAATGCCTAATTATTGTCAGTTTATTACAGTTTTCAAAATCTCGTATGTGTCTTAATTCACTTGTGAAAGTTGGGAATGCAGCTCCTCTATCACTTAAATAGTTTGGGAAATGCTGTGTGCCAGTCCTTGTTTCTTCCCTTGAATCTATTTTATGCTGAATGCTTTATACACAGATGTCTGTCATAGAGCAGACTAGCACAGTGCTGGATCATTAAATATCAGGCCAATGTTGTTGTGGACTGACTGAAATGCTTGTCATTGCCTGAGAAGGGGGAAAGAGGGTTTTACTGTGCTTTGCAGGTGTATGTTTTATGGTAAATGATATTCACACAATTTACATCAATTTATGGGTGACTGAGTGTGTCTATGGTGTCAGGATAATTAGAGGGAAATATTTTATGGTTTGCAAGGAGCAGAGCTCTGTTTTCCTTCACAACTGAGGCCTGGGTACAAGAAGATAAATGACTCTGGTACCAGAACACATTTGATGAGATTCATTATACATGGCTTTACACATCTTTGAATACTGGCTGACTCTGCAAAATGGAAAGAGCAGCATCATGTCTTGGGGTGCCCTCAAACAAGCAAACCTTTTTAAAGAGGCATCTTTACCTGCCTCGGGGAGTTTGAGCTACAAGAGAATCAGAGCTGGCTGGTTTCACTCAGAAGGACATTTCTCCAATGGTGTGATACCTTCACTTTTCCTCAGGGCTTCAGATACAGAATTGTATTACCGCCTGGCTGATTCCAAGGAGATTAGTACAAAGGGCAGACTAAACCAGGCTTGTTCTCCCAGGAAATAGCAAACCTCAGGCAGAATTTCCCCCAGGATTGGAGGCTGGTGCCATACTGGGTGGAAGAGGCCCAGGGATGGGGCAGGAACTGGAGCAGGGCGTTCTCATGAGCCAGTTATCCCATAGATTTGTGCAACTTCACAGGGATCAAGGAGATAGATCCTGGAGAAAATGAAGAAGAGATCGAGCACAACTTTTTGTCATCCTGTTTCTGCCTGCCCTAGTGTGCTGCACAGGCTTTAGCCCAGACCTTTCCGTGGTCAGATTTAGACAATGTGCCACAATGCCTTCTCAGTGAAACCACATGGAACACATTTGAGAAACTAATCTTATCAGAAGCTGCTTTTTGAAATTCATGTAATAATTGAACCATTTGCAAACTTCCCTACTGGTTTCTGTTTGCTGTTCCACTCAGGTGCACTGGGATGGATGCCCTGTGGGCAGGTTCATCTAGCATTAATTCTGCACTTGGGCAAAGGGGAATTAAAGCAATAAGGCAAGGAGACAAGGGATTTGGCTAAATCAAAAGTAGAAGTGCTGTGTATAGATGTTAAAAAGGGAAAAGCCATGGTCTTCAGGGTGGAAGTGAATGGAATGAAAGGACTCAGTGGCAAAACAAGTATCAGTGGGAAAGTCTGACTCCATCTGATAGCAGTACTGTTAATCCCAGATATTCCAAAGTCTCAATGCTAGTTAACAAAAAATAAAAAAGAATTAAAAAAATTAAAAAAAAATCACACTTATTAAATTAAATAATCAGTTGTTGTTTTCCCTTTATTTTCTTTTCATGAATACAGTATAGGGAATAGTCCTGTCACATTTTTTGTCTTTTTTCCCCACAACAAATGAAGTGTAGAAGTACATTTTCTCATTAAAGTAAGAAGATCAGTGTGTGCAGCAGGTTCTTGTTATGTTTCTGACTCTGCCATGGCCCTGCGGGGTGATTCAGATGAGCAGTTTTCCTGCACTTAGATGCTTTGCAAAGCAGGTTGAGAGCTGTGGCTGTGAGGTACTAGAGACCAGTCATGTAATGTGGTTAGCCATATCCAGAGGGCTTTATTCTGTGCCAAGTGCCTGGTAGGCTCCTGTTCTCTCATGTACACCAAGGAACCAAAGAAAATCTGGGTAGTTTTTACTCTCATCTCTCCTAATCCTTGGTGTCATTCCTCAAGCAGTCTGCATGTCTACTGGCACAAAGCATTGTTTAACATTTACCTCTTCTGTGTTTTATAATCATTATCTTGTCTTTCAGAACAAGTTTATGTGAGTGCTCAGCTTATTTGGAAACCTTTGTTTTTCATTTCATTTTTCTTCTAAAATAATTTATTTTGAAAATGAAGTCCATATTTTGTATTTCCTGTCTGGTTGTTTTTACTCTGCCCTGGAATATACATGTTCCTTCCCAGTGTATTTGTGTTTTACTTGCTCTAACCTAGGAAGAAATTTGGAATCGTATGTATTCCTCCAAGTATTTTCTTTTAAGTTTTTGCTTGGATTTGGTCTTATCTTGCCTTAAATGTGACAATAAGCACTTCTCATAAGAATTTCAAAGAACACCACCTGTGACTCAATAATATTATTTTCTATTCCTCGGCCTTTTGAAACAGTAGAGCTTAAATTTCCATGCTGGAACTTTTAATTACAAGTAAGATATAAAATGTTTTTGAACCTGCTTCTTTAGTTCACTGATATTATTGGTGAGGGAAGGGCTTCGCTTGCAAAAAAGCCCTTTTCTCACTCTAAGTGAAATTGCTCATAGCAATCTTAAATGTGAACTACAAACTAATAGAGTTTCTCCCTAGAAACTGCTGTCTTTCCAGTGTATGAGCTGCATTCTGAGATTTGAATATGTAAAATGACTAGGTCAGGCTGTCTTGAGGATATAAAAAATATTGGATGAAGTAAAATTTTGCCTGAAATTAAATTTGCAGAAAATCAAATATCTGTTGTTTAGTTCTAAGCAGATGTTGGAAAGGTTTTCCTGGATGCCGTCCTTCTTGATAGTATGTATTTTGATCTGAAGCCAAGTAAAAAATCTGGATGCTAGTCTGGATCTGGAAATTTTCTTTAAATAAGCATATTAGTTAAGTATGTAAATCTGCTTATCATCACTTAAGGAACATTGCCAGAGTAAGAAACATCTGGAGCTCAATATCAGCTAACTTATTAATTCACGTTTTTAGTATGTTGCATCCAGAGTATTGTAGGAGTCTGTTATCTCAATTGCTTAAGTCAGCTTTATCTTAAAGGCAATTAGTTGTAAGTTCTGTTGTTTACATTTAGACTCGTAGGAAATCCATGGAGTGTAGTTTTATAGGCCTACTCACTCAGCTTCCCAGAGCTGTTCAGAAATAGACTGTGGTACAAGGAACTCAGAGCTAAAGCAATCCTGGCTTTAAACACCAGTGCTTGCTTCCATGAGAGACAGACTCTGGAAATAATTGTTACTGCTTAGCATTTTGAGCTACATGGTCTGGTTTCTTTATCTGAACTTACCACAATCTAATTCCAAGAAATGATTACTTAACCTGTTCTTGGTAAGAACATAAGTACAGATGTCAACAAAACCATGAACCTTACTCAGTTTTATGACTATTTTTCCCCATAAGCTTAGAAAAAGATTCTCAACTTTTAAATTTACAGCAAACCATTTGTATGTTTTTTAGCATTTTCAAAACTGATGGATATTGGGTGTTTTATAGGGTGTTTCTGCTAGCTTAGATGACAGCTTGTATTAACCCATGAGAGGTACCTTGCAGTTATTGAAATGAGAATAGCTAATGGCTGTCCCTTTATATGTAAAAAGTCTAGAAAATAAACATGTTGTTTAAGGAAATATTGTTTATTTGTGGTGAGAAATTAGTATAAATCTCTACACAAAAAAAACCCAAACAGCCCAACATGTTGAAACTGAGTCAAAGCCTTAGAACTGCACAAGCATGATGGAAGGTGCAATTCTACATAATTGTAGCAGAGTCTGCCTAGTTCACAATACTCTTTGGCTATGCAGTGACTCAAAAAAAGTGCATATAATTGTGAAACTCAGGTAGCAGCACTTATTTTAAGATTATAAATAGATATAAATACTCCTCTGTTTCTTTTTTTTTCAGTGAAATTTAATGATAATGGTACTATTAAAGTAAAACTCTGCAGACCTGATGGAATCCAGAAAATGCACAAGCCCCAATTAATATTCTAAATAGATCCAGCTCTTTCTAGGAAAGACTTGGTAGCAGTCTAAGGTAGTTCAGCTTTGTGTACCTTAAAATTAAAGACTGTCTTAGGTGCATCCTCCTGCAATAGGATATTTATGTTTTGCATTTCCTTCACAGGAGTCAGGCCCAAACCAAAGCTCTCTGTGAATTAATTCTTCTCAAGTACTGTTCATTGCAGTCACAGTCCCTTAGCTGTGGATCAAAAGTGTTGGTCTCGTGTCCTTGAGCAGATTAGGTAACAATTTATGACTGCAAACTGCTTGATGTGGCATCTGCTGATGAATTTAAATGCGGCCTTACAGACAGACCATAATGATCAGTATTACTAGTTTTAATAATTTGATTAGATGTAATGGCTTTGGAGCAAGGATTGCTTCTCTGTTGTTTGTACTTGTCATTGTGGAAGGGAATACTGATTCAGAGTTTGATTTCCTTGGTGCTGCCATAAAATGAAAGCTACATAACAATATTCATAGTAATTTGGAAATACAAGGCAGATGGGGCCTTCAGCTTATAAAGATGATTTTCTCTCTTGTTCTTGCTGTTGCTCTGACTATACAAAGTTACATTAGGGGGTAAAGAGTTCACCAGTTTGTGATATATAAAAGGAAAACTAAAGTATCTTACTGTGATTCCATGAAAGAATTTTAATATTAACTGAGCAAACAAAGCTCACATGTATGATCTTCTGTTACTGTTTAAATTCTCATTATGTTTCAGGATTTTAATAACTGGAAGTTGCTTCACAATGTACCTACTGTGTGAGCTAAGCTGTTCCAAATATTTTTCCCAAATCAAATCAATTAAGAATATTGTGTTTCATTGTGTACTTATAAATACAGCTAGAGTCTCCCTCTAGAGAGCATATACATTAGAAGACACAATTTTTGGAGGGCAAGAAATTACTAGCCTAGTGTTGAAAAAGTGTTTCCTCCATGAAACATAGAAAGTGTATTAATTTTTATTATATACGGTAATTATACATTACACATTGCATTATTAATTATACATTGCATTATTCAGCTTGTCAGGTACCTACTTGTTTTATGTCCTTATAGCAAGTTATGTTTCTGTATAATAGACTCTAATTTTCTACTGGTCAAGATAAGAAAACAACACAGGGAGTATAATAATAATAATTATATATATATATATATTAATATTTTATCATGAAACAACATTTCCATTCACTTATTTTTTAAAGGAATGTCAGTGTTGGGGTGAGAAAAACCTATCTCGTATTATTTTAAAATCCTTTTCACATGCATTTCAGCATTGGAAAGAGCAGTGGAGTCAAAGTAATCTTCATACTGACTTGCATATGTACAGGCAGAAGATATTTAACAGGGGCATTACTGCTATTTTCTGTTGTGATTTTATTTAATTAATGTCAGTTCATCTGTGCACAGATGACATACTGGGTTGGGTTCATAAGAGTCTGTGAATCCATTAACTTCAGGTGAGACACAGCAATAAGCACAAGCTGAAACTTGTTTTTTGAATTGGATTACACCCATGAGCAGGTTTATTTCTGTCTATGTTAGTTTGGGCCCTCTCCACTTTCTTTTGTGTTCTCTTTCTTAAAAAAGTGAAAAATCATACCCAGATTGTAGGGGAAAGCTTCTAAATACAATGTAAATAAACATCTGGAAAGAAAGAAATCTGTGATACAGTTCATAGCTTTTAATCTTTGAGTGAAAGAAAGGAAATGAATGGTGCTGTCCTTGCTTTTTTGTTCTTCTGGAGGAAGCACAATAGGAGAAGGTGAGTCATGAGTTTGTTACAGGAAACATGCAGCTCAGTAGTACATTCTGTTTCTGAGGCAGGCTTACTGAAACTGTACTGTTAGAAAAATTCCTTTGCATTGGCAGTGAAAGGTCTAAGAATACTTTTCCAGCCCCTAAATGATCGATTGTGTGTGTGTAAATGATCACCAATGTAGCTTTTAGGCTGAAAAGTTGTGACATAGGTGTTCAAATGACTTCCATGGAGCACTTAAAAGACAAATAATCCTTCTAATGTCATTGGGGGTTACAGATTATTTGCTGAGTGAAAACGAAAACACTTTCACTCACAAAGAACACAGAATTTCATCATATTCATATATCTTGAATAAGCCGTTGAAAAGGAAGATATTTACTGGAATTCAGAAAGAATTTTCTTGAGTTCTTACAGTGATAATGATCCCTCTTTCTCTGATGCATCACTCAGCAGGTGTCAGCACTGAAAATGTGGGCCTAAAACTTTCACATGGAGTTTTCTCCATCATATTATTATTTTTTAAGAACAATAAATAGTGTTTTTTGTTGAATCCAAAGAAGAAATTTGTTTTGACTGTAGAATGTGATTCTGGAGAGGAACAGCATGTATTATCCAGTGAATCATGCTTTTCAAACAAAAAGCAGCATACAAGGAAAGATCAAGGTTTATTATGCCTCACTTACTATCAAAGAAAAATGTAATGGCAGATGCAATGTTAGCAAATTCATGGTGCTCTGTTCACTTCTCCACAGCAGATGAATGACTGTAATTGATGGACTGGTCAAACAGACTGAAACAAAATAACATTTGTCTTTGACAGATCAAGGATTCACCTGCTTTCTTTTTAGAGAAAAACATGAAATCTGGAATGAAGTTTTATTGGAAGTAATGCACCTTCATTGTCAGTACCAGGCAAATGAGTAGTGGAGTGACAGAAGGTAAGCTCAATGTTCATATTTAATATTTTATTGCTAAAAGGCATGGATTTTTTTCTAAGTAATTCATACTTCTAAGAGCAAGATTGAGCAGGGCTCAGTGTTTAGCAACAAATGAGGAGGCCTAATGAATTTTCAAAACTTACTGTGTGAATAAAGTCACTTCACTGCTCAGTATACCTCGGAGTGTGCCCTGTGGACTCAGCAATATGGAAAACAACCAGAAAGTCCTCCTTCTACCATTTTTTCTCCTTTTTGCTGGTTGATATTTTTCTCTATGATATACCTAATGGCTCCTGGTTTTTTGAGGGGTGTTCATCAATATGGCTAAAATATTCTGTAAAGCCAAAAGTTATCTTTGTACCTTAGGGGAGAAGAGCCCATTGGCATTGGTAGACAAGATCTTTTGTCCACATGCCTCCCTCCCAGCCCCATTGGATTGTCCCTTAAAACTATGTGAAACAAGCAGAAGATACAGTTAGTGCTTTTATAAATATAATTTTATCCAAAAAATTCCAGTTCAAAGAAGGACTTCCAGAAAGAAAAAAAAACAAACACTATTTAAGTCAATATCTATTATTCGCCCTCTGAAAATTGTTTTGTTTGCTGCCGTGTTATCTAAAGTGTATGGCCTTTGCAATAAAGAAATCCAGCATATAAAACAACCTTTCCAATGAAAGCTGAATAAACAGTAAGCTAATTGTGTTTAATTTGCAAACTATTAAATTTGTGATAATGCTATTTAAACACTATGGTTCTCTACTGTACTTATCTGATATAATTCTTCCTTTGCATACGACCACATCCTTTCAATATGCATTGTCACATCTCTGATAAAATGGAGTTGAGAGTCATGACAAAACCAGCAACATCTGGGAAATGAGAACAGAAAAGCTGAGTGTCAGATAGCAATCAATGGATCACTTAAGGCAATTATGCTTAGGAAATGAAGGTAGTGCAGATGATGTAATTTGCACATGATCAGGCTGGTGAAGGGAGTCAACACTGCTCCCCTCAGGCTGTTAGGGAGATGCCTGTGCAGATGTCTGTCCTAGAAATGCCACACGTTCAGGAGAAGCTGTCAGCTCCCTGAGGAACCACCCACTTCAGATGAGACAGAACAGGGCAAATGCCCCGTGGCAGTGCCATCCATTAGGGCAGTCTGTGTAAGGCACGCTCTGAAGAAATGAGCGAACTGGAACAGAATGAAACACGAATTGTAAAGCACAGAGAAGTTCTCCTTCCAGTCAGTTTAAGCTTCCTGGCTCAGTCCAATCTTGACACCTCTCCAGTGACACATAACTTACTCTGTTTTGCCAGGTCTGTCCTTTCCCATTTGTCTAAGTGTTTTTGACTTTTTTGTCATTTCAACTTAGCCCATTTTCCTTCTCTGCATTTTCTAGTGCAATTAGTTGAGTGATTTTGCTGCCTTCCTTTTCACATCATGTCAACTAATCACTTGTCTGTATTTCTCTTGCCTTGGCTGGGCACATTTCTCTTATGCAACAATTCAGCTTTAAGCTTCCCCTCCTCTTAGGACTGCCCCTATTATTATTTATTAATGCTTTGCACAACTCTTCACCAAGAACTTTAACTTATCTTAAAGACTTCCGATAATTAAGCCCTACAATAAGCCTATAAAGGATGCAATTATATTATCTATTTACCAGATGGCTAACCAGGAACAGACAGAAGTTAGCTAAATTGCCCTGGGTTAAAAGTTGGGGAAAGACAGCACTGGGAATAGAATCCAGTGTTAGTTGAGTTTCTCTGCCAAAAGCTTGTAGTACTACAAAGTGTGTATACCAGCTGTTGGGGAATCACTGTGCTGGCCCAGAATTGTCCTGCTCTAGCTAAGAGCTTAAGATGTATTATTGAATAGGTTTTCAAACTCAGTCCTTGCCCTTTTCTTTCCTAAGGGGACAACAGAAACATCTGAACTTGTAAACTTAAAATGAAACTCTGCTGATGTTTTCCCATCTCTTCTGTAGTAGTTCTGTAGCTGAATGAGGTCTATCCATAGCTGGATTTTTTTTTTAAATTATGTGTATTATCAACAAAACCCTTTGAAAAAGAGAAAGTAATTGTTTGTCTGTCTATCAATCTATCTGTCTATCACAGTGTGAGCCAGTCAGACAGCCTGCCCACAGCACCCAAAAGTCATGCTGGATTTCTTATCTGTGCGACCAACCATCTGGACTACATACTGAATTCTCTGTCACCATTAAACAGAGGAATCACACTTTGTAAATAGCGACTTTAAGGATTTTTTTCCAGAGCTACTTATTTGGGGAGGTTGGCAAATTCTAACCAGTCCGTGTAAGTTTAGGTCTTGATGTCCATGTTCATCCTATTGTCATGTGCATGATCTTCTTTGATATATAGAATATTGAACAGAATAGAATTTATGGACTATTCCAGATGCAGGGTTTGCAGTGTATTCATGAAAGCATTGACGTGGTGCTCTGAATATTTTCATGAAGTATTTTAGGATCATTTTAAGTCTATGAGATCATTTTAAGTGTTACAGTGGAGACTTATAGTCCTTTCATGATCCTTTCACTGATCTTGAAATCTCATCTTAAACTAGACATGCCTAATTTTCATGCTGGGAATTAATCTACGAAGAATAGTTCTTATGATGGACAAAAGTAGTGATTTTCTGCTGCAAGAGCTGCAGCCAAAGTGTGATCACTTCTGTAGGGCTGGTCCCATCCCCCATGGAGGGAGAGCTGTTGTACAAATTATTGTCATTAAGTTGTAAACATGAAGAAATGCCTTTTGGTCATTTTGCTTTGAACACCTATGGGTTCCTGGAAGCTTTCTGGTGTGAATGGTGAGGGCAGCAATCTCCAGTTATTCTCAATACATTTCCAGGTCTTCAGGCACGTGTGTATTCCAGTGCCCAAGGTGATGCCTTCCAGCAGGACTAGTTACAGTACCTTGCATAAACTCACAGGAGTTGCAGAAGATCTTTAAAGGCCATTTGAGATTTTGTCATGAAGAAGATTAAATGATGGAATCTAGATGACCTTTCTACTTTGGGGAGGAAAAAAGCCCATCCATACAAAATTGTGCTCATTACTGAGGAAAATAAATTCTTGACTGTCAAGCAAATGGCCAGGCTTTAGAAATGGTTAGACTTGCACATCAATTACTAGGGAAAAACAACACCTGTGTACACTAATTACTTATCTAATGGAAGGTTTTCAGATATAGGGTCAAATTCTCCACTTGCATCAGTTGTATGTCACAGAAATGTAATTTTTGTCAATGGAAAAACCCACCGATTTACACTGGTAGATGTTAGAGTAAATCAGGTGAATGGGATGTTATGGTGCACAATAGGCGTGTCATTGCAATAAATAACATCTTTAACTTTTAAATGTATGCTTTATATATTCTTACATGATCGATGCTCCTTTAAGTACTGTTTGAGTTAATTTGAGTGCAGTTTTGTTTAGTCTTTGTCTCATGTTTGTTGACTTTTTACTTTCCTTGCTATGTCAAAAACATTTCAATGCTATAAATAAGAGCATGGATTAAATACATTCTTTGTGACAAGCAATGTGCAATGCATTCACTTCTTTCTTCTAGAAGACAGATTATCTTTTTCATTATTTTGAATCTGCACTCTTCCAGTATTCTGAAGATCAGTAGAAGTACATTTAGAATCAGTTATGGAAAAATGATGTTATATATATATTTTCTGCTTGTGACAGATGTGTGCTTTCACCTGAAAATATTCACACTCATACAAACTACAGTTTTAAGAAGTTGCAGAATCCATGACATTGGTTTTATTTACTACAGGAGCTGTGTATGATTCTTGTGTTATGATTCATAGGTTAAATCAATTAGGCTTAAAGTATTCCCTCTGGCTAAAGAGGTGGGTGTACAAAGGATCTGACTGGGGAGGTCATCATGCATCAGTTGTAGCTCCCTGTGCCCAGGCACTTGAGGAGCTGTGTCCTAATTCCCACCCCCACCAAGCATTCTGAAACATGTCTGATGTCCTGGCAGGTATCTTTATGGTTATATGGGCATGGCCAAACCTTTTATAGGTGTAAGTTGACTTGAGTGAAACTGTGTGTTTGCATTAAGGTAAAATTTCATGGATGGTGTGCACTGTACTCACAGCAAAGGGAGACTGGTGCTTTTTCAAAACCTGATCTCCCTGTGGTACACAGTACAGTAGTAGTTCACTTAAATAAAAACAAGAAACACACAGGAGGAAACACCAAGGGCAGTTAGCTATACAGTCTAGGTGCACACAGAAGACATCATTGTACATTTTCAAGTTGTATATTTTCACCAGATATCACATTTAGCCAGTGATCTGCAGGCAGGAGTAAGACAGGAAGAGTCTTTCCTTGGATAACTGTCCTAGGGCTCAAAAAATTCAGTGACTGTGAAGTCTAGTCTCATCTCAGGCAATTCTATTTTATATTTGTCTTCATTATTGAGCACGCTTCATATTCTCTTCCTCGGCTCGCTGCAGCTTCATTGCTTCATTTTATGTATCAGGAAGCCGGACAAAGCTCAACTGGCAGCAGGATTTAGACTTTTATTAAGTCAGATAGAAATCATCTCACTCAGTAATCTGGAAAGATGGTGAGAAGTCGTGAGTTTGGCAGGATGGTCTTTTTTAATTACTGCAGATTTCTGATCTACATTTCCCTGCAGTTTAGCATATTGTTATGAACTTGCAATGTGAGTGTCAAACTCCCCTCTAGTGGTTGGTACACAGAGAATAAACATTGATTTTGCTTGATGACAAGTATTTAACTCCGGACAGAAAAAGATGACAATTCATATGAGATTCTGATGGCTGTACATAGTGAATTTTTTTTTTTCTCCCTCTTTTAATGATTTAGTTACTTCACATGTTGAAATACTGTAATTAAAACGTTATTCATTGTCAAAGCAAACAAACAAACAAAAACAAACAAAAAGAATGATGGCATTTTACTCTGCAAAATGCGAATGTGCCACCTATTGGTGATGCCTCTGCACTTCTTGATTGCTCTCCAGCAGGTCAGTGGCAATGTCACCACGAACAATGCCAGTTGTCCCATGCCACACAACAGGGCTACACACAGCTCTGTGCCTGCTTGTATTAATGCAGTACTAGTGCTGCAATAATATAAAAGCAAGAATTGAGCAGTAAGTGTGAAATAAAGAACTGAGTGTTAAAAATGTGCAAAGAATAGAGTGACTCATTAAGTGTCATTATGATTAAAGAGTTGCATTTCTTGCTAACAGAGTTCTCAGCAGCAGATTGTGAAACCAGAAATACACTCTGCAAGGCAGAAGTTTTTTGCTATGTGTGAAGAGGAAAGATATGGTGAACTTGTATGTTTCTCAGCCATCTGAGCTGTAAATTTGCACCTCTACAATCCTCTCAGAGAATCTGTTAATAACTTTTTGGAAGCTGTTCTGCTGGAATCCTATAAGGCAGTAAGATTGGATCCTGCCTGCACAGGGTCCATGCATGGAAAGGAAGAAGCCTCGGGACATCTGACATTGTAAACTCTGTTGTGGAACTTTTGTTTCCCAGTTTTAAAAGCAGCCTTCATTCATCCTTTATGCATATTCAGAATTGTATTTCTGTTTATTAAATATTTCACACAGGTACCTCTGTTCTTCAGCAAGTGCCAGCGATTAAACCTGTCTATGCAGAAGTGGAAACTATTTTAAGTCTGTGGTCCTTCTAATTTTATTTTTCTTATAGTTTATATAGCAGTTACCAATTGTCCCACTCTCCAGGATGGTATTCAGTCACTGCTTATGGTACAGTACCACCTCTACTTCATCTCATTTATAGAAAAACAAAAATCAATGTTATTATTTTCCTCAATCTAAAACCAGCAAAACTGCTTTTTAGTAAAAAATCTTGAAATGTATTTTTGCTCATAATCTTGCTACTTCTTTATGGCATAGTTTTGGTGATGGTTTGGTGCAGTTTTTGTGCTTTGTATTTTTTTTTCTATTTTTTTTGTTAGTGGCACAGCTTAGTGAAAGCCTGACTGGCTGCAATAAGCTAAGCACTGGTGTGTGACATTAAATGTACACACTAGAATGTAAGATGTCATTGAAAACAAACCCAGTTCTGTAGAGATAAGGCAATAATGAGAGCTAGCATACAGCAAGCGCAATTAAAGTACACCACACTGTAATATTTGACTAATCATCTAAAAATATTGGTTTTCCTTAAACTTGAGATTTGTCAGAATCACCAAACAACCCAGCAGCCTAGATAAAAGTCAGAATGAATAATCAAAAAACCACATTGGAAAATATGGGGTATGTTGTTATACCCATAAAGATTGTAAAGCAATAGCTGTGTCAGGTCCTCTTAAAAATAATATGCTTTCATCTTATGTCTTAATGTAAGAGCGTGTTTTTGAGCAGATGTTCTGGGAGTGCTCCCTCCCTCCTGCAACGACAGAAGCATAGCAATGCTCCTAGAGAGGTTTACCTTTCAGAGCTGACAAGTGTTAAAAGAAAATGGGGGGTGTGAACAGGTTTATAATCTACATCACAGATATGTGGCAAAGGGTTTTAAAATACACTGTGTAAGGAAGAGGAGAAAAATCAGACACATTAAATAAAATCTATATAAATAGTAACAGTGAAGTCATACAATGATCTTTAGCAAAATAAGCCCCACTAAAGCAGGACATGAGCAGTGAGAGCTGCTATTTCTTATGGGATGCAGTGATAAAGAAATTACATACTTATTTGAGAGGAACATAAATAAAGATTAATAGGTTAATGAGTTATTTTCCTTTCATTACTATACTATTGTACTTTATTATAATTGCTTTGCACTCATTTAATTAAATTTGAACTAGGGCCAACACAAGATAATTTGTTTTCCCTGTACTAAACAATGAGTATGCAGATTGGAAGTACTGAAGCAGTAATCAGCCCTCTGTTTGCAACACTTTTCTACTCTGAGTAGACATTATAATTGATAATTTGATTGTTGCAGCACTCTGTGCAATATATTTTAAAGCAACATTAACATAATGGAAATTATGTTGTGTGCCTAATCCAAGCTTTTCACTGTGTAAGTATATGAATCCCATTCTGTAATGAATTAGGGCACTATCCACCAAACATGTGTACAACCTTTACACACCTCATTTTGGAACAGAGCTAGCTCCTTCTAGTCTCCAGTCAATGTCTTCCCTATCAAGTTATATCACTTAAGCTGTACACAGAAAGAGCTAAAATAGCTAAGCTAAGCATTTCATTGAAGCGAAATAAATCTTTCATTAAAACTAAGTAGGTTTTTTACAGTCTCTGTTTAATTTTTGCATTATTTCCAAGGAAGGTGTTTATGCTGTCCATTAGATTTTATCATTCCATTGTCTCTTTCCACCTTCTGAGAACCCTCCTAGCAAAACAGTGATGTGACTGAGAAGTTGAGGTAGGACTTTTCAATGCCTGTAATATAAACAAAAGCTACCTCATTACATTTTAATATATACTGAACTTAGGAAACAAAGCTTTTTTTTTCTCATGTTCTGCAAGAATGAGAGGAAGAGGCAGAGGCTCTGTTTGATCTTTTCTTTATCCCAACCACATGCCCACCACACAGTTTTAGTGCATTGCTTCCTGTTGCCTGCAGTGCCTGCAGAGGAGTGGGTGTCTGCATGTCCTGACCTGATGAAGTCCTGAGGATGGTGGGACAGTCCTCAGCAGTTGTGTGCCACCTCAGCAGTCCCCAAGGTTACCTTGCCTTTCAGGTTTGGGCCATGAAAAAGAAGTAGAAAAACAAAGTGAAGTGTGATGGCTTATAAAACTCTGCCAACTTTAACTTTATCTGTCTTCTGACAAAATAAGAGTGGTTTTGCTTGCGTAAATATTTGAGTCACCTCATTTAATATTTGCCTGTTTACTTTGCAGCCTGAGGTGTCTCTGTACTAGAAAGGTGAGTTGTGGGTTTGTAAAATAAGTTCAACTTGTTTGAGACAAGTGTTGTAGAGGAGAGTATTTCACTTACTGTCTTTTAGAACTGAGCTTGCAAAGTTTCCTGTGGTCTTCCCTATGCAAGGAATCCTACTGAAAATAATCACGATTTGAATTTTAGAGAAGTCATGATGAGCTTAACTGTGCTGCTCACTGGAGAGCAGTGCTGATGAGTGTGGAGTGGCCCAGGTTGTCTGCACACACTTCTTTTGTTCTTCACCAAGTTTCCAAAGGAAGTTTTTGAAGGAGATAGGAAGCCTGACTGGCAGGCTTGACTTCCCTTTTTTTCTCTTCTAGTGTGTATTTCCATTTCCTTTTGCTGACAGTTCTTTAACATCATTATAAAGCCTAATATATTAGGAGAGATGCCATTATAATACTCCTGGAGCTGAGAGAAAATTAGAAGTACAGGAGAAATGAATGGTGTTACAGATATTTAAAGAAGTGTCAAAGAGTGCTCCCTGCATCACCACCCAGCTCTAAAACCACTGAACCTCTGAGAGGTTCTCTCTGTCTCTCACAATGGTCTGACACTACGTGCTTCCACTTTGATTGTTTTGGGTTTCCTGTGGTTTTCCAGCCATGTAACAGCAACTTGGGGAATCTGGCCCCAGATAGTTTCTCTCTTACATACGAGTTTTCACTAAATAGGTCCCCAAGATCTCTTTGGGGTCCAGAGGTAATGAGCTGGACTTTGTGTCCATGAAAGGAGACAGAGCTGGCTGCCCGTGGTGAGGCACCATGTGTAGGGAGGGAGCTGGGGAGCCAGGATCCTTGCTGGAAATCTGGGGCTAGGGCAGCTCCTCTCAGCTTCATTCAAAGCCTGGAGGAGGGTTCTTTCCTGCACTGAGTAGCACAAAGACAGAAGCCTTTTGTAACTTGTCTACCATGAGGCCTAACCAAAGTCCCCTGAGCCTTAATAAAGGTTGCAGTCATCCTCAGTGCGGTTCAGCTTTGCAATAAAGGTTGGTGCATTTCAATAACTTTTGAGTTTTCCAGAGACAGGCTTTGCCTGAGCAAAGAGACATGGGATCCATGACAGACAGGGCATCATTTAGTGTTCATATCAAGAAGTGGTGGGATTTTTCCACACCACCTTAGAATCTGTTACGGTGGATTATGCCTTCAGAAAAACTAATTTATAATGTCTCAAGTAGAAAGTGGATCATAAGTGCTCTGTCTTTTTATACAAAGCCACTGCTGTCAGCCCATAAGGCAAATCCAGGGAGGCTTCTGTTTTCCATTTACTGTACTTTTCAATTGATTGGTCAGTGGTGTGTATCCTTTTTCAGTTTCTTTATTCCTTCTCTTTCAGACTTGGGCTATCATTGCCTGAAATCCTGAGGGTAACATTATAGATTTCTTTTTATTTCACACAGAGACCTTTAAACACACAACATGCCTGAATCGCCCCTCTATCTAGCTTTAAATCAGTCTGGGTGTGTAACTCAAATCACAGATTGAATGCTATAATATTGCTTCTTTGCACAATTTAAAAGCTTGGACTAAAAAGGTAACAACCCTTTTCATAGGTGTGCATAATAAATATAGCATGACTAAAGATGTAAGAATGAGAGAATATTTTGATATGAGGTGTTATAACCAAGCTGGGTTTATAGTGAAATCGAAAAGTGCAAGAAGAAAGAAAAGCTCTGAAAAGCATGAGGGGATCATGGAAGGGTATGGATGGAAAATAAAACAGGAGATTTTCAAAGCTGAAGTTTTGTAGCTAGAGAATTCTACCTGCCATCCAGTGTGGATATTTATTTGGGATAAATAAAATAGCAGTTGAGACTGTTGAAATTCATATATCAATCATCTGTAAGATAAAGCGGGTGGGGGAGATTGAAAGATTACAGAACAAAGGGGAAAGTGTAAGTAAAAGGAAGAAAATAAAAGAAGTCTGTGTGAAGGCTAAGATAAATAAGAGATTTTCTGAATACACAAGAAATGAGGTCACTGGAGAATGCAACTGAGTTTGAGACATTCCAAAGGTAACCTACCTCTGGTTGAGAGAAATGTATTTTTCAGATGTTTAAATCTTTGAGTCACTCTTCTCTATGAAGATAAGGATAATACAAAGAAGAGACACTGAAACAGAAAAAGGAGTATAATTAATATAGACTCTGAATACTTTCAAAAATTAGGACTTTAAAAATCAACCCAGAATTCTGGGAGAAACTGAAACACTCAGGAGGAGACATGAACATGTTGACCATGTTATCAGAAGTAGTGCCTGGCTGGAAATGCCTAAAGACTAGAAGTAGAGTCCTGGAGAGCGAGTTCTTGGCAGATTTTCAGCCATGACATGTGGTTTGGATAGTCTGTGGTTACAAGAGAATAGTTCTGTACACAGCAGTTCCCATTATCCTTGTGTACTATGGGCTTTTTTCAAGTTTGCAATAGAGAGAAGGGCACCAAAATGAGACCAAGGTGAAGGTGATGTGGAGGAGCAGTGGTGAGAGGCCACATCCTCACTCTGTTTGAGTCAGGGTATTTAAACACAATGAACTGTACTTAGGAGAATAGGAAAGACCAGGAACTTGCAATCAGGTAAAGAATGTATAACATGCTTTCAAAGACAGCCCAGACCAATGGAGAGCAGTAAGACTGAACAGCTCTCAGCAGCAAAACAAAACAAAAAAAGAATAAAAGAAAAGGAAAAAAAATGAACAGCAAAAAGAATCAGAGCAAGGCGTGAAATGCAAATACAGAATCTCCATGTAGTCTGATAGTGGTGAGGCCTGACAGTACCATTGTAATGCTCAAAAGGCCAGTTTTAATTATCTTTTTAAAAAGTTCTTGTGCAATCAGAAAAGGTTCAAAACCACTGCTAGTATGGTACAAGGGCAGAGAGACCTTAGTTAGTTGTTAAAGTTAGAGAAAGCAGGTCTATAGAACAGAGGAAATTAGGAGGTCATCTCATTGAGTCAGAGATAATTCTGAAGGGAATAGGCAGGATAAATGCTACCAGGTTAGTTGAACTCTTTTGAGATGCAAGAACAAAGGAGATGAACTAAGAGAAATCAATGGCCACTGTACATGGAATTCCTTACACAAATTGGGAGCAGTTGCATATATAAAATATTTCACTAAGGGCAGCAAGAGGAAGAAAAATTGAAGCAATAATTTAAAGGGTTAGTGTATCTAAGATTTTAAAAACATAGACATTTAACATTAGCATTTATAATGAGCTATTTTCTTTGCAAATAATTATACATAATATTTTTGCAAGGAAGCTCTATTGCAAGAAATAATAAAAGAAGACAGAAAACCTTCAAAATAGAAATTTTAATTTAGAGGTGGCTATATCTGGTTATTGGAAATTTTTCTGCAGTGATTCCCCAACAGCACAAGTAAACTGTGTGTGGAAAGAGGAAGTAAATACCACTTTACTGTATATACTTCTGTGTCTACCGTTTATCCTGTTCGAAAACAAGTACAGCAGAAGGGAATGTGTCATCAGAGGAGTTACTTGATTTTTGGGTTTGCTTGAGTTTTTCTGTTTTGTTTTGTTTGGGTTTTTTTTTTAATTAATTTAAATTTACATCTGTGCAGAGGAGTACACAAATGCACACACAACACACACACACATATATATTTGTATATATATATATATGGTATCATAACCCAGAAATTTGCATGCTGTACTTCTCAATTAAAATCGTGAGAGCCCTTCAGGGACTGGTGCTTCCCAAGAGCCTCCCTGTTTAACCAGGAGCTCCCCTCTTGTGTAACACAACACTTCATGGAAAAGTGCTAACTGAAATGAGGGTAGAAGGGACACAGGAATTTTTTTGCCAGAGACAAATAAACTCCTGTTCAAATGTAAAAATGCAGAATTCTGTCTGTACATGGGCTAACAAATGCTGTATTTTTTAATATTAGGAGTCCATTGAAGGCTGAGATGAAGCTGTAACATCCTGCCTGGAAATGGGAGCCTTTCCAGCAGAGTGATGATGGATCATCAGACTCACTCTGTCAAATAGAAAACTTCATCTCCAATAACTGGGGCTCAGGTATGATGCAAGACCACTCCTATTCACCCAACGATGACGGCCTCTATAGAAACTGTCAGCAGAGGTCCCTATGGTCTGCTGAAACCTAGAGCTTCCCTTTTCTTTCCAGGATGTGGAAATGGACATAAATGTAAGTTAACAGTAAAAGATGAAGCACATTGAAGGGCGGAGAGTGGTGTATGATTGTGAAGGTGAATGAATATTGAATTGCTGTTCATTGAAGCAGTTAGGAACATTAAGCACTCTGGATTTTAAGTATTAGAAGGGGAACATGCACTATACCTGTACTTCTAGGATGTGTGCCTGAGAAACCAACATATACCTGTACAACCCTAAAAAATCCCCTATAGATTCAGAATCATTCCTGAAACTTGCCTAGTTTGTGTTTTGCTTCGCTAGGCACATAGAAAAGATAGGATTTTCCCTTCTCCTTCTCAGGCAAAGTGGGTTCCAAAGTGGTTCAAATCCTGGTAATCCAGCCTGAAGAGTGAAATATTCCTGCAAAGAGGGGGTATGCTGTCTGAAGAACAGATCTCTGCCAGGGCTGCTGCTCTTACAGGCACATCCAGGCTGGCTGTAAATGAGGTTGTTCAGGCAGTAATGTAGCCACAGCAGCTCAGAGCTGCACAGGGCACGCTGTTTACCCAGTTTTTCAGCCATGGAACAACATTCACATCAGTGAATGCAGTGGAGACATACCCAGAATAAGAATGTGATTTATTCTTTCAATGTGAGAAGCAGCTATATGTTCAACAAAGGCTTTCCTTAGACTAATGGCCAAAGTAGGCCCCAGTGCAGCTCCTCTATAGACTGAGAAGAAAGGATTGTTTGTTGAGGCCCAACTGTCCCCAAAAACCAGTCTGCTGAGTGGATTCTGTCATGTGTGAGTTCTCTGCTCGCTTCATTGTCACGGGTGTTTCCGCGTGCCCGCCATGCACGGCATAACTGGGGAATTTACTCTGCAGTTGCTGATAGAGCAAATAATTCAAAGTCCTGTCATAGCTTGGAAAGAACAGATGACTACTATAGAACAGTTTATATAAATATATAAGATATTTTTTTACCAGTGGAATACAAGACAATGTGATTTTTCTATAGACCCTCTCATTCTCAAGGAATGGTAAAGCATTTAATGAAGGAATGAGTTGGAGTTGTGGTTGCTCAGTCCAGAGCAATGGCTGGTTTATCCTTTCAGTGCAAAATCATTATGTGCTCAGCAGTAGCTCACAGAGTCATGGCCAGTAAGGGCTGCTCTGCTGAGACAGGGACACTGACCCTGACACTCTCTTTGTCCCCTCAAAACATCTGTGGTATTGCTTACTCTCTCCTCGAGTGGGTACCAGAGGAAAAAAGAAGGAAACTTTTGTTAGTGCTGAGGTTTTCCTCAGTGCCAGTGACAATAACTTTGACCATGTGGCACCTTTAATTGTGAATTGCAAGAGCTGCAGTTGGGTGAGCCCTGGTTTTTGTGTAGGAGCTCTGCTCTTCACAACTATTTTCTTGGTCAGCATGTACCTCCTGTATTGGGAAAAAAATACATGTTCTCCTGCTCCAGTGTGGGTAGCTACCCTTCCTGAACCAGTGAAACAGCCAAGGAGTAAAACTTCACCATTTGCTTTCCAGGGAGACTTGACTTCAGCTGAATTTCAAAGCCAGTTACACATGTGCGTCATGTAAACTAATGCTCCTGAAAATTGCTGCTTTTTGAACCAAATTTATAATATCACTCATTTTGTAGGCTGCTCATTTCAAGCCTTTTGAAGTGCTGTTTTTATTTGCATATCTCTAGCATTGGTTTTTGGATGTAACACTGCTGTGTTCTTTGTCTTTCTTAGTATTTGGTTTAGGTTGTTGTAACAGAAAGGACCACTCCTCCCAGCAGGGAGGTCTGTCTCACCCAGGTATTGCAAGGACATTCAAGGATGTGGTGCAGAGCAAATGGTTGTGCTTGCACAACCAGCTTGCATGTTAGAACTGCACATTAGCGTGATTTTGGCGCTTGCACAATTTGCAGTAAACTTGGCTGGAACTGGAGGGTAGAAGCCATTGCTCTAAAATAAAGGGGATCAGCTGGAGAAGGCAGTGTAAGTCTGTGTGTAAGTCATGCTCTAAGCATGAGCCCTGTTAATGGATCACCAGCTCTGCTCTCCCTTTCCCAAGCCTTGCACATCACACAGTGGTGGATCAGCACACATCCACAGCCCCTCTCCTGGGGGTTTGGCAGACAACACGTGGAGCCCCAGAGCAGAACAGAGATTGTGACTTCATGTTCCACAAATGCAGAATTTCTTCTGGTTGGGCTCAGATCTCAGAACCTGCCTGTCATGCAAGTTTTCTCAGATGGGCTTGTCATGCAGGGCCTCACAGCTCAGTGTTTAGACACGTGAGTGCTCTGGTTTCCATCTGTGCAGACCAACGCAGATTGATTGAGAAGATAGTACCCCAAAGGTCTCTGATTCATTCAAACACTTCAACATATCCCCATCTTCAGCCATGTGGAATATTTAGTTTTTAATGATACACACATTTGGACAAAAGCACAAGCTGCTCATGAGACTACATGAGCAGAAGGAGAGCCTGTGTTGATCAGCTCCTTTTCTGCTGGAAATTATTCATTCAGGTCACCCTGTTACTGTAAAAGTTTGGGAGCAGGAGTGAGTCATGGAAAGAGCTTAAGGGGGTGGAGTGGCTCCATTGGATGCAGAATGATGGAGGGTGAGAGGGTGAGGAGGAGAAGGGCCACTGCCCCCTCAGGCTCCTGATCCTGGTCGTGGTCCTGCATGTGGCTCCTTTGCTGCTCCGGCTGCTGCTCCAGCCCAGGAGCCACCTCCTGTGTGCAAGACTGATTTCCCAGTGCCTCTCTGGGACTGCCATGCCTCCTGTGGCCCCTGCATTGGTGGCTGTCTGTGTCTCCATGCCTGTCACCCTGGGCACTGCAGGTAGAGCCACCCCATCCCCACTCCCATCAATGCACTCTGGGCAAAAGAGGAACTCGCAGAGTTGAGGCTGTGGTTGCTGGGAAGGGCGCTGCTGTATCTCAGAAGCTGGATGGATGTCATTGAAAGTGAGAGAAGGGGAAGAAAACCCACAGAACAAATTTTGGAAAATCTTTATCAAACACTACCTGTTGTGGGAACTGCTTTCAGTGAGATGCAAACGCATTTTCCTTTCATTTTTGCCACGGTTCTGAGCTGCTTCATTAATAACAGACTTGTTTGGGAGACTGACAAGATGGGAACCAGCACTGTAATTACACACTGCTCTTTTTGTGAGGACTGCTGTGAAAACAACACTGTGTTCTCATTTTCTCCAAAGACAAGCCGGGAAACAAATTTCTAACACCTTGCCCTCTGTTGCAGCTGGACACAGTTCCAGACTGACATGAATCAATTAAAAGCAAAAATGTAACCCATAGAAACATTATTCAGTAAGCTTCATACAAAAGAAAGCATTTCTACTTGCCTAATTAAAGGATGAGAAAAAAAGTATATATTTCTGGCAGTAGTTGTGGAAGTACTTTGCTTTTTTTTTTTTCCAAAAGTCAGACCATCACAGCACAAACAATTAACAAAAGAAAAATGTTTCCTTTTCCTGGAGTTGGCTAATTAAAAACTTTCTCCCTCATCAATTCACTGAACACCGAAGGAGACATATCATGGCTTTTTAGCACCTGGAATGCCATATTTATTTTTCAATTGAAAAACTGTATTATAGTGAACTGCCATACACACAGCTTACCTGGATTCTCTAAATAAAGCAGTGATAATCTTTATCATTGCTCTCTTGACTTTGTTTCAACATTCTTTTTAATGCAAATTTCCTAATCTAACTTGTAAAACATTTAATATTTAGAATATACTCCTTTAAGATCCATCAAAAGAGGCAAAGCTGCACAACAATGCCTGGTGCTGGAGCATTGTGAGCCTGCTACAAAGGAATGAGGTGATTCTTTCTTTCAGGTCAGAAGGTCAGGCTTCACTGCATTAATTTTGCTGAGTCTCTTTGTTATTTATAACAAACAAGGTCATTTATTTTCATTTCCTTGTTTCTAATTGCATGCATCTCCTTTGGAGTATGAACTCAGTAAACAGGTGGCTGAAATGCTGGGGAAAATACTTGAAGCTGTTCCAGAAAAAGGGCATGTCCCACACTGGTAAAGCAATTTGATGAGTTAGAGATTTAGTCATAGCAGGATGTGCACCTGCTTGAAAGCAAACACACTTCTCTTTGGCACACACAGATACATGCAAATTAAAAGAGATTATTTCACTCTGAATGGTGGGTTGATATTTGATCAAATTTAACACTGTATATTTTAAATAAAGGCTTGGTGTATATTAGTGAAATACAATCTCTTTTCAGCTGCTTTTGATTTTTTTTTAACTTCTCTTTGAGTATTACAAATGAATGATATTTCTTCACTAGCTGAGCCTACAAAAAGAGTATGTCTCTGGAGGAGAACTTTATCAGAGGATCTTTATGATGAGAACTACCTACATGCACTGAAAAAAAATGGGATAATGAAAAGCTAGGATGTTTGACTGACAAGGAACAAACCAGATGTTAAATTTTTTATTCTAAAATGAATTCCCACAAATTAAAGGGCATTCATTGGAGTGATAGCAGTGTGTCTTTTTAATCCTGTAAACCCCACGTTTCCAGGCAGCCCAAATGGAACTCCTAAATATATTCATGGGCAGCTTTTGCATAGGTAGTTATTGAATTTGCATTTCAAAATGCTGGCACTGCAGGGCTGAATTTGTGACTGCTTTGTCCTGAAAGATGAGATACACTGTGGACTGCCTTGATTTTAGGGGTATTTGAGAATACAGCAGGAAGCAGTAATTGTCTGGCATGACTGAGCTTCTCTTGTTGGTGGTTGAGAACAGGTCCAGGGCTGAATCCATAAGGGAAACAGAGGGAGATTTCTCAGCAAGGTCTTCCAGCTCCCCAGAGAATGGGAGGCACCATGCCCTGTGTCCACAGGCTCTGCACTGAGCTTTGGAGCTTAAGAAATGCCTCTGAGCAAGGGGAAAGTGTGGGAGGAAAGCTGGAGAGAAGGATGTGCCATCCCAAGAAACAACTGTTTTGTCTCTTTTCTAAGCTTGGGCATTGAGGGGTTGTTTGGAGGAGGCTCTGCAAGGGGCAGGTATCCTCCTGCTTAAATTGTCCTTTTCTGCAGATTATTTCCAAAGAGTGGGGCAGGGAAGGCAATTTGGTTGTAAGGACTGTGCTACAGCTTTCATTGTTTAGGATGCATACTGGAGCCTTTCTATGAGAAGATTACTGTCCTGGGCTTTTCTTTCCATGCATGTGAAAATATATTTTGTAATTTCAGGGAGACAATATCATTAAATGGTATGTTGGAAGAAAGAAAATATTTTTTATCTCTAAAATCGATAAAAATCCAAATCCTTTCTTTAGCAAAATATTTGTTTCTTGAATGTAATTATAAATGTCATTGTACATTCTTCCTGACTTCAATGCTTATCTTGAGGAGTTCAGTGAAAATAAATTGTTTTCATGAAAGCAGAGAAGCTATTTGATAAACACACTGTCTCAGAAAATTGTTCCTGAAGCAGAGGTCGTTCTCTCACTTTAAAAGAAAGAGAATATGTTTTAGAAAACAAGCCAGGCAGCAGAAAAAAGCATTTTTTGTTTCAGACAATTCATTTTAAAAAGCAATGTGTAAATCACATGGAAAATTCTGCATTGATTATTTTGACTGCTGTAGAACCCTGGAATAAATGAAGTTGAAATAGACTTATATCAAAGAACACTGCATTTAGTAGCAAGTTGGAGTGTTATTTTACTACTGATATTTTTGGTTTTTTTAGATTTGGTTTTGTGATCAGATGTTTTATTAAATATTAGCCATTCATGGTAATATGGACTGATTCTTTAAGACCAGCTTGGCACACACTGTTCATCAGGTTCAGGAAATAGTCTTGAGAACTGGAATCTGTCTGTCAATACTGAAAACCTGGCCCACTGAGGCATACAAAAAACCAAAAACCCAAAAAAACCCACAACAACAAAACAAACAACAATAAAAACAAACAAACCCCTCAACTCTATAACTGAACATAAGTCCTGAATGAAAGTGTTGCAGTTCATTTTGGAGATGTTACTGCAGTCCCTAATCACACCTTCAGAAATCTATTCTTTAATTTTCAATCTGATGAATTTGTGTATGTGTCTATTACTAAGTCCCAAACTCTGTTGTACAAGTACTTATAAAATAGTGCTTCATTTTTTAAATCCTCAGCTAGAATTATGCTGCTATTAATATCAGAGTTATTAATATGCTCTCAGAAGACTACATCATTAATTAGAAGACCTAAAGGATAACTAATGGGTCCTTTGGAAGACTACTCCCAGTTATTGTATGAGTCTGATCTATCCAAATACAGCAATATGTCTACAGCCCTATTAATTATTTTTTTAATATCTTCACATTCTCTAGCATTGGTCACTAATTCTTTCATGTTATCACCCGTGGCTGGTAGATGGTGTGACATTAATACCATGGTAAGTCACTGTAACGTTTGAAAGGGACATGATGACAGCAGCATTTTTAAATAATTACTTTTGTTTTTAAGGCATGACTATGAAACTAGACATTGCTTTTATCTTGTACCTTGGCAGTGTCTCATCAAGTCCTTCATTGGCTCCCAAGAGATGACCAAAGGCCCATCCCTCCCACAGCCACCAACACAGGATGTGCCACCTCCCCAGCTCTGGGGACAGCCACTGCTGCTCGCCTTCCCCCCAGGGCACCACGCAGCTCTCAAGGGTGAGTATGCCCTTGAATTGGGGATTGTTGAATTTAACTAACAAAATCTCAGAAAGACATTTCATTGATTGCTCCAGAAACATCCCCACGTCCTTCTTTAGGTGCTTTATATTGCAATGTGTGCACCTCAAATATATCAGAGGTCATAGGTGTGTATTTCAAACCATTGCCTAAAAGAACATTGGATGAAATTAAAACTGAGAAACATGCATGAGTGAATTTGTTGCAGATACAAGGATTAAATGTAACCTTTCTCACCTGGAAAAACTCTTCAGTATATCTCACTAAGACTTTTCATTAAAATAATTCTTTCAGTAATTACATTTGGTTCTGCTGTAAAAGGAAGGTTTCTGCCTAACATGTTCCTCTAGACTAACAGAGAAATTTAGAGAAGAATTTAGATTGCTCATGGTGAGCATGTTTTTCTTTCTGTAGATGTTGTCCTTGTAAATTCCCTGTAAAATGTAGATGCCAGTGGCTTTTCTTCCCCCCTCATAATAGTTCCAGCAGTTTAAATTCAACAACTGTATGAATGTGGAGAGAGCTGCAGGAGAAAACCAGAAACATACCACATAGCTTTATATCAACAGATGATATAAATTATATATATGTACATGTAATTATATATATATATATATGTATATATATATATATATATCACCATATACAGCACCATCTCTAAGCAAGTTTTCCTGTCTTGCTTTAAAATGGCATCCCTGGAAGAAAGGAATACACTGCATAAATTTCTTAGTTTCACTTAAAACTTTTATTCTTTAATGCTAATCTGGAAGTGATATTGTTCCAGTCATTGTTCTCCTGATGAAGTGAATTTTTATATCACTGGACAGTTCACTTAGTGTTTTCAGTGCTGCAATCAGTTCGTTTTTCAACGTGGTCTTTATCCCACAACAACTGTGTACTAGTGTGTGAGGATACTGTAACACTGCAGTCAATAGCAACAGGATATTCCTTCTGCCAGAAAGTAATCCTATATTGTCCATTACACAGGTTATTTTGGAAGGTTATGGAATACTTTCTTTAAAGCAGCAGAAACCTTTTTGCTGTAACATAGTTCAACAGTATTAATGGTTGTTTCTGCCCTCTAAACAACTAAAATATCTGGTTTTCTGGTAGAATATTATTTGAAATATTGTATGTGATTTGAGGTGGTAAAATACTTCAGGTAAAGTAAGAGACTTCAACCCACAGAATCATCGAAGAGGCACAATCTTTGAAAACTTTAATAATTTTATTTTATTCCCAGTTTCACAAAGTAATCTATTTCCTGATTTGGGCCTGAAAGAATTTTCACAAACCAAAAACTTGCAGTCGCAGTTCCCCCAGTTGTTTGGCTTCTCTGATCTGTTGGCTGAAATTCCCTCCTTTACTGCAGGAAAAGTAGTCAGTGACTAATAAGTGTTTATTGATCTCTGCTTGAGATACTTGCTAAGAGATGTAGATATCAATGAATATTTCATCTGACTTAATGTTAAGAACAAAAGTATTTTCTTTATTGCCTCACTTATATAGGATATTCATGCATGTGTGATCACTTCTAAACACCATCTGACTCTACCACCTGGTGAGAAGGGGACTTCACTGAATTAATATGCTATTAATTGCACTTTTTCTTAGCCAGAAGTTAGTAGTGTAGTTGTTGCTTTGAAGGGTTAGTCAAAATATTATTGATTCTCAGCAGCTGTACTTGATAAGTAGAATATAGGTCTAATTCAAAACTCATTGCAGTCAATTAAAGGGACTTTCTACTGATTTGAGGAGGCTTTAGACTCTTTTCTAAACCAGACCTGCTTGGTACTCTTTCTTTTCTCCTTCTTTATTCCACCCTTTTTGTTCTGTGCCCTTCCATCCTCCACATGTGCTCTGCAGGAAGACGCTAAGACAGTCTTAACAGGTGACGGCAGAGATGTCAAATTCCTCCCTTTCCTCTTGTTCCTCCCAGTTCTTACAGAAGCCAAACGACAGTGTAGGAGACTGGAGGAATAGTGGGTCCTAGGATGGTTAATATTTACCTTTCTCTTTCTCCCTCTTTCTTCCCTCTTCTTCTTAAAGCTGAACCAAAAATTTCCAGGACGTACCTTGTTGTGTCTGGATAGGTTAAAGTTTGCCAAGTTAAAGTTTGCAAATACTTCATCTGGATGTTTTAAAATTTGCCAAGTACCTTATTCTACTTAAGAGTTCTAAAAGTTTGTGGGTAAAAGTTGTTACTGAACCTCCTGAGAATTTGGGTGTTTCTCCCATGCAGTGCCCAGGGTAAATCCAGCTGCCTTCCCCTAAGCCTGTGGAGAGGGCTGGGGCAATAGACATGGACCCTGCATTGTGCAAGCCAGTGCCAGGATTTTTAATGTTGACTCTGCATTGTAAAACTGGAGCAGAGAGTTTCAGTCCAGCCTTGGCTCACTCCATCTCTTCTCCCTCATTTTCCTGCCCCTCCCATGCTTGCTGTCTTTGCCAGTGGCAGGGAACTGTGTGGTCAGAGACCCGGCGTTGCTGAGGTGTGGTGATTCTGGAGGACTTGGCTGCCTACCTGAGAATTTGGTGTTAAGAGATCTGGTCTGTTTGCTCTTACCTCTGAGGTTCCTTCCTGACCCTGTGGTTTGCTGGAGTAAATCTTCCAGTGCCTTTCTTACTGAGCCTCAGATACTATTTCCATGTTACCGAACTGACACAGGGTTTGCAAAGGCTGTAAGGATACAAAGTTTGGCCTGGTACAGGGAAAAAAAAAACAAACAAAAAAGCCTTCCAAAAAACTCCCCAAAAAACCAACCAACCAACCAAAGAAAAAACAAACAAAAAACAACAACAAAGAAAAACAACAACAACAAAACCCACAAAATCAAAGAGAAAAAAAAAAGTTGCAAGGCCTATGTGGGAATCAGCCAGGCTTGGAACATTCATATTTACCTGTGCAAGTTGAAAGGTTTCTGGGCAGCAGTGAGAATTTGTCCAGGCACACTTTCAAGTCTGTATATGACTGATTCACTCAATACAATTTCTGTTCTTACATCAGAAAAGCAGTTTGAGTGTTCTTAATGGCTTTTAAAATTGAATTGTGATGATGAGTCAGAAGAAAGTATAGCTCAAGATAGAACATAGTCACCATTTGTGTGTTGCTTCCTGAATCATAATTGTTGGCATCAGAAGGCATACATTCAAACCTTTATGAAACAAGGCTTTTTGAAAAGTTTCTTTGAAATTGAGGACCCAGGACGAGGGAAATTACTGGAGTATCCAATCACTGTAGATAGGTACTTGCTTTTATTAAACCGGCAGGGAAAAAAAGAATACTTACTCAAAATTGCAAATACTTCATACTTCCATCTACTCTGAAAAAAAAAAAAAAGTAGAATTTCAAAGCCATAGTTTTACCAAAGGACCTTTAAGAGAATGGCTTGAGAGAGGAATTTGCTGGACTCCTTTCAAGCATCATGTACAGAAGGTTATAAATACTTTACCTTTTTTTCTATCTTTAAGGTACTCCTGAGATAGATGCATTTAAATGCATTGTAATAAAAAATAGATAATGACATCATGTATATGGATTAAAAGTATAGCAGAGATTACTCAAGTTTACTTATTTAATATACTACATTGAAGAGGTGTTGAGAAAGAAAAACACACACTTCCCTAATTCTTTAGTTTGTACAATTCTCTCTGGTACAGTCTCCCATAAACCATAATATGTTATTTAAAAAGAAAAATAAATTAGCATATATATCCTAGTTTCTCTTCTGTTTTTCTTTAGATCATTTTAGATCACTTATTCATTTCACTGCAGTTGTACTAGCTCTGCAAAAGACTTACTTTGAGCACTAGGTAGAGGTGACAAAGGTAGACTGTAGCCGAGAATTGTAATTCTTTTATTGTTGAAAATCAATTGAAGTTCTGCTTTAGTTTCATGATAGTATAAACAGAGAGTATTTCAAAACTTTTCACCAAATAATACTTTGGCAGTGTTTTGCCTAGCTTGAATGTAATTACCTTTTTTTTTTTTTTTAATGCTGACTGAATCTGTTCTGCTTCACATTAACTTTCTGAGCCAGTGATGTCAAATCAGAGTATTCTGAGGTATTACTGTTGTGGGTATTACTTTTAGAAGAACTGTGTTGGAGACAGCACAATACTTAAAACCTCTATTTACGTCACCATTATTTGCTGATCTCCTGACCCCAAGTCTCCTAACCAGGGGCAGTAGCTGCCTGTCCCTGGAGCACCTGCTGTGCCTCCCACCTGCAGCCACTCCCAGCAGAGGCTGCTGCTCTGGCAGCAGGGGGACAGGAGAGGTGAGCTGGGCTGTGCTGCCAGGCAGGAGCTGTGCCCAGCCACGCGCTGCCCGGGGCCATGGATCACACAGGTCTGCAGCCTCACAGTGCCTGCTTGCTGGGTGGCAACAGGACCAAAGCCAGACTTGGAATCGTTTGCTGATCATTCCTCACTCGTGTAGTCTTCCTCTGAATTCAGTGGAAATATGCTTTCAGATTTCTTTAGAAGTGTAGAGACCCTGAGCTAGGCAGTGGGAAATAGCTGTGTTCATACAGCAGAGCAGTCCAGAACTTGAGGGCAACTATCTGTCCCTATACCTGAGAATCTGCTTAATGCAACACGTGCACTTGGGTAAAATTCTACTTTTAGCCTCAGTTGAAAGGTATTTGCTGAGCCTGTACACTACCACTTTTCCATCACTGTGCTGGAGAAATGCTCTAACGCGATGTTGCATTCTGAAACAGTTTCATTGTCTTTTTCTGAGCAATTTGTTTCTCTCAGGAGCATAAGTAATTTTTTCCCACAGTTATGGGGTGTGCCCTGTGCAAATACTCTGTGCTGTATGTACTTTAACCATTTCTCTCCTAGTAACAGAGTACATTTTGGAGTCTTTTCCCTTCGGTTAAAAACAGTTGCCATAATGAATATGAAATTGGATTAGGTATTTGACAGTTGTATGCCTGTTATCTTTGCTATTGAGGCATTTACCCATTCATACAGTTTTCTAGAAAGTTAAATTCTAAATACTCTATGGAAATACAAATAGCATCTGTGCTATGTTTAACTCCGTTCTTAGTGCAAAATACCATGCTAGAGATCTTTGCTTCAAAGTGTGATACTTCAGAACCAATATCCTGAATAAGGGTGATCTGGCATATCCTATGCAACCAGGAGCTACATGTGTCACCACAAATATTGAACATAAGATTCCTAGGAATGGACTTGGGAAGATGTTCCTTTCTACATGATGTAGCTATTGACTGTTTTACAGTTTGCTCCCAATGTTTTTAGACAGTGAAGAATCATGCCTGGAGATGAAGCTCCTGAGGCCTGGGCACAAAGCTCCTGAGACAGGCATCAGAAGTGGTACTGAGGATGTGTGTCCTTCAGAGAAGGTCTTGCTGCTGTTGTGCAGTTAAGCCTTGTATACTTACGTTACCATTTCTATTTTGCAGCCGACTGGAGGAAACTCCATCTGGAGTGTACTTTCAGCTGCATTAGAACTGCCCAGGAATCCCCCCTAGACCCAAAAGGCAATCCTCTCCCTGTCACAGAAGCCTTGAGTCCAGGGTGTGTTTCCATCCTTCTTCCTTGCACCTTGTCTGCAGGGCTCAAGTCATGAGGTTAAATGGTCTTGTGCTGCTTTGGTGTTTTCTCCAAAAGTTCTGGAGCAGATTTTCGGGTCAGCAAAGCTCCATGCAATGGAGCAGATAAGGCTGGGCTGTGCCTACGACTGACAAAACAAATTTGGGTTATTAGCGGGTTGCTTTGACTCATCACCTGGCGACTTTGAGAGTGTGAGGAGGTTTCTGTAAGTGAGGCAGGTTACTGTGGTTTAAAGTCTTGCTCTTGACAGCACGTTAGAAAAATCGCGTTTCTTCTGCCACCAACCTGACGCAGCAAGGCAGCGGTGCGAATCGATAAAGTGCATTATCCAAAAGAAAAAAAAGGCGGAAAACTGGTGGAAGCAGTGAAAGTTACTCACCTGGAACCTTCCGGGAGCGAGGACAGCCATGGGCAAGGCCGCTGCCGGCCGCGCTCCGGCCCGGGCGGGCGAGCGGCGGCGCGGGCNCCCACCTGGGGTCCACTGCCCACCTCTCCTCTCATCCTCCTCTCTTCTCCTCCTTGTTTACCTTGCACTTTTCCGCCGCCTCTTCCCCCGCTGTCCCCGCCGCCCCCCGGCGCTCTCTCGGGCAGGCTCGGCGCCCCGCAGCTCCGCTCCCTCGGCGGTTTGCCCGTGCCCCTACCCCGGGCAAGGCACTTGAAGGTGGATCTATTAAACCTCCCGGCGGTCTCTCCAAGTGGACCAAGTCTCCAGCATGGATGTAAGATTTTATCCGGCTGCGGCGGGCAGCGCGCTCCCCGGAGACCCCTCCAACCTGGACTTTGCCCAGTGTTTGGGCTACTACAACTACAACAAGGTGATTATTCCCGCGGGTGTTAATTCCTCGTGCTGCTGCCCGGGCCGGTTGCCCGTGGACCGCAGTTGGGGCTCCGTCGGGGCGGGGAGGCTCGGGGCTGGGGGATGCGCGGAGCCCGGGGCGGGTGCGCCCGCCGCTCTCCGCGGGGCCGGGGGATGCTCGGCCCCGGGAAGTTGTGGTCGGCGGGGCCGGGCGGCTCCTCCTGCCGCGGCCGCCGCGGGGCTCTCCCCGGGGAACCTGCCCTCGGGCCGGTGCTCGGGCGGTTCAGAGGGGTGCGAGCGGCAGACAGCCGGGAGGAGCTCGGAGAGGCGATCCTGCTCCCCGTGGCCGGCGAACAAAGGCGCGTCCCGAGCGCGCAGCGTTCGCGGTGGGGTCGGGACTTGCCGAACTTTCCCCGGGCGGGAGCCGTGGCGTCTCCCGGCAGAGCCCGGTGGGCTCGGACTGCCCTGTGAGGAGAGGACGGAGCCTCCCTCTGCTCTGTTCTCTCGGCTCAGTGCGGCTCTGTTATGGCCAGTTCCTAACTAGAGGATTATCCAAACGGGAGGATTACCTAAAAGTGCATCAGCTGCTGGTACAGGAGGGTAACTAACGCTCCGCTTTGGCGAGGGCTGTCAGAGAAGTTGCAGTGCCACTTCTGTCTATTCACACCTCTGCGGCATGTGCAGTGTTTGGAGTAAACGTTAGTCAGAAGCAATAGTCATTTCCCAGTGTCTTACCTTTATTTACAGAAATATGTTTTAATAACACGGGGATGATTTGTTTCACAAATTACCCAAATCTGGGAAAGGCAAAGTTGAGAATGACACTGTGACTCATGCTATTTTGAAAAAGACTTAGCTGTTTGCACTGTGATGTGTCAATAGCACATTGAGCTATTAGCACTGGGCCCTCACACATGCACATAAAGATCCCTTTCACACTGTGTTTTTCCTGGTGCTATGTTTGTCCAACCTCTGGGGCCTTTTGTGAGGCACTGTACGAGATGCTGGGGAAAAGAAGGGTGCTGCATAAAGCGTGAACTTACGTTAAATCCTGTTTTTTTCAAAAATGCTTTCCAAACGAAGATATAAACTTTGCTGAAATACAAAGCTTACTTTCAGAGAGAGAAGTAACGTGGGTTCAAATAGATCCAGTAGCTGGTGAAAACTTTCTCCCAGAGAAATCGCGTCTGGGTAGATGTGGTGGGTGACTCCCGTGTCGCTCTGCAGGCTGATGTCCATCGCGGCTGCTGAAGCTTGGCGGGCGGGGCGCGGTGTCCGGCCGGTGTCCAGCTGGCCGCGCTGTCCGGCCCGTGTCCAGCTGGCCGCGGAGCGGCGGGGAGGGGGCGCGCGGCCGGCCCGCGCATGCGCCCCCGGGCTGGCGGCGTGCGGCTTTGTTAGCGCCGTGCGGGAGCACACAGGGGCGTGAATTAAAGATGAAATGTCAGCCCCAACTTTGAGTGCTGCTGAGGGCTCCGGGAGCTCTGAAATGCCTAGTAAATGTCCGCCGTTGGCTGATAAGCCGGCTAATTTTGGAAACTTGCAGCGCTTACTGGCAGCCAGCATATTTACTGTAAATTTCACTTGTTCTGTGACTTTGCTGTGTTGTGCACGGCGTGCACTTACTTCAAGCTTAGGTACAGGTTACTCTATAGGCTCTTTCTAAATTTTTTTTGTACATCCAAAATGTTTGATATCTTCTGAATACCGGTAGTTTCTTGTGTGCATTAACTGGCTGCTAGTGCACAGTTATATATAACATTTTAACTATATTTCCCATCGTTGTACAATGAGAACAGAGTGTGCATTCAGAAAAAAGTCAAAAGTAACTACCTTTTGTCCTATTCAGAAACAGATTTCAGTTGCTGTACTCCTGAACATAATTTTGGCAAGTACCTCGTAGGCCAGGCTTCCAGTTTGCAGCAGAAAATATTTTAATTAACAGAGTACAGCTCGTGATGCTTGTGTCTTATAATAGATATCTTTGTATGCAAAAGGCTTGATCCAGAGCAGGCTGACACATGCAGAATTGTGTTGCTGTTGCTGTGAGCTCTTCATTGGCTCAGCTGGGAAAACAGCAACGTGGTGTACAGGTGTTTCAAGGACAGAAGAAGATTTTGTGAATGAGTTCCTAGAAAGGATGGTCCTAACTGTGTTACTCTAATGTCTTTTTCTGCATTGTTTATAATCTGTAGTTATAGAAGTCATTGAAAGTTTGGTTTTTTTTAAATTATTCAGATAAAAGAGTACATCTGTTTTGATGTCTTGCCTCCCTGCCTTGCTTTCCTTGTCTTCTGTCCTTTTCCCTGTGTTTCTAAGGAAAATAAGTGATTGTTCTGTTAAGTACTGAGATGACCAGAAGGCACCAAAAAAAAAAAAAAGGGCTGAAATATTTACTCTGCTGAAGTAAATGGGAGGACTGTTATTGATTTCACTAGGGACAGTATTTCACCTCAAGTCTTTCTGAAACTCATTTGAGTGTCCTGCCCACTCATCCATGGCTGCTTCATTGTTAGGAGCTGGATCCGTGTTCTTGTGACAGTGACATTGCTTGTGACAACTGCCGGGAAGCAGTGTGATGGCAAGAGTAAACAGACTGTGTGGTTGTATATGTGTGCAAAAGCAGAATTATTTTTGTGACAATAATCTCAAGATCATTAAGGCATAGAGTTGATGGTGTATGGACTGCCTGTGAAAAATTGTGTCTTGCATCACAGTGTCTAAAATTATCAAATTTAAAGCATTTTAGTGCAAATACATTGAACCCTGTGAGACAATGGTGCCTTCCACCTGCGTGCTTTAAACAGGATTTCCCAGGGTTTTTTCTAGGGTTTTTTCCCTTCAGTGGGTACAACACTGGCAGGAATGTGGCAGACTGACCCGTGAACCCCCAGGCAGGACTTGGGGCTCAGGGTGCCCTGTGAGGAAGGGTCAGAGGTGGCAGGGGAGCTGCATCCTGCGCTCTGGGTTTGGAACCAGCATGCCGAGGAGCTGGCCTGGCCCTGACCTGCAGGTAGCCTTTGGCTGGACTCCATCCCAGCTGCTTTCTAAGTGCAGTGTTGTGCGTTTGGAATTGGTGCTCAGTACTGGGTAAGAAGACCTAAGGGTGGGGGATGGTGGGGGCTGTTGGGGTTTTTTGGAGGAGAGTTAGTGTTGAGTACATGACAGGTGTTTGAAATGGACTGAGGGACACACGCATCCCTGCCATCACTGGTGGTACAGCAGTTTCTGGGAGATTCACTGGGGTTCTTTTGGTGAGGTGGTGCAACATGGCATGCACGGGCAGAGGGCAAAAGAGCAAACACAGACACAGAAGTGCAGTGATTTGGCCAAGGTTACACAGTTGGTCACTGACATAATCAGGGCCACAACCAAGGTATTCTGAGATTCAGTCCAGTGGTTTATGCTGAATCTCATTTACTCTAATAGGATTACTTACATGTTTAAAGTAAAGCATGTGCTTAAGTGCTTTGCTGGATCAGGGCCATATTTGATAAGTTTTCAGTCCTGATGTGAGAGTACATTACTTGACCCTGCATGTGTCTGGCTGGTGGTGGTTTGGGACAACAGAGAGCCACTTCTGCTTCATGGAATTGTACCAGTGAAATCATGGTTTGCCTGCTTCTAGAAGAATTCTGCTGCAGTATACTAAAAAAAAATTCACCAAAAAGGAGCTATAAAAATTATAGAAAGTTGAAAGAGACCAGCTGTTGTAAAACATTCTGCTTCTGTTTTGAGCCCTTTTATGGTTCTGCAGATGGAGAATGATTTTGGACATTCAGTACAGTTGAGTAGCTTTTTCTAAACAAACTTTTTCACTTATTGAGTAAATTATATGTCTTGTACTAAAAATATTTAGGGAACTAGTATTCATCCTGGCATACACGTCTACTTTTTTTTTTCTTTTTTTTTTTTTTTTTGGTTAAGGGGGCTGTAATTCTTATAATGCCATTTGGAAAAAGTGAAAACTCCAAAACCTAAATACATACAGCTCAGTACTTGAGTTATGATATTAAATTCCAGAATCCTTACTTCATTATTTAGCTGCCTGCATTTTATGACGTTTATCTCTACTACACAGATTGTCCTTGAAGGATACAAATTTCAAACATACATACCTTAATTTAGGCACTACCATACATATGAGATTGTCAGAGCTTGATGTTTTTGGCTGAAATATTTTTCATTTTACAAAGGAAGCTCAGGAAGTTTATCTTGTTCTTCCAGAGGTAAAGCAAAGACAGCAGTAGTTTAGTAGCAGCTAAACTGAGGCTCTAAGTCATTCCTATTAGAGTGTGTTGTTAGGAAAAAGTGGATTATAGTTATGCAAATAATTTAAAACTACTTTTCTTGCAAATGCAGTGTGGCTCTATATGCATAGGTTTTCCTCTCCTGCAGCAGATGGTGAGAGACAATGGGTGCATGTATGCTGCTAAGATAGAAAGCTCCATGCTCACTCATCAGCTGCCCTGCAAATATGCTCATTTACATCTGGGCTCTGCTCTGCTGCAGACGGGGCAGCCTCTGCTGCTCTGTGCTGTGCTCGTGTGTGTATCCACAGCCTGACCATGACAGAGGTGGCCCCAGCTGATGGGAGAGGGGCACAAAGCACCAGGGAGCTCCTGAAAATAGAGATGTGTAGCAAAGACACAAATACAGGTCTTGTTGGAGACAATTTTAGCAGGGGATTGGGAGCTTTCTGTTGCAGTATCAACTCAGTAAATGACATTTTATCATCAGTATTTTCCACTGACCTTCTGGCACATGTGGCAAGTGTGCTGAACTGCTTCTTTCCCTGAACAGCCAGCCCCTGCCTTGGAAATCTCAAGACCTCAGGACTATGTAGGCAACTACTGCCAGGGAGCAAAAAAGTTCCCTAAATATTTGTCTGTCCAGTCAAGCACTAAAATTCTTGGATATATGATTCTTAGTCCCTAGAAGAGGAATTGGAATGGTCATATGAGTATGTCCAGCAGAATGAAAATTATAATTTGTATCATCACCCCACCTTGCATTATGCTGTTTTGCAGGCAAAGTCACCCCTGAGGTTTTCTGACGTATCTGGAAGAGTGAGCTGTGAAGCAGGAAAGCCCTGTATGCCACAACTGTGCCAGAACCTGTGGTGCTCAGAGTGAACACCTGTAATGGGGATACTGACTGCATTGTGCAGTGTACAATTTTTCTGTTGCTCGCATAATGCAGCTCCTATACTGAATGTACCATTTGTTAGTTGAGAGTTGATTGTATAAAAAATATACTTTGTAGAAGTAAATTTTTAGAAATATTTTTTAGATGTTTTCGTTACAGTGGGTTACAGTCATATCAGTAGGATGCTTGTAATTAATGTACAGTAATACATGAAGAGTTTGAATGTAATGCTTAGGAGATATTTAGAGTACTTCAAGTAGATGTGGAAATCACTAGTGGGTGGAGTTTTCAAAACAGTGATATTTTGTAGCAATCACAACTCTGGGGTGTGTGTGCCATGGACATGGAGACCCACTTTACACCTCTGGCTCTGGAGTGAGGAAACACTGACCAAATCCACTGGGATGACAAGAACCTCATCCCCATAGTACCACCCATAGTACACCGTGTTGTACTTCACAACAGTCCAGCCTAACCTTATAATGAATGATTGCAAATTTATAATAAAATCTAAAATAGAAGCACAGGAAACATCAGCCTCTGTTCTTTGGCAGATACTCAAGAGGAGGCTCTCAGTTGTGTGATTCATTTGTTGCAGTTTTGTGCAGTGTCTGACAAAGCGAGGCCAGTCAAACTGTGACCTGTGGTTTGTGCTGCAGCTTTTATTAAATTTACAGTTAATACATGCCTATATATTTGTTGAATTCTGATACTCCTTAAAAACCTAAGTAATGCTGTTGAACAATGATGATCGAATTTAAGCGGAGAAGAATTTGTACAGCACTAATCCTGCCTTTTTATCTGTAATCACTTTTCTGCTGCCGTAAAATTGAGTACTGTTATACAGCCCTAATGGCAGGGTTGAATTTTCAAATGCTTCACACTCTTATCTGATAGCTGTGTTCTGTACTGTTACCTGTCTGTGTGATGTATTTATAGAGTGCCAGTCACCATAGTATCTTTGCGATGATTGCTACCAAAATTGAGAACTCTGAGGTGAAAATCTAATCAGGACTTTAGATAACAATGTCACACAAGAGCCTTCTGGTCTTTGCCTCTGTGCTCTGTTCAGATGAAGACTTAGATGAGATCATGCTTGCTGCCACGTTATTCATTATTTATTTTTGTAACAAGATTTCTATTTCACATCCTTTCCACTGATGTTAGCATGTGTCAAAGCAGTCCAAATCCTGTTTTGAATGTATTCTCTCTGTTTATACCTGAAACAATGTATTGAAAATCCCAGGCATTACAGGGCAGCTGAAATATTAAAACCAAAACAGGAGACTGTAATTACACAGCTACTTCTGCCATGGGTAACCTTGAATATCCAAACAGATGTTTTCATGAACTTCTTCATTCACTTCCTGGTAATGGGCAGATTAGCTAAAAATATTATTATTGTCACATTAAAAATAACTGAGTCTTATGAGCAGAGTGCTGGAAGTATGATTGACCAGTGCTGCAGACTGAATTGTGTTGAAAAAGGTGTGCTACTGAAACTAGACAATGTTAGTTTATAATTGAAAATGAAACTGTTTTAAGCAAACAGTTAACCTAGTTGTCAGTTTGTTTGTATAGTTCATGTTTCATCTCTTGGCATCAGTGTTTGCTGTTTATTCCTGCACAACCAGTTTGCCCAGCAGCCACATTTGGTTCAAAAGCTCCATATCAAGAGGGAAGAGAAAAACAATCCATTCTCAAAACCTGTAAGTTGCAAGTACCCCTTGTATCAAAGTGGTTTTTGCGTCCATGGAAGACCCATTCAATGTGGGCATCTTTCACTTCCTTACATATGCATTAGATCAGGCCTGACCTGGGTATTTCATGGGAGAAATTTTTATCCATTCAGTGTTTTATTTTCACTGTTTTAAAGTACTAGCCCGTCTTACTGTCGGGGTCACTAGAGCCACATATTGTCATTCCTGCCCAAAGACTTGCGAGGGCCAAGACTAATGTGGAAAAGAGTGGGTTGTGACATAGGTTAAAAACAAAGGGTGTTTTGGGATGAAATGCCAGGATGGGACTGGAAACCTCTGAAATATGGGATCAGAGGTGTCAGCTGCTGGCTGGGGTGAGAGCTGCAGAGGCAGCAGTGCAGGGATCTCCTCACTTTCCTGAGCTGCTTTACCACGTATGCAAGTGATGGTTATGTTAAATCATTATGTTAAAGCAGAACACTTCTCAAACAGATACATCTGCATTTGGATTTCCCTTCTCTACACTGAATATTCTGAAGAGTTCTGATCAATTGGGCAACCTAACAAAAGACTGGAAATACATAAAATTACCAGCATGGTAGGATTTGTGGAAAATGAAGTCTACGTGCAGATGGTTGAGGTCACTTGAGGTGAGGTCTTCATTTCTCCATTTGATTTCCTTAAGAAATTTTGTCACGAGAAGCTCTGCTGTGTTTGGCATTCCAAGTGGTTATAGTTAGTATTGTAATTCTCTAAGCAGTTAATATGAGAGAAATTAGATGGCGAACTAAAATCTAAATAGTTTTAGACATCTAAGTTAATTAAGTAGGGGGTTTTTTTTGTTTGTTTTGGGGTGGGGCTTTGTTTGTTTGTTGTGTTGTTGTTGTTGTGGGGGTTTTGTGCATTTTTTGAGAGGAAACAACATAAGGTTTATAAACCATCCTTTCTGTCCCAATGGGACAATGCCTATATTCAAAGTCACTGAATTATATAAAGGTTTGTAGGTTCAGGACATACTTAAACACCTCAGTATTGATTAACTGTCTATTTTTGATAAGAAAATGGTGTTAAAACCATGCAGAAATCAATTGCTGAATGTTGGCGTAGCTTATTTTCAGAACAGATCATATTTATCTGCTGTTCTCTTTATGCTATTCTCTTTATGATTGTAAGGCTTACACAAATAGTTGAATTTGTGAATGGTTTGGGATACTGTATTTCAGTACTTGTTATTAATAAAATTTGTTATTAATAAAATGCTTTTGTTAAACTGTGACTTTATCAGTAAACTGTTTACCTGATAGGGGATTAACAGTCCTCTATTTACATTCTTTAAATAAATAAGAATTTTATTAGGCAAGGAAAACTAATAATTTTGTTTGCTTTAATAGGTTGATGCTGTTACTTTTGTGGGTTCCTGAAAAGCATGTGGCTGAAACGATGATGATAATAGGTGGTGGCCATGTAAATATGGGGCTATTGATCTGTTGTAGCAAAAACTTGGTAGTTGTGGTTTCCTACCACAACCCAACAGGGTTCTTTTTTCTCTTGTTGTTTCGCTTGATACAGTTTGAAATATGTAGTATACTTTACATTTTAAAAAAGTCTATATGAGGTAAAGACCCCAGAATTTTACAATGCATTCTCTGCTCTTTTTCACAGCAGAACTTTAAGCAAAAAGACTGATCTCAAAACTACACTGGACAAACCATAGATGTAAATGCACTGTGAGATGCAAACACAAGAGCGTAGTATAGCTTTGCACTACAAAGCAATCCTGAGAGTAAATAATATGTTTATTCCTATGTGACTTTCTGTTTGTGGTTTTATGAGAGTGTCCAGTTGCTGTGTTGCGAAGGATAAGATGAAGTCATTTGTATCAATTTATTTTGTCCTTCCAAATAATTTGCAATTTCAGGATATTGTTAAATAAAAGGATCTAACAGATGCTTCTGCTGTCCTTCCCTCCTGACGTTTTTAAATCCTACTTAGAGCTATCTTTATGCTCCCGTGGTGGTGCAGCTGAGGCCCAAGGAGAGCATGTGGAGTGGTAAATCAGATGTTATGTCACACAGGGCAGCCAGCCTTCCTAAACAGCAGCTTGCATCACTGCTTCCATGATAGAGATCTACCTGCTGTTTATGACAGAGCAGAAGGGCCTTTGTTTCATCCTCATGCCTTCATCTGAGCCTCTTTTAACATAACAGCTCTGTGCTGGGGTCTTGCATAATGCTTGTAAGGTGCACTGGGTGTTGTATGGCTTCTGTAATTGCTGTTCCAAGGATGTGACAAGCCCTCTGTGTGTGCAGTCTCAGTTGCACACACTGTCCCTGTGTGTGGGTGCAGTTCAGTGCCCCCTGCTCTCCCTGTCCTGCCTGGTGGAGACAACGGCTTGTTCAGAGATTTTCCCTTTCTGGATCAGCTTTGTGGGTGCCTTTGCTGTGAGAGGGCTCTTGGAGTGTGCTCTGCCTCAGCACATTCCTTGAGTGGCTTTCTCATCTCCCTGTGGCTCTGCTGCCTGCTCTGGCTTGGACTGATGGCATGTTCCAAAAACCTGACATCCTTGGAGCCACCACAGCTGGGACTGATCTCAGTGTATGTGCGGCCCAAACTGACTTAGGTGAAAGACAGGCAGTTTAAACTAGGGCTAAATATGACTCAGAGCAATTAATTAATGTCAGGAAAATATGTTCATGAAATACCTACTCAAGCAGGCAGACAAACAGCACTTCAGTGTTGTGCACACACAGGTGTGTGGTATGTCCAGCGTGCAGCTTAGAGATCAATCTTGCTCTTCACCTGTAATTCTTTGCAGCAAACAGCTATGGAATGGTAGTGTGAGCTTCTGTGTTTGTTTTGCCTCAATCTGCAGCTATACTTGCCCAGTTGAAGTAGCAAACTGTTTTTTTTAAATTTAGTTGTCAAACAACTTGTGGTAGGATAGCAGCCTTTTTCTGTCTTCTCTGCTAGAAAGTGTTTGAGTAGGGATAGTGAAGATTGGCTTTGACTTCCATCAGCACAAATATATTGCTGGTGATAACATATCATAGGAGTATGCTGCCTATCTCCTGTATTCTTGTCTCTAGTAAACAGCAATTTTTCAAGGGAGGTCTCAGAGTTTTCCATTCTGTTAATAGTCTAGTGGAGGGTTTACATACCAGAAAAAAATCCTAATTATTTGGTTGATAACATATTAAAGGGCTTGGTGTTTGATTTTTTGTTGTTGTGGGTTTTTTTTTTCTTTTTTTTTTTCTTTTTTTTGTTGTTTTTTTTTTCTTTTTTTGAGGTTTGTATTGGGTTTTGTGAAGAAAATTGGCAGCTATTGCTTGTAATACATGTAACTAATAAATGTGAAATTGAAAACGTGACTCTTGGACAGTCACACATTTTTAAGGCTCAGACAATGTGTATTGGTCTGTGCCAGTCCTGACACAGTTCCACTGCTTGGAAAATGTGGGAAGGGGCACTTTGCCCCTGCACAGAGTACCTAGGTCAGGATACAAACATCTTGGGAGATCGTGGGGCTCCTTATGATTGCTTGTAACTTTTGGATTGCTAACTAACCGAGTTCCATTATATTGCACTGTGCATCATATTCTGTGTCATTTGTGTGTTTATGCAGAATTATTTCTAATAGAAGCTTTTAAGGTTATTCCATCATGAGGCATAAGTGAGAGACAGTAATAAAAGGCTTTATTTATTATGACTATCTGCAGGTGAACACTGTTGTTATGCCTCATTCTGAGTGTTTCTGTGACTCAAAAAGGACTCCATTAAAATACCATGACGTCAATGGAGTATTTTAAATGCATATTAAAGGATAAAGTCTAGAAATCATAATAGTAATACTATCTATCCATATACTTTTAGACTAGATATAGCATTTGTAGATCTTCTGAGCTTCATTTATTCCCTGTGTGGGTGAGACCTGATATCAAGGATACATTTTGCTTTCTGCTCCCCCACATGTAACCCTTTTTCTATTAAAATAAATGTGGAAGTAGAAGAAGGAGCAATATCCATGGAGGACAGTTATTCTGGACCTTCAGACTCATGAAAACAGATTGATACTTTACAGCTACAATGAGTACAACCAATGTACCACCAATCTGACACAGAATTTTAAGAGTGAGAAATCTTCAATCTTCTTCTTCTAATGATTTTTTTTCCAATTCTTCTTATTTTGCACATTCTTAGAGTTTTGCTTCATCTTCCCCACTTCTGTGGTAGGAAGCAGTCTGTGCTTTGTCTGTTGCCAAAGGAAAGGGCTGTTTGTTGAACTAAGAAGGATAGAAAAAGGGATGTGAACCACCTTGGGGACAAAGAGGGAATAGTGGCTTGGGAACACTGCTGAATATTTACAATTTGAGGATCAAGTGTTTTCAGTCTCTCTGAGTTCTTAAACTTCTTTCTTTTTTTGGTGAGAAGCAGGAGTAGAAGGGGGTGAAAATATATGTTATTCCCATTTAAAAATTTTCCCTACGTTTTAGAGAACTGATCTTTGCTTCTCATTTGATGAAAAGAAAGAGGCAGGTTCATCTTTGCTTCTCAGTTCAGTTTATGGCACCCAGGCAAAGGAGCTTGTATCTGCAGCCTTTCCCCCCAAAACTCAAGTATCCAGGGGTCTTTGAATGCAGAAATAAGATTTTAGATGATGAATCTCAGTATGTATGCTAGAGCAAGGCCAGTTGCTTATTGATCCCAGCTACTGAAGTTTTCTCTGTGAAACTGATTTATGTTTATCTTAAAAAAATAATCATTCAGTGAGACAAACTGAACTTCATGTGAGAACTGATTTAAAACATATTCAGCTTTTTCTTGCTCATCCTTACTTTGTGAGAAAATCTTCTGTGGATTCAAAAGGAAAGGGTGCAATCCTGCTCTTGCACATAGGAATACACTCTCTTTGAACAAGAGAGAGTCTGCTTTTGAATAAGCTTCATAAACTTGCTGGGAAAAATTCAGCAAAGAGGGTGTATTTTGAAATAGTACTTTCTTGGGCACTGAACCACTCATTTCCTAAAAGGATAAAGCCAGTTCTTTGTACCTGCTGACAAGACAAAGGAATCAGTGCTGCTGCTGCTGTGTGAGGACAGGCTGCAGTGTTGGTGAGCGTTAACTCTGCCTGGTGGGAAACACCACTGCTGCTGGGCCTCTCATCCTTACATTGGTCTCACTGGTTTTGTCTGTACTTTTACTAAATAAAGGAATGATTATTAAGTTTACTCTGGCTTAGATACCAAACAAAAAATGAAGGAAAATGCTACATTCACCTGAGAAGGTGTAGATAATCTTTTTGTCTGAAGCGCTAAAAACCTGACACACAGAATTGTAGGTCTGGCAGAAAAGTTTAAGTTGGTTTTTTTTTTGTAAGTGCCTTATACTGGAGAATTTATTGTTCTTGGGAGAAGAAGACATAAGAGACAGTGTCTATGGCCTAACAGTAATAATGGAAAATGCAGGGTGAGAAAGAAACAGTGTTGTTCCAAGCATGGCTGTATGAGCACTGGCCATGAGCTTAGATTGAGAATGAGAGGAAAGCCTTTCTCTGCAGAGGGCTGGGCTGCTGAGGCAGGAGCAGCAATCACTTTAAGGCTCAGGGTTGATGCTAAATGTCATCTGGTTGGGTGAAACACAAGCCCTGGGGTTGGCTGTACTTTTAGTCTTGTTTAATGTTATTCTTTTAAGTTTCATCTTTACATTCCTAAATATGTGATACTGAATTTGTGTTATGCACTGTGTGAGTCTTAGAGTGAGTCTGAGAGACTCTGGACAAGGCAACCACAGATGTGATAGTTAATTACACACTTAGTAGCGACTTTGGAGTATTGCATAGCAGCTAGTAAAGAAAATTCACGTCTGAAGTCTAATTATATAGTGGAAAACAATTAGAAATGAGATTTATAGGTGGTGGGTAGTTATCCAGTGTCTCTTAGTGAATGTGGAGAGACTATTCAGTTCTTCCTTCAGAAGTGGTGAGCTTTTCCTTGGTGGTGGTGAGGAGGGAGGGGGAAGGGCCTTTGAGCAGGTGAGGTGGTGGAACAGTCCACATCTGGAACCTTGACAATCTCTAGAAGTGTGGTATTAAATCATTACACAGTTTGTCTTGATGTGGGTGTTTTGCAAGTGCACATCAGGTAATCATCTCCTTCCTCACCTCCATGCTCTGCTAACTGGTAGCTGTCTCAGTTTGTGAGAACACAGCATTCCCAGGAAATATCCTTTGTACTGGATCCTGTGGTGTTCATTTGTATTATATTTTTAGTTCACTGTAAAAAAAACAAAAAACAGCGTTCTTACTTATCTGCTCTTTTAGGGAAATTTCTACTGTGCTCTATTACCATAATTATTGTTAACATCATATCTTTCCAATTGATGTAATGATTTTTTCCCTGTATGTTTTTCCCTTTTCCAGGCCTGTTACATGATAGAAAAATGTGGGCAGTGTGTTTTTTTCATTTTAAACAAAGATTATCTATTGGCTTCTTGAAATGGTCCTCTGGTTGGAGTATATAAAATCAAAACTTCATCAAAGTAATTTTCTTTGAAAAATCACATGAAATAAGGGTAAAGCTGCAGAAATTGTGTGTCAGTAAACAGTACCTTGAGAATTCTTCAGCTGGAGTGGAATCAGTTTAGTTAGTGTTTCCAACAGAGAGGCCCAAGTGTGTGGCACAAAGACTGATCTCTCTGAAAGCCTCTCATTCATAGCACTGGACGTGACACACTGATGCTTTTGGAAGTGATCATTTGGCTGAACTGGTTTTGAGTTTCAGACTCAAAAAACCTGTAGATTCATCTCAGAAGTTCAGAAAAATTTAACAATAGTAAATATCTGCTGGTTCTGAGGTTTTAAGAATTAGATGGCTCTTTCTGAGCACTGGTAGCCTCATATTTAGGTAGCTGATTATTTGCATTTGCAGCATGATTTTGTGAGAATTACTGAGCTCTTAAAAATATACTGTGAAGATGTTCTGCTTGGTTATAAAGCAGTTTAATTGCAAAAATCTTATTGTCAAATTTCATTGCTGCTATTTCTTAATATGTCCCAAGACAATTATATTAATTTTGTGCTATTAAAGTGTGATTAAAAACCAGTGTAGATTTTTTTTCAAGAAGATTCTAGCTTTGTCTTTTTTTGACGAGTAGGTTGAAATAGTTGAAAGGTAAACTTTAAAGCAGGTGACTGTAGCTGATGTAAACGTTTACTTCAAAACCTCAATTGTCCAAAGTAATTATTCTTCCTACTTTGGCTGCTAAGTACTAACAGTGGGATTTTATTTGTTTATGCTTGTGCATCAGAATGGGTAATGAAGTATTTTATCTGGGTGAAAGAAAGATTATTTTTCTTGTTCAGTGGACTTGAGAAAAGGGAATACACAAGGCTTTTGTAGCATCCCACACCCCTGAAGCTCAAGGACAATGCATTTATCCTTGGCCTGATGTGTCAAACAGTGATTTTGGTGTGCTGGTTTGAGAGACACGGCTGGGGGCTGACTGGCAGGGAAGCACATCTCTTAGCAAGGACCAGAGGTGGACTGAGACATAAACACCTGGAGTGGGAGCCTGCACAGTGGTCAGTACCTGGCACACTTGCCTGTGTGATCAGAGGCTCAGGGAGCAGGCCTTGACTAGCCTGGAGAAGAAAAGGCTTCAGGGGACTTGCAGCATCCCCTGTAGCTGTGAGGAGATGAGCCAGGCTCTGCACAAGGGTTCATGGCTGGAGGCTGAGTGGTACAGGCAGAAGCTGAAATGAGAGTTTCAGGCTGGATGTAAGGAGAAAAATATCACTTGGAGGATTACAGAGTATTGGAAGAGGTTGCTCAAAATCCTTGATGGTTCTTACGACCTGACTGAAGAAAAGCCTCAAGCAAGAAGTTTCTCAGTTTGGTGGGGCTGTACTTTGAGCAGAGGTGGGATTAGAGATCTGATGATCCTCCCTAGGGCTGCACAAGGTGAACAGGCAGCAAAGATCAATTTGATCCTCCTTGCACTGCTGTAGAAAAGCAGTTCTGGAGGGGTGGCATTGCCTCAGCCTTTGCTTGGCAGGGCCCTGCAGCAGGAGAATGAAGCACTTGTTCCACATCCAGGAAAACCATCTCTGCTCTGCTGGGCAGGAGTTGGCTCTCAGGTGGAGTGAGCTGGTCACTGTGACCTGTCAGAGCACGGTGATTTAGCACAGCTGTCTGGATCCCCCTGCCTTTGTAGATGCATATTAACTCAAGACGTCCTAAACCAAACGATTTTTGTTTACTCCATGTAACCTTGCTGCAAGGGATTTCTAAAATGGAGCCCATCAGTTTGGTTTGGCAGTTGTTACAGTGTAGGAAAAAAGTGTGTAAAGACTTTATTTGAAACTGCAATCTGGAGTAGATGTCGCTGGTACCCATTAGCTTTTCATATATATTACTTGGCTGTTGCCTCTATAATCAAGTTCTAGAGTTTCTTCTTTCCTTCTTCAGAATTCCATCCACATGATAATTCGGCTTTTTATTCTCTATAGTACTCTTTAGAGAAATTCATCCAAAGGAAGGTAGTTCAAACATCAGAATTTCCTAGAAACCCTGTTGCTTTTGATATGCAGAAAAACAAATCACAGTAGCAGCACAAATTTGGAGATGTAAAGTAGTTTTCCTAGAAAATAAAACTTTATTGTGCACAGCATTCTCGGTAGAAGGTTTTTGAAGGAAGCTTTTAACTTCAGTAGATGTTAATTACTGCATTCTACATTTCTTCTTCCTCTGTAGCTGCTGCCAGTTGCTGGTTGCATGAACTGATGAAAGTGTCCATGTGTGAGAGGAATAGGGAATGTGGTGAACTTTAAAAACATATATTGGATAATTTAATATTTTTCAAAGTCCTAGTTCCAACCTAATCTTTGTGGTATGTAATGGTATCCAAAATGTTCATTGTAGGATGTTTTGGATTTCAGATTTAAGACACTAGACAGGGATCTGATTTTCAAAGGATGGATGTTATAGTTATGGCAATGAAGCCCTTTGAAATGTCACATGCCCAAACCCCTCCCCCAGTCACCGCCTGTGTTTTAATGAACTGAGCCTTGACTGGTTGGTGCAGTCTGAGAACAGGAAGTGTGAGAATCCTCATGGTAGTGATTCAGACAATTACTACAAGAGAGTGGCCTAATGAAATTGCTTTGTTGGGCAGGAAAGGACAGGACCTAAACACTGAAATGGACAATTACTCATGATTGTCTTCCACAACCCAAGGTTTCACTGTCATTAACGCCTGCTCCAAACATTGAAAGGAGTAGTAGGTTGAAGAGAAAGTATCACCACCTTTATATCTTAGTATATTTCAAAGAAACTTTTTTATTCTTATGAAAATATTTTATAATCACATCAATTTATTAATCAGAAGTAATTAACTTTTGCAGTTTTAGAGACGTTAGTCACAGAAACCACATACCCTAGAGAACATGGACCAGGACTACTTACATATGGCAAAAACATGGTGCTGCCTTTGTGGAAATGGTGCTTTCCCTGTGTTCTTTTGTATTAGTTAATAGAAAACCTCCTTGAAAGAAAAAGGATACTCATCAAAGAATGTTTTATGAAACAGAAAAAGAGAACTCATAAACCCTGTTGGATTCCAAGAGTTATTACATTTTACATCATATGCAGTTTATTTTTCCAGATGCCACAGTTAAAAATAATGTATTTTTAATATTACTTGAAGGATTCTACAGATTCATAATAGCACGTGACATGTTAATATCCTCTGTGACATCCTACTGGTCATATCCAACTGTGATAAACAGTTGTATGTGCTATAAAAGTGACATCTATTATAAAAATAAGGATAATGCAAAAGGATACAAACAGTCTCTTAAATTTGTAAAGACTGTTGCAAATCTTGAATGTTAATTTGAAGAAGAAAGTACATGCTAATGCTGAGTTTATGCCTTCAGTTAATAGTCCTTTATTCCTTCAAAAAAATCAAGCAGCTATACTTTAAATGAATTTAATGAACTGCAAAGACTGACATTTTCACTATAAAAGTCACACTTCATTTAATGAAGTAGTTAAATATTGATGCTATATTAAAATACAGGCTGAATAAAAATGACAATATGGTTTTCAAAATAAGAATTTAAGCTGTTTTTTCTTGTTATATTAAAAATTTCATGAACTGAGAAAAGGGAAGTACAACAGAATATCTCCATAATAAACACAAGGCCCTTTGTTGAAATAACATTAAAGTTGAAAGACCCAAACCTGTAGAAGTAAGGAAATAAAGTCACCATACTTTTAACTCGGCATCTTTGTACTTAAACACTGCATGTTTAAATGAGTGGAACCAACAGTATTTTCTAGAATTTTCAAAAATTCTTGGAAACAAAGACCTGTGCTACAGGTGGTACATAGAAGGCCTAGACATGTGTTTACCCAGGATCAATAGTTATATTGTGATCCTGTTTGATCTCAATTCAGAGTAATTGTGCTCTAAGTGCTGTGATTTTGATGACAGTATTCTGGCAAAGCTGCATGTCCTCTGTGAGGCTTCCATACATTTCACTTGGTATAGTTTGAATTTTCAGCTTAATTTTTATACCTGCACTTTCACCATAACATTGATGGTGGTAAAGGAATATTGCTGCCAAACATGGCTGAGGTGTTCCCAGCTCCAACACTTACATGAAGGTAAGGGAAAAAGAAAACAAGAATGAATCTTAGCATAGATGTGAATGGGACCAATGATTGAGTGATGGTGTGATTGTCTTCACTTTGATGGATTGAATTATGTTGTAATGTACTTCATAAAGCTGTAGCAATTCTGACATCCGGCTTCTGTGGATAGTAAAACACTGAGGATGACATCTTTGGCTCGTTGAAGTCAATGGCAAAACTCACATTAATTTCAGCCGTCTGTAATTTCATTCTCAGTAGCTGACTTATAAAACAATGGCAAATTGATTTAGTACATTTTTTTCCCCCTTGGGAAAGAGCTCTACTCTATGTAAAATGATTTGTCTTTTGACTTTTATGCTCTGAAAATATGAATTTTAATTCAGGATAAATACAATCTGATTTCCTTCCCATACCTGTGAGTATGTAAATGTCAAAGGTGATAAAAGAAAGTGGAGCTATTTTGAAAGTGGTAGGTTGTATGTATTTTTATATACACAACTGCCAATTGAAACTGATGATGAGCAGGGCAATTTTCCAGTGGAAGACTGCTGAATTCTTTCTGTGACTAGCAGCTATCAGGTGTGGTCTCTACATGTGTTAGTGGAAATCTGGTTTAGGTGTTGGGGTTTTTTTCCTCTTTACATACAAACGGTTTTTTCCTTAAAGCAAAAACAAAGAAAACACTGTAATCTGAAGAACTAGTTATATAAATGTACTTGTATTTGGAATACATGCTGTATTTGTGCTTATGACAGTGATCTTCAAAATTCTTCATAGGCTGCTAGGTCAGCATCTAATTGCAGAGTTATGTGTCCTGGTCTTTTGGCACAGCAGGCTCTGAAACACGAGCTACTTAATAGAACATAAAATTTTGTAGGCTATTACACAATAGCAGTGAAATTTACCTAGAATTAATAGAGCATTGAGAATTTCTTTCTCTTCTAGACATCCTTCCAGAAAATGGAAGGAAATGGATGTCAAATACATGTTTATGCTCTTCATAGTCTTAAAGTGGTTCAGGTTCTGCAATAGCTGTGGCTTTTGGCGGCTGATCTGCTTCCTGCCTAAGGCAGTGCACCCAAGAAATACAAAAGGGGGAAGCACAGCCCCAAAGAGGAGCCTTTGGTGACCTGTTTAGGAGTCTGTGTCCTTAAGTAGGTAAATCTTCAATGGAAGAATTGTGGAAGGTACTGGAGAAGGTACTCTCAAGTTTCTATACTGCAGAAATTCGGTAGGTATGTGTTAGAGTCATAATAGTAAAACTGTGGTAGTGTTGCTGTCTTTGACATTTGTATGGGGAAAATGTTTTATTAAACACTAATTTCACTAGTTATTTAAGAAGTAGCTGGCTTTGCACACATTAATCTCTTTTTCTTTTTAATTCAAGGTTGATGGTCTAGGTCTTACACATTGTATTTATGAATAGGGGCACTCAATAACTATGCAAAATATCTATTTCTCTCATGGGAATCTGTGCTTTGATATATTCTGATCCTTATTAAATTTAAACAGGATCAAATTTATACAGCTTTGGCAGAGATTTATTAAAATACACTGAGTGGACAGCTTGTGGGAGTGCAGTGTGCTGTAATAACATATGCCTCTTACCAGAGAGTAGTAATTATTGAGAATCAAATAAATCTGTAGGAGGTTAAGTATATATGGAAAAGATATCAATTGTAGTTTTCTACAACCAGACACAAGTACTGTCTGAAGATTTGTTGCTGTATAAAGAAGTGGACCACCTTTATAAAACCCTAAATATTCAAAATGTCATTTACCAACAAAGCTAATGTTCATCCAGTCTTCAAAAATATTGACATTTGCTCAGTAGCATTAAATTCATTATTTAAGGCTTTTCATCTTCATAAGAAGCTATTCACATTTATACCAAAGATTTATTAAAGGTAATTGAAAACTGTTTGTTACAAAGTTCTGTAAATTTATTTTCTTAATCAGAGTCATCATGTCCTTGGAAAGGAAAATACAGAATAATGGTTGCAGATTAAATAAAGAAAAAATAAAGTTAAAATATATTATATCATGTCTACCATTCATTCAGAGTTCGGCATTGGTTTAAGATTAGATTTAAATTATTGTACGTGATAATTTCACTAGGCTGAGAATTGAAAAGTTTATAGGTGTGCCAGGAAAAGGCGTAGCTGCTGGTGTAGCTTTGGGTTTGATGAAGCTCCTGTTATTTTGTGATACAATTCTTTGGAATTTCAAAGCTGGAGACACCATAAAAATGGTGATTTTTCTCACTAAACCTTGAAAAAAGACAAACCAGCCATCAGGTGTGAGGGCAAAACCAAATATTCTGTCCCCCTCCACTGCTGCTGTGGAGAAGGCTCCCGGTTACGGGTACAGAGAGGAGAATTCTGTGGAATGTGTTCTCCTGTGGGCCGTGGGAGCTTGTGCTCCAAAACACAGCAGGCAGGGGGCTCAAGTCTTTCATCGTTTGGTTCTTCCAAACAAATTTCCTTTGGAAGGCCACAGAAGAGGTTTCTTTGATGCCCCCCCTGGGTCCTTCAGTTAGATGTGGAATTTGCTGCCTTGTTCCTACCTGTACTGATTAATTCAATGTAAAATAGATTTGCTTTTGAAGCAGCAGTTGAAAATCTGTAGTTTTTGTGCTGTAGTAATTACTAATAAGTCCTTATGCTCATTTTTGTGGGTTAGGGATGTTTGAAAGTCAGCAGTGCCCAAATAGACAGTTCTGGATGTGCATGGGGGTAAGGCAGCACTGAAGTGGCCTTCGGGCTCTGGGGTTTGCTAGTTATGGTTTAAGTGAATAGAACTTCATTTGGAGTATTCTACTTCCATTTCTCCCTGTGGCATGAAAGATGTGGAGTAATTTCAGCAGGAAATGTATTTCTGAGGGTTTATTGTGTGAAGAGAGTGACTTTTTAAAAGAAAATGCATTTAAATAGAGATTACATTTGATTTAAAACTACTGCCATCAGAATTCCTCTGCATTTATTATGAACATATAGTGAAAACTGTCTAGTTTCTTGGTAGGAAATTTAAAAGATATTAATTTTGGTAAATCTTTTTGTAAGTCTTTATGCTTGAACAATTGTATCTTTTTTTAAAAAATCACTTATATTGATGTGGATGTGATATAAATCTAGCTCACTCCTTATCAAATTCGTGGTGGTTCTTTTATTAGTCTTTTGTCCTGTTCTTCTTTCATCCTACATTTCCAAATGGAGTTTAAGATTTTTCTAAGTAAACTTATGAAACCTGATTACTTCAAGCTAGGAAGTGTATTCTCTTAAAATGCATGTTCTGTTTCTGTCCTTTACTATAGAAATACTGTGTATTTGTTAAAATAAAAGGGCATTTGGGTTCCAGTCACATTTCAGTTATCCTCTGTGACCTTGGGCATTGTTTGTGGTGCCTGTCCCTCACTGACTTGTTCTGTGAAAGTAGAGATGATGATGATGATGATGATGATGATGATGATGTAATATAGGAACCTCCTGGTAGTGCTCTGAACCCCAGTTCTTGTTGTGTTGGGCTCTGCAGGCATTTTTACACTTTCATGCATATTATAACTGTGCATAATATATTTTGGCATAGATGAGGTAAATATGTATATATGGTGTGTTGTATCAGCAGGTTTCAACACAATCCTGTATAATTATAGTTCACCAATGAGACATCTTTTGACACTACTGAAATTTTTGTTTCTGTTTGTGATTATAGTAGAATAAAGGAGTAAGGAGTAGGAGCAAATTCTTTTTCTTAAATCCACAGGTGTTTTGACTCAGAATGTTTGTTTCTGAGAAAAAATTTCATGTTTAAGTCTGTATGGAGTCAAGTGATTGTGGGAGAAAATTGAGAATCAGATGAGCTGCAGCCCTAAGAAAATGTTCATCTTGTCTGTTAAGTATTTTTAGGTCATGCTCTTCATTGTCTAAGCCAGTTCAAGAAAACACAATGTTTTGCAACTGATTCCTGATGTGTTTTCTTTGAAACATACTAATTTCCTTTGGTGCAATACAGATGAAGATTTATTTGCTTGTAAACAGACATAAGACAGTTCCTAGCTTAAGCAGAGGAAATTTATTGTTATAAAAGATAGCTTTATTTGTTAATAGAGAGCAGCCACATTACACTGGTTTGTATTTACCATTATTAAATGTGATATGTGATACCAAAAAAATTAAATATTCTAGAGTTTAAACTCTTTTATAAGGACGCTCACCTCTGGAAATTATTTCCATTTTTAATGTCTTAAATCAAAGGCATAGAGACAAACTATTAGGCTATGAATTTATTCATTTATCACAGTAAATCAGGTTGGCATGGTGGTTTATAAAAGATCTTCATCTATATTGGTATCTTCAGGGTCAAATAGTCATATTGCTTCTTACTTTGAATTGTTGCTACTGGCTATATGCTGTCCTACAGCCCCTGACAGAGGGGAAGATTCATGAATGTATTGAGGAGATTATTAAGGATTTTAAAAAATGTACTTTTGCATTTTTGACTAAGATTTCTCTTGACTGCAATAGTTAGATGTTTTGTATAATGCACTCCAAACACTAAAATTTGTTTGGAGACATAAAACAATTTATGTAATTTATGTTTGTCATGGGTTTGTGTATGTTCTGCGAAGACAGTGTAAGCTAAAGGCAATAGCCTTGTGCTGTTGGAAGACAGCTAAATAATTGTTCTGAAATGTCAGTGGCTGTGACATTCCAAAAACACTGACATTCTCTTGAGTGATGTCTATTTCATCTCAGATTCACAATGATTAATTAATAATGCTGAGCAAGTGAAAGTTTTAATTTGAAGATAACATATGAGGTACAAGATATTAATTGCTCCAAAGATAACATGCTAATTAAAAGGTTTATGCACAGTCATCTGAGGTTAACTGTGCATTGAAATACTTGGAATAGAAACCTAATTATAATCTCCTATCTGAATGCTGCATTTTTGCAAAGGTAGCATCTTTTGTGCTTTCTAATTTGCTTTTCCTGGGGAAGAATTTTTTGTGCCATGTTCCTTTTGCAGTGAAGGTAGTTCAAAAGGAAACAGGCATTGTAAGCCAAGGATTTAGAGCAGTATAAATAGCTCTGTGTTGAGTATTAGTTCCAAATGCAGTTGGGAAGATTGTCTCCGAACAAATAAAGTCAGTTTTGAACAGAAAACACCAACTTCTCACATCTTAAAACAAGGGAGTTGTTTTTACCTGTTAAGAGTCTTCGTATTTAGATAAAGGAGTCTGTCTGGAGTCTGTCTCCTGGGCCAAGCTCTGTCTCATTCTCTTAGCAAAAAAGGGAAGGAGAAAAATGCAACTCCTGTGGCTCTCCTATGATTTATTCTGTTGCAGTGCAGTTTTCCAGCACAGCAGTTTCTGCCGTTCCTTCCTCTGTCCTCGGCAACCTCTTGGAAGTTTCAGTGTCACCTTATCCAGCTCACAGGAGTGAAAGGAAAGCTCCTGGCCCTGGCAGGCTTTGGCTTTCATCTGCAGGAACGTGGCACGTTGGAGCTGGTCCTGGCTCAAGGAGAGCCACTGTGCCAGCAGTCATGTAAATAGATGACACATGTCGTGGCTTAAGATACAAACATTGTCTCACACCGAACCTGAATGGCTTCTTGTGTGCCCTCCTTGCAGGGCTGTGCAGTGGAAATAGACCTTTCTGTTCTTCCTAGATTAAAGTAAAGCCAGCAACTTCACATCAGAATAAAACTAAGTGGTAGTGAAGTGAGTTTGGAATTCTTACCTGCATGAAGTAATGGCTCTGGACATTGATTGTGATCTCACACCAGTGTTAACATTCATTCTTTGTTGGCTCAAAGGGAGCAGCCATTCTTAAGCTCTATAAACTATTTATTGCATTCACTAACTCAAAGTGCAGAGGTAGTATCACTTTTATATTAAATCATCAAGTTGAATAATGGAAAAACGTCTCTGTTCAAGGGAATTAAGCAAATATTTAAAGAACATAAATATTCAGTCTTGGCTTTCTCCAGTACTACCATAGGCAGCAGCAGCAGTTGCTGCTCAGTGCATATATATATATATATATATATACATACACACATATATGGGGAGATATTGAATTGCACATGAATACTGCATGTATATCTAAGATAGCTTCATATTCCCTAGTATCCTGCATTGCAAAATCATTCCTGTACTAAAGAAAAAGAAAGAAGTTTTAACTTAATTGAGGCAGACATATCAGTTAGCACAATAAAATCCATCAGTTGCTTCTTATGACTGCTGATTCTGTAGGGCAAGAACTTATTAACCAAATATATTTTTTGCCATCTAGAAACCTTAATGGTTTGAAAGTTTATATTCTAGTGTGTTGGATTGAGGTCTAGAGAGTAATTGTCTAAATCCAGAAGTATGAGATTTAAAATTCTCTGCTTCAGTGTTCTTTTCCCTTCAGTCCATAGGAACCTGTAATTTTTCTCCAAAATCTTTATAGTTAGAAAAAGTTCCTTTGTTCTACAGGTAGCCAGCAATGCCACCATTTATCCTTATCCTTAGAGATTTTGGTGCTTTTGGCTTATTCCCCTTGCCTTTGGAACAACAGTCTTTTAAATTTTCCTGCTTATATTTTAGCATTACCTAAAATCTATAGCCTGTGATGTTAGAAGCCTTACTGTTTGCATTAATTGCTCAGGGCCAAGAATTACAGAAAACTTAAGTTTTTTACAAGGTCCTGCAGACTCATGTGGCAGAACCAGGAATTGTACATGTATTTCCTTAGCTGTAATTCCATCCTTCCTCTCCTAGTGAGTGTTTTTTAGCAAGATGTAGAAATCTACAAGTAACTCCACTGAGATTATTAAATGTGTATCAGTGGCTTCCAGAGAAGAAATTAAAAAGCTGCCTTGGACTGTAATCAGTAAAAGTCCCCAGGCTGGTTACAGTTCCCTGGGCTCAGGAGATTGCACTGTGATGTTAAAACTATTTCCCCCTGTCCCTTGGCACAGGTTGGAGTTTTGCTGGGTTACCCCACTTGTGGCTCTGAAGCTTCTCTAACTCTTCAGGGAATCATGTTGAAGAAATAAATAAAATAATCTGTCTTCCAAGAGTAGTGATTCTAAATCAGTCCTCACAGATGTGAGAGTACTTCTTGTGCCAGAAAAATTTAAAATGCACAGGAATATGTTCCTTTTGGTTATTGCTCAGGGATAGAAACACTTTCAGATATGATTTTAACTTAAATGGCACTTACCATTGTTTAAAGAAAAAAGCTCAAAATGAGCATACAGATTCAAATTATCAAAGTTATGTAGGGTTTCTCATAGGGTATTTGTACTTTTAGTAAAGTGCATTTACTTGGACTGGACATTGTTTAGGTGCTCTTAATACTCTTTTTTCCTTCTGCTTTCAAAAATAGATCTTAGCATCTAATAAGTTGCAAATTAATTTCCTCCAAAATAGAGAGCTGAACTACCAGCTTTTTGTTGAAGCAGTAGAAGACAAATACATTACCCTTTGAAAATCAAATTGTTAGTTTATGGGTTTTTTTCTTATGTAGACTTCAAAATACACCAAGCCCTATTAGAAAAGGTAGTGTTCATCAATGTTTTCTTGAAAAAAATACTGAAGTGTGTGTTGTACTTCACATTGCATTAAATTGATTTCTTGGCATTCAAAATACTGCTTTTTTTTCAAAGCAGTTTATTTGTAGCATCTGGTTTTTTTTAAAAATAATCCATATTTCATAGTCAACAACATCTTGGGCCTTTTCAGCCCAGAAATGTCTGGATAATAAAAGTTTTATGTGGTTGGTGCTTCAGTTCACCAAATGCCTTAATTTTCCATCACTCACATTGATTTTTTTTTTTTTTTTACAGCGTGGTTCCAGGTAAGAAAGGTGCTCTTCTGTAGAGAGTAGTTACCATCTTTGCTACAGAAATAAGTGTAATGACTTTTGGAACAGAATGCTGCAAGTGCTTATTTGAGTGGAATGGGTTGAATTGTCCTATCCCATTGAGCAAGTGATGGTGAACACATTGTCACCAATTGTGGTGTGACAAATTCCAGGCTTTGAAAATAGAGCCTTTAGGGCAGTTTACTTGATTGTGGTAACAGTAGAAGTTGAGACAGTTACTTAATGGCTCAGTCTTTCAGTATTTCACAGAGGTTATTATTTTGGAGTCATTATCCCAGAGATCATTATTTCATTGCAGCAGAGGTTCACATTGCAACGTCTGGAAGATGATGCTGCAAGGAGTTACTGTCTTGGCAAGTGATAAACAGGTGTTTTGGTTCAAAGCTGGCAGTTGTGCTGCTTGAAGACACCAGCCTAATTCCCTGCTAACAGAATATGCAAGGGACAAAGGACCTTTTCTAGCAGTTTTTGATCAGCTCCCTCTGAAGTGCTGTTATGAGTATTACTGAAAACACTGTGTCAGTGACAGCCCTAGAAATGATTGCCAGCAGCTCCTAGCACAGCATGTCATGTCAAAAGTATTCTACAGCCAGTGTGGAAAGTGTTAGATAGGAAAAAAATCTGAGAACAGATTTAAACAAGCTGTAACAAGAGCTAAGGCAGATTAAGCTACTACAATAAATGAAGAAGTGATGCTCAATGAAATTATATCCTGAGGACAACTTGGTTCAGATGCTAATATATTACTGCCTCTAAAGGGAAGCAGTGTTGTTTTTTTTGGTTTTTGTTTAATTTTGTTAAAGTGTAATAAACATTTGGCTTAACTAACTGGTTTGGTGATTCAGGGCTGATTATTGGGGAGGAAAAAAAGGAACCTGAATTTTTAAGTGTCATTGTTAGAACTCAGCTGTGTAGACAGAAGGTGTGCACATGGAACACAACATCATTGCTGCTCTTGGGGAGTGCAGCAGTGCTTGCCTGCAAGCAGTTGAAATAGTGGACAAACAATTGTCAAAGTCTGGGCTTCTCTAAGCCATATCTGGGAATGAGAGTGATGCAGCTGGGTTGAATTCCTCGTAGCCCAGGTTGTTCCAAGCATGCTGAACATAACTTGGACAGAATTCTTTCCTTTGTAGGAACTGGAAACATGCTAGGTATAGCTCTCATGAAAGTCAATGGCTTTCTAGGCACAATGCTATCAAAGTGCTTAAATTTTGAATGTGTCCATTGAAGTCTTTCCTTACAGCTTTTTTTATTTCAAATGCACATTTCATAACTGATTGGGTTCAGTGTCATAATGCAGTATCAATGTATTTGCTAGAAGAGTCAATGTGTAAAAGGCCAATTTTGAGGAAGGAAAGGCTGTTGCTGTGCATACATAATAGTTTGAAAGTCCAAGACTGCATCATACGTGCAGTTTGTTCTGACAGAAGTTAGTATTCACTAGGTGATTAGTTTGCCTTCTCCCTTGAATGTGCTACTTTTTCTTCCTAATAGTTATGGTTACTATTAAATGCTCTCTAATGACCACTTCTGCTAGCATAGCAAGCAGCTCTATAGTCCACTTTAGGTATAAATGAGTTTTCTGTGGTTTTTCTCCTTGATGTCAGCTCATGTATTGTAATGATAAAGAGGAAGAGAAAAGCCATGGCAGCTTAAGTTACTTTCTACTGAATAGTACTTGAAACATTTTACAGAAGGGACAAGAAAACGTATTCCCTTATTTGTACTTGATTTTTCTATTGGAATATCTGTGTTGGAAGGGGACTTCAAGGGTCTTAGTTTTAATGTCTTCTCCAATAGTAAGAATTTTTCTCTTTGAATTTTGTGGAATTATTGTAATAACATCACTCCTTGTCTAAAATTTCAGATTTTTGCCATTGTTATAACCTCTGCTAATAAAAATGTCCATTAAAGTGTCACAAATATTTTAAATGCATGGTCCATGCTGTGCTTGAAATCCTGCACATCATTTTCTTAACTAAGCCATTAGCCTTGATATATACTGTTACTCTGCAAATCTTCACTTCAGCAATTTGTACATGTCAAATTTAACCACTGCACAGTACCTAGGAGTAGGAAAACCATCTGAGTTTAGTGCTGTCTGTACACACAGCTCTCAGTATCTCTTCTGACACTTGATAGCAATCGTGCTGCTAGATATGTTTTTCACTGTATAATGCAGAACACAGGTCACCTATTCTAATCATGGCTTCTCAGAACACAAATCCATTAACCTGTAGTGATAACCCTGCTGCAAAGACTCGACACAAACAATGCTGCACTGTGAATGATAGAGTTCATGACTGAGCTGCATTTGAAGGGGCATTCTGAATAAAGTTAAGAAAGTAGCTTAGAAAAAAGTTAATGAAATTTAAGATGAGTTGTCTGTGGTCAAGGCATAACTGCTTGCTGAAGTTTCTACTCAGAGAAAGATTAATTCCAACTAGAATATTGTGCTAATGTGTGCATAGCCTAACACAATGTACAATACTTTTAATTCATTTTCTGAAGGTCTTTAGCAAATACCTTTACAGGTTGCTTCAGTGTCACCCAGTCTTAAAGAATTGAAGAGCCTCTTCATCACCAAGAGGCAGGGAATAATTCTGGCATGACAGATGATGGTGTTGGTAAAGCTGACATTATCATAGCACATCGTCATCACTTTGGATGAGACATTCCCCAGCACACATCAGCTATAGATGAAAATTTGCTTCACTTCTTTGACTCTTCTTCTTGGAATATCTGTAGTTTGCTTGGGTTTTTTCCTTCCCAACTCCAACAGGTAGGAATTTTCCCCATATATGTATATATATATACACATATATATGTGTATGTCTTCTTGAAAACAGATTAATTGATTGCTTTTTTTCTTAGTTTTTCAGAGACCTAAGGATAGTTTCCCTGGCATACCTTAGATTTACATGTACAATGTGTCTCTTGCTATACATAGGATCATCTTTAAAGCTGTGTTGAGATCTCTCTCACTTTTATTTTTGCTATCAAATTCTTTGAAAACTGCCTCAGGCCTCTCTTTTTCCTTGTACTGTGTTTTGATTTTTATAGCTCCCAACCTTGGCAAAACAATTTTTTCAATCTTGTCACTATTAGGCCCTCTTCAAGAACTGATTACAGTAAAATATTGAAAAGTCATTGTCATCCTGTAAACAGAGACTCCATTTAGAGCAGTTGGTGTCATTATTAACTTGATATTAATCTTCTGGAGGAAGTCATCTCAGACAATGGGAATTGGCAGATAATGGACTTGTGGGTGATTTTCGAGAACCTACAAGCTCATCCTTTCAAGTTGCTTTGTTTTGAGAATCAGCTCTCTGCAGCAGTCATAGACTGACCCACTTGTGAAAACCCCTTGTGAAGATCTCTGTCATCGCAGAGACGTTTGTTCATTCTTGAGAATAATCTGTTCATTCAGAGAAAATGACTGAGACCATGTCATTTGAAGGAAATGTGACAAACTTTAAGCTTGGAAATGATGCAGGGCAACTGAAATCTTCAGCGTCTCAGACAGGCAAGACAGAGCCCATCCCATTATTTTCTTTCCAAAGAGAGGCTCAGTGTGTGTTGATAAAGGCATTTGCAGTCATAGGTGATAAGGCAGGTAATACCAGTACAGTGTAATACTGGCTCAGGTGAAACCTCATCCCTCTGATGGCTTTGTTGGTAATTGTCTGTGTCTCAGGAAAGCCTGGTGAAAGTCTTGCCAGGGTTTGTTGTGCATTTGCTCTAATGCTGATGTAGGAACATGTAAGAGTGATTAAAAAGAAGCTGAGATCAGCATTCCAGCTTAGACTCAAGCATTTCTTGTATCATGCATGGGAGCACAATACCTTATCAGCAATTACTTATTACCTGTAATGTGTTCTGTGGCCAGGAAGTGAAATGTACCTACCACAAATACACCTAGACAAGGCCTTGATTTTAAATGGCATGTCTCTCTTGTCCATACTTTTGGCAGTATTTTCAGATTTTCAGCAACATTTCTGATACTTGCAGAACCCACTGAAATTATGACAGAAGATAAGATCTTTGCTTTTAAAAAGAAAAGTAAAAATTGTAGTGGCATAAATCCAGCTGAGCAGGACTGAAGTACCTGTGCATGAAAGCACTCAGTTTGGTTTGTATGAAAGTCATGTCTGTTCATGTTTTGGGGATCACAGTGAAATCCATCTCAACCCTGTATCAGGAATACCTATCTTCTGTTTGATTCTGCAGTCGTTACTTGAATTCAGCAATGTTTTCCTGGATGAGTAAGTCCCTGGTGTGCTTAGCAGCTGCATGGAACCACTCATGTAAGACCTGATCAACATGAAAAAGGGTTGAAGAACTGATTGCCTAAAAGAAATCTATATGGGTGTATTTTAATTGCTACATTACCATGACAGTCTACAATATTTATAATTCTAAAGACTTCTTTGAAACAAGAAAGATAAGCTGCTTGTGTGCAATAGGAAAGAGTCAATACATCAGATGCTTGTCAGATAAACATTGCAGAGCTACCCTAATGAAGGTATTGCAATTGCATGAATGTCTGAGATAGTTTTAATGTCAAAAGCTTAATGCCTTTTGGTGCTTTTAGCCTTTCTGATTTCCCTATGAGATCATAAAGTTATGAAGTTTTTTGAGGAAGTTGCTAAAAATCCTATTAGGAGCTTTTTATTACGCTGGCAAATTCATGTTGAATTGGTATTCATTTTCACTGTTATAGAATGATCAAATTTGTGATGTTTCTGTGGAAAAAGGAAATAATGAGGGTGTAATGTAACACTGTTAATGTGATGAACCATTCTTACTCTGCTGGGTAAAGGATGCTCTGGCTGCCTGTTCCAGCTTTCTTCAAGGAGTGACTGAGGAAGTGGAGGGCGTTCTGTTTGTGCCAAGAGGTTACACACATTCCAATTTCAACATGTAATTGTGTTTTGATGGCTGAAAGGGTGATGGTTTGCCCACTTGTGCTTCCTGCCAGACTGTGGTTTGGTTCTGGGCTGTAGGGATACAACTGCCAATGTGTTCCTGCCATCACACGTTCGGTGCTGAGATCTCCTGCTTTAGTTGTGACGAGCAGCTCATGGTTCTCTCTCCAGAAGAAATAGCTCAAATATTTTTTTACTGAGGTTTTTTTTTTTCCAAAAGGGAGTAAAGCTTTCAGAGTGCGTTGTTAAAAACTGCAAGCAGCCCTCTAAAGGTTCAAATCTGACAGGGATGTTAGGAGGCAGGTCAAGTGACTGCCTAATGAAGATGAATGGAGAAAATTGCTGGTACAAGAGTCACGTGGTGGGCGCTTAGCCCAGGTTGCTGAAAGTGTGATGGAATCTCACAGCTTCATTTATCAGTGTCATATTTGGGCTAAAAGTGAGCAGTATTGTTCTCATTTCTTCCAGATGGATAGGTCAACTTTAATATTTATTGCTCTTGTAGAACATTTGTTTGATGTATTTCCATTAGCTAGGCAATAATAGAAAAGCAGTGGAGAGAAACATAAAATAGCTCCCTTCCTCTTCAACTGAAATATGGCATACCCTAATGTGTAAATACTTCTGAGACTGCCACAGATTTTTAAAAATATTTTATTTATTTGATGACATAATCATATGTATTGAAGAATTAAAAAAAATAGGAAAACGACACTGAGGAAATACAAAATATTTGACTTTTGGTTGTGATTATTAATATTTAACTTTCTATGAGCTTATGGAGCCTTTCAGGAGAGGCTTTTGCCTAAGAAGATCAATGAGGGGGAGAGAGAAGGCACAATAACACCGTATTTGAAGGACTATTATGAGTCTGGAAGTACTCTAGCAAAATCAACTTAAAATACTTGATTTCTAAAATGAAATATGAAGATGTTTATTTCTGTCATCTTTTTTTTTCTCAGTTTCTGTTGTCGCTAATTACTTTCTCTGTGATGGGAAAATACTACCTAGCATGGGTTAGTATAGAATTTAAAATAAATAAAGGATTTAACCATTGCAAAATGGTGGCTTGTAGCTGATAGTGGTACCCTGTGGTTACTGCTTATGAACTGATTTTTTTTTCCATTTATAGGAATTGGGTTCAAGGTGTTTGACATATATTATTTTATACTGTGGAAGGAAACTTAGCTGTTTGTGAAGCAGGTGTTGTGTTAAGTGCAGTGCAAACATCCTAGCCATATGTTTCTATAATTTAAATTAATTTGGTACAGTCATACTGTTAATCTTTAGTGACTTGTTGATTGGCATTTTGCAGACATATTTCTGGAAGGCACCCAATACCATTTTCTGTAGCCTTTCTGGCAGTAGCAGAGAGTAACATTTCCACAAATTGGAATCTTGTACAGCTCTGGGAAAGGAGCCAAGATTTAAATTAGACAATAACCTCTGCTCTGTATATAGCTTCTATTCTTCAGCTGTAGGGAAAGTGATTTGTTTAATACAGTCAGCTCTGTAGCATATAATAGACTGATATATGAGTCACTCCTTGGCAATGTGTGTTTCTTAAATTTATATAGATTGAACAACTAGTTGGTAACGTACTTAGTTACAGTTGTGCAAATAATAACTATTAGCAGAGCTGAAGAGAGCTAGAAAAAAGTGTGTTTGCTTGGTGTTTGCTGAGGATTCTGCAGAACTGTTGGATTTTACAACAATCCTTCTCTTCGGATGCAGAGGATACAATTTCATAATCATGAGTATTCTTTGAGCTTTGGAAAAATCAATAATAAAGCTAATAATAAAGATTTTATATCAGAGTTTAATATTTTTTGTGTTTTGTATATGGACATGTGTTCCTTAAAAATGAAACTTAGCATCGGTCTGTTACAGCTACGTAATTACATTGCAGCTCTTTTTGTTTTGCCCTTGTATATTTTTTTCTCTCTTCATGTAAAAATCTGTTGCTGTCAATTGATACCTGTGAAAGCAAAGAATTCTTTTCTTTCCAAACAGCAAGAATCTTTTCTTAAAAGGAGAGTTCTTTACACCATTCAGTTCATGTTTATTTAAAAGCTTAAAATCTTTAGAGCAAATCTCACTTTTTGTCCAACAGAAAATTGATTTTGCTAACAAAAGTGGTGTGGGCCTGTAAGAGAATATTCAGAAATATGCAAATAAGTACAGATAGAAATCTGTGTGAGCAGCTGAACAAAGCAATCAAATTTTCCTCATTGAAAGTTTGTTTAGCTCCGCTGTGAATGTTTTTGAGCAAAATTATGAACTACTGTTAGTGAAATACTTCTTTTTATAGGAAAAAGGGGCATTCTTTTTAATCAGAACTATTTTTAATACTCTACAATTTTTCTGCCAGGTCTTGTATTTACAAAATAAAGCACATTGTAAATATTGAACAATAGAGAGATACATTTCCTAACAGTTTATAATATGCTGCATATTCTGGATGGGTTCCAAGCAGTAGTTAGTATAAATGATATGCCAATCAAAATTATTTTTGCAACTATAACCTGTTATAATGCAGTCTCTTATCTGAAACCTCAACTTGATATAAGCCAGATCTCTTTTCTTAAGCTTTTACTGTTACATGAATAATTTCCCTTGTCCTGAACTAATCCTGCTTCTGTCCTGTAAGCTTCTTGCTAGTGCATGACAGCAAAGTATAATTTCTCTAGAGGTTATATAAATCTTAATAATCACTGCTTCCATTTGGCCATGTGCATTTCTTTTTCCTTATTCAGGGCTCAGTTGTACACAGAATTTTTGATGTACTTCGGTGAGTCAGATTTGTACATCCAGCATGTCCCTTCTGGGCCATCTCTCTAATGATTCAGCTTCAGTGTAAAAGCTGACTTTTTAAAAAGTCCCCTGATGGCAGTGAGATGAATACTTAAAATTTTACCACTTTTATTGGTGAATAAATGTGTGGTTTTACAGTGTGCTGTGTTTATCACTGCTGTTAGTTCAGTGTGTTCCTTCATCTACTCTTCATTTCTGCCCCAGGCAAAAAAGAATCTAATTGCATTTACATCTCCAAATTGTGTGTTTCATTTTTTGCAGTGGGACTGAAATAAGTTGTATCAGCATAAGCAAAGGTGTACTGAGTTATAGAGCAAATAACTAAATAAGCAAGTGGGTGGAGATTTGCAGCCTGATGCACACTGAGCTATTCTCTGGGACTTGAGATCACTTAGCATCATTTCTGCTGGTGGCAGTGCTGACATCAGGAGTTTGAGTCACTGGAATGTCTTTTAGTTTGGTTCCCACTGCTGCTGATGTAACCATTTCATTGTTACATGGTGTATAACCTTTTTTGGAAGCAGGAAATGCTGTGAATCTCCTTCATTGTTGATGATGGCCATTCTAGATGTTGATGATTCTGTTCAGGTGACCCAAGAAGTTCTGATGTGGGGAGTGTGTGAAATTGTCACTTTAAGATTTTCATAATAAAAAAATCTATTGATGAGGTTGAAGGGCTGTGATATTCTCAAGCTGGACACAATTCCGTATCTTTGAGGCAAACAGGGATTACTGAGCCAGGAGCAGGGGCTGTGCTTCTGAGGGGAGGAAGAGACTGGAAACGGGCCTGAATTTCCCTAAATTTGTGTTTATGAAGGAAAACACAGGAAGAGTGAACACTGTAGAAAGAGAATTTACAATAGAGAATGGTGAAGGGTTTATACTCCTTAGCCCTTTTTCACACAGGCATGGTGTAACAATATGCAAAACTTTTTCCTGTCTCAGAAGGTGATATATTTATATCTTGTCATGAAAATTGATAATCCTTTTATTTTTTATAGTACTTATTTTAGCTACAGCTGATATTCCATTTAGTGGAATATGGCACAAAACCAGCACCACCATCTGAATCAAATGGCCCAGCCTGATTTATGCTGGCAAATAACCCTTCAGTGTTTTTCTCTCTGGTAAATACCACAGCAGGTTTCTGGTTTTTTTATAGGTAATTCTTATACAAATTATTGTTTGAATTTTGATTTGATGAGAGGTGTGAGGGTTTGGGGGTTTGGTATGTAAACAGAAGCAGAGGGGTTTCTTATAATCAGTGCTTTGTCTGTAAGGTTGGATAGGTGAGGTTACAGCACTGAAGAGTTTCCTGTGTCCCTTGGAATCCGTCCTTGGTGGTTTTGGTAGTGCCAGGGAAGATCCCACATGGAAATGTGTGAAGAGTCATCATACCATGTTACCCAGAATTTCCCATGGCTGGATGTGAACTTAGACATGGACAACTGTTCCATGTGCTGGAGAAGGAAGAACTGTAAGATTGTGTGTGGGACCAAGGAAAGAGACCTCTTTGCTCTAGACTTCTTTACTGGTAGTCTGGAATGAGGAGATTAATTTAAGTTTCATATTTGCTGTTACAAGATGTCAATTTTTTCAAAATATGAAAAAATGGTATTTATATGAAAGTGTGTGTAAAAATGTGCCCTTTGAATTGTTGCTAGATGCTCTCAAAATCATGCTTTACAAGGTATTACAAAATATTATATATATTTTTCGTTAAATTTTGAAAATTTTTCTATTCTGTGTTAATCTTTGTTCAAAAGTTATTTTAATCTCATTTTAATCTCTTACATGTTTCAGTTCATCTTTTCCTTATCTATCTGATAAGGTAATTTTTATTATCCTGCTCTGATAATAATTGTCTTACTATACTTTTCTATGGGTCTTTATTCCACACTTTCTCTGCCTCCTAGTACCCAGCACTTGCACAGCATAGTATACCACTTGTAAATCTTTTTATTCCTCTTCAAACCATACTATGTATATTGTATTTGACAACTCGCTTCTTCCATTAAAATACATTTATTGTTCTTCACCAGTTTTGAAAATACAGTTGAGCAACTTTTTTTTCATTACCAAAGGAAATCTCTCTCACTGGAATACTGCTATAATTCCTGGGCAGATCAAGCAAGCAATTACGGGCAAAACCATTAATGTGAGGATGGCTTGGTTTTGGGATTTTCTAAATCTAAAATCACCGGACAATTATTATCAGAAACTGTTCTAGATGCTTATACAAATGAAGAGAAAGCAATTATTTATAATACCTTTTATTTTTAACTGACACATTAGTTAATTTCTCCACCCTTTGTTAGTATTTTCCTCTTCTGGTAGCAAAAAGCTGCCAGGACATCACATGCTTTTGCCCTGTTCCTGCCTTCTCCATTACATTGACACCAACACTGTGCACCATTTCCCAGTTCAGGTCGAAAAAGTGACTGAGAAACTTTATGGTAGAGCAAAATCAGCCCAGTTTGGCAGGTGGTGAACAACCAATTGAATGGATGTCCTGTGATCTGTTCTCTCTGTGAACAGGCAGAGCAATTTCGGATGTTTTGTACTCCCTTCCATGGTTTTGAATCATTTCATTGGCTCACTAGAACTGGACGTGGGATTTGAAGTTCTGAACCTTCACACAGCTTTGATACCACAGAAGCACCACAATGTCTGTGTTGTAAAACTTGACTAAAGTTACTGTGTGATCCAAAATACAACATAGTAATGAAAGAGCTGTAGCCCTGAGTGTTTGGGAAACAAAACCCTGAATATACAGGATTTTGTGAGAGTGCCCTGGCTCCAGGACTCACTTCCAGTGTCCAAAGATTTCTGATCTCTGAGGAATTTTCCATGCTAAAAGTGGGATGGAATGGTAAGGTTCAAGATATAAAATAAAATTGAGAGAACTCCCAGGAGTTTGCAGTTAGTTGTAGCAGGCATCTCCCTGCCAGAAGCATGTGGTTATGGTGCAAAGTATTACTTGGTTCTGTCAGAGTGGTTTCTCTCTCAAAAATACTATCTCAGAGACCCCCAAAGAAATGTTTTTGGTAGAGCTCAGGTCATGTCATCAGCTGACAAGGAAAAAAAGTGCTATAAGTGCAAGTATATAAGCTTGTGACTTTTCTGATTTGACCTCCAGTTATCAACCTGGCTTGCAATTAACAGGTGTCCCTAAGAATATGTTGCATAGTTTCTAACATTTAGACAAAGGAAGTTCATGAAGAGATTGCAGCTTTTATACATCTACTGATTATGATTACAATTTGTGCATCTACTTTGAATTCATGCTAAGGCTACCTCTGATCATTTTAAATTCAACTAAGAAGTATTCAACTGCTTGCACATCTTTGATATGAATAGCATGAGACTGAATTATCTCAGTCCACTAAAGTAGGAGAATATATTCAGAGTGTGAGTTGTGAGCTGTGGAACAGCTTGGCAGCAGAAATGCCACCAGGATCTGGTGTCTCTCATACTTCAGGAAAAGAAATGCAAGAATTTGCATGAATCAAAGCTCGTGCTTGCTTACATCAAGACATGAAGGGTAGTACTTGACTGTTCAAGTGAGCTTTTATTGCCATTTTTAGTGATATATTTATAAAATTTGGTTTTTCTATGGCATCTGAAAATTACGAGAAGGAATTACTGGTGTGCTTTTTAATATGCATTTAATTCTAACATTAATTACTCATTAGTATTTTGGCACACCAATGCTGAAGATCACCTGAAGACTTGAGGCCTGGTTTTGTGATGGTGCCAGGCATTTCCAGCCCTGCATGTGTGAGATGCTTTATAGAGAATCTCCATATTTGAACATCTGGATTTTCCTAATATAAAGGTTTGACTGAAACTTTATTAATTTCATTTGTCATAAATGGAATTTGCTGTGTATGCTTTGTGTGTCCTCAACTCTCAGCTGAACCTCAGGGGCTGCAATCAATATCAGAAGTAATTTCTGTGCCCACTTTCAAGAAGAAATACAGTGACCCAATTAAATGAAGAAAATACTACACTGTAGTAATGGATGAAAATGCAATTAAAGTAGGTTACTCACCTACAAAATAAAGTTTCTGCTGCCCAAAATGTTGCCTTTAGGTTGGAATGAAACAGTGGGAAGCTAAAGATAGATAAATTAAGCCTGATTAGTCTCTGTGGCATAAAGTAGAAATACAAACCACCATGAGGGATTATTCCACTCTTAAATTTAATTCTCCTGTACTGTTATTCCAGAGCATTGCATCCAATTTCATCTTGAATGTTTAAATAAAGTCAGGTGCTGCTGAAGACTCTCCAGAGGCCTCCCTGCTGTGGGATTTGTGATGATGCCCCAACTAAAAATAGTGGAGAAATGCTCCAGGTTTCAGGCTGATGTCAAATAAAGAAAGAGGAGGAAGTGATGTGTTATGTGCCTGTTACAAAATGCATCTGTGATCTGTGTTATATTAACACACGTAAGTTTTCCAAACTGAAAATGTCATCACTTGAGGAGCATTTGAGGGTGACAGACAGCAGATCTAGAGCTGGGGTTGGGGCATCTCTGGGTGGCTTTCCTCAGTTTCTCCTTGGGGTGTGTGTTTAATAGGAGAAGTTACATCCCACAGGCTGTCTTTGCAATAGACTTGCTTTGTACAGCCTTGCACATGGTGAAGTAGAGTTAATGGAGACTTTAAAAAATGCTATTTATCTATTTGGTTGCGATTAGTGCTTCTAAAATGGAAAGTATTTAATGTCATTAAAAAATGCAGGAACTCATGGTATCAACATGGCTGAGAGTTGAGATATTTAAGATTTTATGTATGTACTGATTTTAGACTGAAAGTATCTTGACTGATCCTCCATTATGATTATTATAAAATGTCTAAATCTGCTTCACCCTTTCTCTATCAATTTTACATGTAAAACTTGATATAATTTGCTAGTGTAGTATGGCTGATTCACAGTCTAGAATGGAATTTACAATTTTCACTGAAGTGAGTGAAATTTGATATAAGATTGTAGGAAAAGCTACTTACAGCCCCAATTGCAGTATAATCACATCACTTTAAATTCGTGTGCGAAAATGTTACAGTAATCTTGAATATAGTGATGTAAAAGTATTTCTTGGGATCCTAAGTATAAAATGCTGTCATTATGCTAAGAAATGCTTAGGTTCAATGCTTAGACAGTTTATATAAAATAAAGGGGGGGTAGACTTGATTAACAGCTTGATTGTATGAATTTAATGCCTCAAAGAGGGAAGCGAATCAGAAATGTTCATGTAGAAAACCAAGTTCTGTGTTTATACATTTACCTCCTGAAAAATCCCAGCCAAACAAAACTCACTATAAGAATATCCCCTGCAGCAGTTGAACTGCTGGGGGTAAAGGGGTGCTCAGGGGTGTAGGAGGGGAGTAGTTGGAGAAGGGTCCTTGATGCTGTCCTTGGAGCCTTAGGGCTGCTCCCTCGCAGGACCCTGCTGGCTCCCAGGGGGGCTGGAGGACTCCTGTCCATGGGCAGTGGCTGCAGCCGTGGCACCAGGGCTCCTGCCACAGCCTGTGTGGGACTGGGGGACCAGATAGGAGGGCAGCCCCAGCATCAGGTCCATAGACTTGGTTTGGGTCCTTTTTTCAAATGATTTTGGGTCCTTTTTTCAAATTATTTTGGAGGCCGTTCTGAGAAGCTGTTGATCTTCTGTTTGGTAAATGTCACGGGGAAAAGAGACATTTCCATCTTCTCACAGGACCATGGAAAAGCTCAGTTGTGCTTTAGCCTTGCATCATTCTTTAGAGCAGCTGTGTAGAGAGAGCCTGTTGTAACTGCCATATGTCCTCGGATGTCGTCAGAAGTGAAATCTGATGTGGAATTTTAGCTGCTTAGAGCAATGTAAAATACGTACATTGAATGGGTGACGTGAAAACTGCTTGTGTGGGAAGTCCTTTGCTCATGTGGAATCAAAATTGCCACAAAGTTGTAGAAAAATACATACAAACGGGAGCAATAGAAGTAAGTTCTTTTTGCATTTTAGCAACATTTCCCTTCCATGACATTTTTATGCCTAATCTGGTTTATTGTAGCAACAAGTATGTGCTCATGAGAGTGGTTGGGAAAATAATTTCGTAGTTCATCACTGCAAACACATCTAGGTTAGAAAGCAAAGCAAGAAAACACATTCTTTAAATATTCATATATTTTTAAACAAAGACTTAAATTACAGTGGCCCCTCCTTTGGCTTTATGACTGAATATCTTAACATCTGGTATCTTTCTGTGTTTCAAGCTTCAGGCAACAACAGGGTGTGATAATAGGGAATGTACTTCAGAACTATGGGATGTAACATCTGTAGATCTTTTAAGGTCTTTTTGATGTGAAACTCAGTGGGTTGGTCTCAGTTTGATATTTATATTAGCCTTGTACAGAGGAGAAGTAGTCTTAGCACATGTAGGAAGACACGGAGATATACCCAGAGTCTATGTTTGAGTGTCCATTTTATTACCTCTGAAGGCACAGCTGCACAGACTGTGGACAGACATTCTTGTCTACAAAGAGTCAAAATAGTAAATTGAAACTCTTTGAACATGTAACAGCAAAATTGTTGGTATGTTTGTCTTGGAGAACACTTTCAAGATTCAGACTAATTTTATAACACCTTAATCTTGTATAAATATTAGGACCAGGACTGCTCTTTGAACCACCTTTTAATATGCATGCATTTAAATATGGAATAAGTAGCATTAAAAGTCTGGCATATATTGAATTTTCTTGACTGTCAGTCAGCAGAATAATAGTGTGCATATTCATACAAAGTTACTTCTTGCATATAAAAACATTTATAGAATGTGTCCTTCTTAAGAGATCTGAAAATGTCTAACATGAGACCATTAAATATTCCTTTCACTACTGTTCCTAATACTCGTTCAGTATCACACTTTGCAAAATATTATTCAGTTACAGCTTTTGGCTGTGGAATTCACTGAAGGAGTTCATATTAAAGCGTTTGGCTGGAATCACAGAGATTAAGTCAGTGCTTTTTATTGTTATTGTCAAAGTTTTTATTTGCTGGCTGAAAGCTTTTAAAGTAACTTCAAATGTTTCTATTCTAATTGCTTTCCAGAAATTTTAGGTCTGTACTGTCTGCAAACAGTGTGTCTTATGGATGTTGAGACTATATAAAGAAAATATAAATGTCTCTTTTTCTTTCAGTTCTTACTCAAGTATTTTATCCCACTGAAATTTTTTCTGGCTCTAAGCGGAGTTAGAGAATGTGTATGTGTACATATACATATACCTGTACAGGTATACAGGTATAGCCTCACTTATATAAGGATATATATAATAATTAGTGTGGCAGATGTTTGAGACTCAGAAATTGGAATCTAAATAGTCCCCTGAATTAAAAGCTTTAAGATTTTAAATATCAAAAGATTCTATACATGTTTATGAACAGATTCAATAATTAATGAAACACTAATGAGGTTATTCATTTGCCTAAAATTCAGGATTGAGAATGTGACAGCAAAGATGGGTACTTCATACTTTAAAGTTTTGTGCTCCTTTCTGTTGGCTTGTTGATCATTAGTGGTGTAGTTGTAAGCAAATGCATTTCTGGCATGAAATCCCCTATAGTCCCCTTTGGTTTTCTACAGGGCCTGCATTCCCTCCAGGTCATTGCAGAATCCTGATACGGTGTGATGGAGAATCCTGATGGGGGAGAAATGGAGAGAAATAACTGCTGTGTAGCAGGTTCTGGTGGCTCACCAAGGCTGACACTTCCTGGGTGGCTTTTCACAAGTCCGTGAAGACGTGTCCTAGCAGGTGTCTAGGCAGAACCTAGCAGGAAATTAATCCTTTTCCAGAAGACATGAACTACTGAAAATAAGAAAACAGTGTAATCTGTCTCAGAAAGCAGATTGCTACTCTACTATTCTATAAAAATAACTAATCTTAAATTTTTTCTAAAATTATGAACAGAGAGTCCCAAGTATAAACTTGGCATATATAGTACTTGTTACCTAGTAGTCCAGTATTTCATAAAATTCTTCCAAAATGGTATTTCTTGCTGACAGAAGCGTTGTCTCTGTGCACGTCCTTACCCCTGTGCATACACACACAGAGCAGTTTGCTCTTAGATGGAGCTGGGATACCTTATGTACTCCCTGCCATGTGGTCAGAGGCTGACCCAAATGTCTTCTGTCTGCATCTGGTCCAACTCTCCCTCTCCTTTGTGCTCAGTGACTCAACCCATAACCTCCTGGAGCTGCCTGTTGTCTGTGGTGAATCGTTGGCATCCTGCCAGAGGAGTGAGTCCCCAGATTTCTCTGGGTACTAATGTAGTGTCAAAATCAAGGCTACCATTTTGCATTCATCCTGAGATTTCTTCTTCATTTCCAAGGTTTAAAACAATGCTTCATTCACTTATAATGATATGAACACCTAACAACATTGCTGGTGTGGCACCTCTCAAACAACATTCTGCCTCATTGTTTCTAGCAGCAAAGTCAAAATAGAATACTTGTATTTTATAAAATAGCATGGATACCACCTAGTGCTTCTGAAGTATTGAAACTTCCATGAATGACTTGCTCTTCCAGAAAAGAACTCCCTGCTCCTCCTATGAACACATAATAACTTAGGAGTAAAGCCTCTACAGAGATTAGCTGGATATCCATCTAGAGCAGAAAGGATTGGAGAATTCTTGTGTGTTTTTCAATGTTCATTGAGAAAATAAATTGTGTTTTCTGATGAGAACCCCCCCAGTATTTAATTTAATACATCTCATGAAGACACTGCTGTTCATAGATGGTGATAGTTAATACTATTTAAAAAAAATAAGGAAAAGAAAAAATCCCCTGTCCCAGCCCTCCTCCCACTCCTGCTTCTGTTGCCAGAATAATTTTAGTGTATATTGTTTTGTTTGGAATAATCAGGCTGAAGTAGCATTAGTCCAGCTTCTCATCTTTTAATTACAGACAGTTTATTGTCTGTGCTGTCCCACTTTCTGCATGGTTCCCCACCAGCCAGCTAGACTTAGCAATCTCCATTAATTTAATTTGGCATTTCATTCAATCAGACAGGCTGTGAACATGATGAATTTTTTTTTTTTTAAATAACACAATGCTCATTCTTAATTGATGTCCTTATCAGACATTGTATTTGCCAGAGCTGTAATTATTGGTCAGGCAGCAAAATCAAATCTGCCCAAATGCAGTGAAGATGTTCTCCGGTGAAATTATTAAGATACAGTACTTAGACCTGCAAAGTAATTTAGTTTTGGTCTGTAATTACATCTTTTGGGATTGTTATCTTTCATTTTACTCATAAGGGTAGTGTAACCTCAGAGGAATTAATTTGCCAAATATGAAGCTAAAACTGAGATTCTTGCCATAATATATATTTGTGCTAGTTGATATTTGAACACTACAAGTATGTTCACACCATAAAAGAATGATTTTATTAATGGCTATATTTTAAAAAATATGGGTTCTAATTTTACTGCAGAAATACTGGAAGTGTGATCATATGAGGGTGCCATTTTCCATAAGCAGTAAATTGGCATCAGAAATAACAGAATTTGGATGTGTAACTGCCTAAAATACTTACACAAGAGGACATGAAACGCTGTGACAGAGCTGGCTTAGAGCTTGTTCTACAGGCAGTGGGAATTTTGACTACAAATAATATCCTGATAAACTTTGAATGTGTCTTTTGACTAGACATTAACTAATAATCATGAAAGGACTGCTAGTATCAAGATAATTAAGTTGGAATTCTGTTTTCTAGTAAGCGTTGGAATAAGGTTTTCTTTAAGTAAAAAAAAAAAAAAAAGGCAGCAGAGAGTGGACTTTGTCATAACTGTAATTTTTTAAACTTATTCTCAGATATATGATATGTAGTCTTTGAGTATAGAATTGCAGTGATTCTTTTTAAGCAAAATTTAAGTTGATGGATTAGCTATGAGTAGATGATAAAATGTGTTTCATTCCTGTTCTGGATATATTTTAAGTTTTTCATTTGGGACATTTATTCACTTTTCATGGTTTTGTTGTTATCCTGTGCTGGAACAATAACTTTTCCAATGGTGGTTCTTGCTTGAGGTTGCACTATTAAACAGCAGTTTTGTAAAAAGAATTATTTGGCATATTTAACAAATTTGCCTGCTGAATTAAATTTTCTTTTTGAGTGTAAAAATATTATTATTTTAAACATTCAATTTTGTTCTGTTGAGATGCTCAGATAAAAGTCTGTGCTCTTTTATGTCTGGTTTTACATAGTTTGTGTATTTCTGTACTTGACCTGTTGAGAAAATGAATAGTTGGATGTGAGTTCTAACATTTTTCAGATCAGAATTGCACCACTCGATTTAAAGACAGCTTGTGAAAAATACTAATGACTGAACATTGTAGGTAAAAGGATTCCTCTGTTAAAACCAGTAGCAAAATTCTGATTAACTTTTATAGGTTCAAAATGTTATTCTGTGTGTCCATAACAGTAACACCTTGAAACGTTATTTGCTTTAATTTTGAAGCTTTTTTTTACTATTACAGTTTTGTGGTGTAAAGTTCTCTTTAGCCTGTTTTATCTTGTGCTATTATCACAGTTGCCAAAGAGCCTGGAGAGTGGCCACAATTCAACATTTGAGATTTTCTGAAGATTTTTTTAGTTAGAATTTAGATTCAGTGGACATTAAATCACTGATTTTTATCAAAAGCTGCCAAGGGTTTTCTGTGGCATTTACCATATCAGAATTCTGCCTTAAAACAACTGCTCATTAGTCTCAGCTTTCATAGCCAAGCACTTTTTAAGCTCTGGTGAGTACAAAGGGTAGGTTGAAAGCCCAAATAGCATTGTGCTGTGCCAGTTCCAAGTGGCTTATCCCTTGATTTACAGACAAATAACCTAACATTTGGCCCCAGAGGTTTGGTCTAAGAAAACACACGCTTTGTACAAGTGTGGCAGTAATACAGTTTTTATATCCCCGGTGCTCGGCAGGAGTTGATTTGGTCTTCATTAGGGCATGTGGTGAGGAAGGCGAAGGTGTGAATTTCCCCTTTGCATTACAAATATACATGTTTGCTAGAGAAGCTGAGTAAGACCAGGTGTTTGGCTTCAGGTCTGGCAGTCAAAGAGAAGAGAAGAGCTTCAACCAGCTATTTTAGGATGAATGAGTTTTTTGGACATGCTTTATACAAGGCACTAGTAAACCAAGCATCCAGTCTCATTCCAGTCTTCCTGACTGTCCAGAGGGATTTCAGCACTGCCAAGGTTCAGGTGCCCTTCCAACATACAAGAGTAGGGGACTGAACTGTTGCAGCTTTAGTGCAGTGATTTGCATGAAGTGTGGAAGCTGTGATTCACAGCGAGTTCAGAAGAGGCTTTGTTTGTGTACAGCTCATTTCCTGAAATGGGCAGATGCGTGTGCTTTCCATGGGTTGGTGGTGGCAGTCAGCTGGGTACTCCCACTTAATGTGTTCATCAAAACTGAAGAGAGAGTTTGAACTGAAACCAAAAGAAAAAAATTGTAATGCAATGGCATGTATTGCCAAAGGAAGCTGGAGACATTTTATTCTTTCCTGGTTACAGAGAAGGGTGCTCTGAGTTCTTTAGATGAAAAAGTTGAAGCAAAACCTTGCTAACTGCTCTGGCAAAGTTCTTTGCAAAGCATCCCAACACCATCCCAAACCAAAGAGACAGCTGGACTATGTGCTGCATCTTATTCTTCTTCTGTCCCAGGGAAAGCTGACAGGTGAGAGCCTCTGGGAGTCTACCTGGGCAGGCCAAATTGCTGGATCTCCCCTTTAATTTGAATCCCTGCTGTCAACTATACCAATGCTCTGAGCTGTTTATGAGCGAGGGATCCTTAAGAAAATAAATGGAAAAAAATATTGTCTGCAACAAGAGTCTTTTCACAAAAAATTATTTTACTAAAATAGGCAAGAACCCGTTGTTCTATTTAGAATGATTTATAACTGTTCCCAGCTGATCACAAAGTGTTTCTAAATTAAAAGCCATTAATTATAGCCTTATATAGATACAAAGATATGCAAGAAGTGCTTTGTAATTCCAGCTCTGCACTTCAGGTGAGAGCTTTTTAAATTACTTGGACCATTGGAGCCACCTGCTTGACTAAATGCTGAGGGCCCTGTGTTTCAGTACTCATCAGTGCATTGCAGTGTTAACATTGTTACTGATTTTTCTTATTTCTCCAGGGCAAATACTAATTAATGGATACAATTCACAGCTGATTAGCTGTAGTTTCTTCAGTAATTACATTCGCAGACTAACTGTTCAGAAGAGGATTTCTAACCCAGTTCTTATTTCACTCTAAGCTTAATTTGTTTTTTGAATTGTTTAGGTCCTTAAGATAATAACCATTTTATTTTCTTTTGTTGTTATAGGTACCACTAAGTAATATGGAAGTTTAATCTTAGAAATACTCAGTAATAAATGTTATATGCCTTCAATGGATTTCTTGTTCAGAGACAAAAAATAAATGTGAAGAATATTAGTTGTGATCCATACTAACACAAGTTGAAATATTCCAGTTTCTGACATCATTGCCTGAGGCATACACAATGGGGTCTTAAATATTATAGCCTAAGAACAGAATGACTTGAAGGATATGGACCTGTAACTTTTAGCTTTGACATTTTTTGTTACATCATTTGCTTCCACAGTCTTAATAAAATGGAAAATTAAATTGTCCCTCTCCCCTTTGTTTTACTTTATTAAAACAAAAAAGAAGAAAACCACCCTGGCAGTCAGAAAGCAGTAGCTGTGCTGTGAGCAATACATGTACATCAAAACAATGTAGAATTTTACTCTTCAAGGAAAAAATCAGGCACATTTCTGTTTTGAGGCACTGGAGCCCTTAGGATACTGAGGTCATTAAAACAGGGTAAGGTTTGTCCCCATTTACTTATCCAGTGTTAGAGTAATGCTTGCCCCTAGGTATCCTTTGAAAACTTGATTTCTTTTTTATTTTTCTTTTTTATTTTTTGTTACTGTAGAAAGAACAGCTCTATTTGAGCCATTTGAGTTTTTCATGTAAATCATTCTTAGTTTGCCACTAACTGACATGAAAAATTCTCTCCTGTCGATCGCACTGTTGAGCTGAAGTAGTGTCTTTGTGCAACAAATCCACACACACATCCCTATGTGCCAAAACAGTCATTTGAATGTGCAATTTTACTTGAATTTTTTAATCTCCAAACATGGGTGACATCTGGGCTTTTAAAAAATGGATGACATTACTTGAGTATCTGCATAGCTGGGGATAACAGAGTTTTAATAGCTATGAGGCAGCCTACATATTGTGCTAAGGCCTCTGTTGCTTAACATGTGTTATAGGTTGAAAGATTCAGAATGATAAGTACACAAATGGAATTTGTTACTTCAGAATGAGGGCTCTCATCTTGTATTCCTTCCCTCCCCTATGAGTGTCTCCTAATCTGGTTGATGTCCTGTTTAGTCAATCTGACAATTCCTCAGGTACACAAGGCTCCAATTTTTTTTTTATTATGTTTTTTTTAATCTCCTTTTAACTTTGTCTTATTGCCAGAAGTGAGTATTTGAGTTTTCAGGGAAAGAGCCTTTCTTGAAAGGATCAGTAGTCCCTCCAGTGAGAAACTGGAGAGTCTGGAGCATTTCACTACTAAAAACAGTCAGGCACCAAGTGTAGCTGTATTAAATTGAGCTGAAACAAAGTGGTTTTCCTTTCAGGACAGGTTCAGCTGCTCTGAAAGCACATCAGAGTTTCTTGCTTGGAAAGAACAACCTGTGCAAGTGCATGTTCATCCATGCCCACACACTGGTTGCAGAGCTTATGCTGCTGTTGGGAGTGTTTGCTGTTGTGGGGCTCAGGAGGGGGGTGCAGGTCCACCAAGATCTGGCAAGATAAAATAAAACAAGGCCTTCCTAAAAAATTTAGTTTATAAAACTAGAAAATGGGGAGTTAAGGGAGGAATGCTCGGTGTGCCTCTAGCAGCAGTGATGTGGTAGGGACAGCACAGGGGCTTTTCCCTCCCTTAGCACTCTGCCTGTGCTCTGTGCCTAGTAGGAGCAATGTGCACATGTGAAATGCCTGGTTTACTGTAGGTGCCTGACATGCCTGGTGTCTGTTCTTGAAGCAAAGACTCTGGATGCCTCCCTCATCTGGGAGTATGTGCAGGGCTGGTTACCAGCCTACATCTGGGAGTATGTGCAGGGCTGGTTACCAGCCTAGGTGCCTTTGGAAGTGCTGTTCAAGGGCATAAGGCACAGTATTATGCTGATAATCCCTCTGTTGTCTGTGTTTAGTCTGTAGAAGTAAAAGTACCTATCTCCCTCAGCAAATGCTCATACTTGAGAATTTGGAGGAAATAAGAGTTGCGCCTCAGTGGGAGCAAGAGGGCACCAGGCACATCTCGGGATCTCAGTGTCAGACAGTTTCTGTCATTTGCAAAATGTTCTGCTGTTAATGTTCACTGGGAGAGTGGGAGCTCCACTGGAGTGAAAGATAAACAAAGGGGGATTGTTTCTACAGCAGATTTTGTGGAAACAATGGGACTTTTGGAAGGGCATTGCAGATTCTCATTCTTCCCCTTACTGGCCTTCAGCCTTTTGAAGCCAGGTCTACTTGGAGCACTACAGCAGCTACTTCCGGCTGCAGCAATCCTCCGGGTCAGGATCACTGGCAGAAATACTATAATGTGCATCAGAAAACATGTAATAGAGTACAAATGTCTTTCTGGGAGTCTCTTCTTAATGGATTCTTAATTTCCAAAGTCACCTTTAGGTCTCTGGGGTGGCTTTGCTTCATGGGCAAAAAAAGTTGGAGAGATACACGTGAATATCTTCCTTGTAAAGACTGGGGGATGCAGAGTATGTAATAACAATCATAATAATAATAATAATGTTGTTGAATCCAATTGAGTTATGACTTCAAAGAACATCTGCAAATACTTTTTATCTGTTTGTTGTTTTGGTTTTGTTGTTTTTTATTTCTTCCCCCAACCTTTCTATGCCACTGATGGGGTAAAGAAAAGTTTATCATGGCATACATTAAATCCAAATATTTATTTTTCTTTCAGTTTGGAAACAATAACAACTACATGAACATGGCAGAAGCAAATAATGCATTTCTTGCTGCAAATGAGGTAGATGTTTTTATTTTTTATCTATGCTCATATTCTGCTGTTTGCGGTGATAATTTAACAGACTTTGAATGGATGAAGAGTGAAGTGCCGAATTTCTGTGTTTTATGGAGCACAAAATAAAGACTTTAATGAGAAAGAAAATAACCTGACAGCTCTCCATTACTAGTCAATTTAGCTGTCCATAAGGCTGTTACTTACATAGCATGTCAATAGAAACAAAGCTGCTTTATGTATAGAAAAAAATTATGAACAGAAGGAAACAAATAAAAGGCACAGTAGGTGTACACTTTGAAAGCAAGCTTAGTAGTAGTCATTACTAGCTAATGTTCTAATTTTTGTTATAGATACAAATGGTTTAATTTGAGTTCTCAATACTCATATGAGATAGAAAACCAAATCCAACTCTGTTGCCTGAAGTGTATGTGCTACATCAAGAAATCTTTTGAATTCAGGGTCCAGAACAAGCCCAGAGGCTGGGCTGGTGGAGGCTGGCTGGGTTGTGGAGATTACGTATTTGATCCCTGCCTTTGAGAATGGAAACAGGAGAAAGTGTGGGAACTCCAGGCTCCATGTACCTGCTAGGTGGGGCCACCTTATGACCAGCTGAAAGACAAACACACTAATCCTGAGCCCAAGTCCAGACAGAAACTGCCTTTGCTCATCCTTGAAACCCAAGCTCTTACTCCATGCACTGTCTAGTATGTGCACGGCAATATGGAGAACAAGAACTGTTCAGAGGGTGCATGTCATAAATGATCTTCCCAACATGAGGAAAGGATAGAAAACCAGGCAGCCCTGATTTTTGTCTTGGAAGTGGGGACTGAGTCACAGGTACTCCTGTGCACTTCTAAAGCAGTGACCTCACAGAAAATAAGCAGAGAGATGTAACAATAAATATGAAGGTTAGATTTAAGGGTAGGATTTTTTTAATCATTTATACAATGGTCACCATCTCTTTTTACCCAGCAAGACTGCTTAGATAAGAGGATATTATTTGGCACTAGCTCCAGTGTTATTTGTGATAATGAACACAAACCCCATCTGTAATGACAACATGATGTTTCTTTCTGTAGAATTTCTTTCCTACATTTGAATCAAACATTGATGAAAGCTCTGCTGCCAGCAGCTGTTCAGAGACAATTTAATTCCAGCTGTGATAATTCACCGTGTCAGACATTGGCTGTTATATGTTGATACAACAGTTCTCCAGATTTGCATTTTTATCAAAAGGAACAAATGTTTTGAACATTTCAGTACAGATGGCATTTAACCATGCACACAGTTTTGGGGTTTTTTTTAATATATGTGTAAGATATAAATATTTGAAAAGTTAATAACTTTAAAAAATGTGATTGGTGAGATAAATCTCACAAATGTTATACCATCTTTTGGTCATAACACCACCTTTCTGTAGTCCCAAATTGCACACTATTCAGGCTCTTTACAGACTGAATAGCCCAGTGATTTGGATTTAAGGCTACTTCACTAAGGGGCTTGCTTTCTTCTTAGATTGCCTCTATTTTATTCTCAATCTTATGTCTGTTATATGTTTGGTTTTTTTAAAGATATATATATATATATAGATAAATTGTATACTCAGAATTAAATTTAGATTTAAAAATGTTAAGGTATTCATCAATTGACTCTCCCATTTGTAGCTATAAGTATTAAGATGAATGCTGCTTTTCTAAGTAAAATAATGTATTATCATCTAGCTGTGTTATATATTTCTGCAGCTGTCCTGGAATTATTCTGTTAGATAGGGAAAAAAGATCCAGTTCTTATAATTACTAATATCTCATAAATATGTCAGGTGAAGAGAGGTTCAAATGTACTATAATAATACTGATTTCACTGAACCCTTTTGCTTGAACAAGGAATAAAAATATGATTAAGTGTTACTGTTCATATTAAAGCGTGAACCCTACTTTGCAATTACTGCATTACAATGTATTTAATTATAGTGGTTTTGCATTAACATGAATGTAGCTTTCTTTTATTTTGGGCCTGAGCACTGCTGAGCTAGAATCCCATTTTATTTCTGTAAATAATGCCTTAAGAGTGTTATCCTAGAGCACATTCAGGCTTAGAAGCCACACATTTGCTTTATGTTTTCTGTCTCTATGTCATGATTACTACGACTCATTTTAAAGCACCTTAAATATTTATTGAAATAATATTTCAAGTGTTAATTACAGTGGTAATGAAAACAGCCAAATGCCACATATCAAGAATGAGTGTTTATCCGTATTGTTAATGTGATATGTTAGATTTCATTAAGCAGTAATGGGGTAGCAAATGAGTCACAAATTACAGTTGCATCTGTTACTAGACCACATTAGTGCCAAAATAACTGCAAATGCAGCCATAGGGTTATGTTCATTAGCCAACCACTTCTCCTGGCCAATCCATCCTTTGTGTTTGTGAACCACGGGGTCCATGAGAAGAAAAATTCACACCTTTTGCAATATAGCAGTGGGGCAGTCAGACATCTCCCTAATCCAGGCCCAGCCTTCCCGTCCAGAATTAAGTTACAGCCTTGCAGTTGGAGCGAGATGGGCACAGTCTCAGCAGACTCTGACAGTGCTGCAGACTGCAGCAATCTGGGACCCCATCATTTCTGGTGTGAGACCAATAATGACAGCTGACAGGTTCTATATGCAAGCAAAGGTTTTTCTTGTGTTTCAGTTTCCATCTTCTCTCAAGCGGTTATTAATTTATATCATCATTAACAGTTTGAAGGATGACAATTTGCAGCAGTTAATGAGATCTTTCACTGAACTTATCATTTTTAAATTAACTGGCATTAAGTCACTCTTTCAAACGATGTAATTAATACATAAAACAATTCTCCCTTCCGCCCCAACCTGAATCCTGAACTAATGCAAACAAACAAATCCCAGAGCAGCCTTGCATGTCCAGAACAAGACAAGGGTGCCTATTTTAGGATTGCCAACTGCCCAATTTGATCAAGGCAGTCCTGATTTGGGTACATTTAAAATGGCCTAATTTCAAGCACTGAATTTCTATTATTAAGTAGCAGTGGACCTGAAATAATACATGAGAGTTCATTTAACTCTCAAAAAATTTGAATAAACGTAGCTCATTTGTTTCCCAAATAAAAGTCAGCAACATTGAAGCCAGATACAGACTATGAATAAAGATTATCTTTGACAGACACATGCACACGTACAAACGTGCACAAACCCTGAAGATAACTGGCAGTAAATGTTTTGCTCAAGGCATCTTAACAGGTGTTTAGTTCGTAACAAACCTACTGTTCAAACAAAGCTGGCTTGCTTCAGAAAGCGCTGGAAGCTGCTGTAATCACCCTCACGCCTTCATATGTCTCTCCTCCAAATTGCAGCCTGTGTTTAAAAGGCTTCACTGTATTTTGGGAATGGAAAAGAAATAAAGAATGATAATATTTCATGTTTGTTAGTGGATAAAAGCAAACAAAAGATGTGAAATGGTCAGTGCTGCATTCCTGTTGTGTGTGTGCTACGAAATAGTCAGTGTTTTATGAAGCGTGAGAGTAACGTAAGCTGTTTGTGCTATTTTACTAACATATCAATAAAGTGGCAGTTTGTTATACAGCCAAATCCAATGTAGCTGATATTCGGACTAACAACAGACAGATGTTGCTAATTAAGTACACATTAAAAAACTGTTAATACTGATACTCCATTTAAGCTGTATGATAATGAGACTTAAATCTTTAATCAGAATGATCCACAGACCCATTCTGCATATGAAACTTAAAAATTTTTGGTTGTTGAGTTTGCTTTTGAGAACAAACCAAGATTTGGACTTCAGGTGTGGAGGTGACTGCTGAGCCCTGTGTGCCCTAACATTGTTTGCCTTGTCCTGTCTTTTTCCAGCAGACGTTCCATACGCCAAGCCTGGGGGATGAGGAGTTTGAAATCCCACCCATTACCCCCCCGCCTGAGTCAGACCCCTCACTGGGCATGGCAGATATACTGCTCCCCTTTCAGGGCCTTGGTGACCAGCTGCCTGCACAAGGAAGTGAATTTACGCCTCAGTTTCCCCCCCAGAGCTTGGATCTTCCCTCTATTACAATATCCCGGAATCTTGTGGAGCAAGACGGCGTCATCCACAGCAATGGATTGCATGTGGTAGGTCTGGTTCTTTGTGTGTTCCCATTGCCTAATGGTGTCTGTCACATGCAGATCTGTGCCATCTCTCAGTTTTCATTGACCCCTCAGAAGATCTGTGTGCTTTCTTGGGTGCCTCACCAAGCTTTTTGCCAGTGTTCTATGTCATGTTACAGGTGTGCTCTGTATGAACGATGACACATGTTGCTGCACAGCAAACAATGATTTGCTATTACTCAGTTCCCTAAGGCAGTTGCCAAATGGTTAAAGGTTAAATACTGGTGGAATCAGTAAGATAAATGTGTTTGTTAATGTATAGTGCAATGCTATACTGTTTGTGAACAGATCTCTTGTGAAGAAGCAGTCAGGCTTTACAAACACAGAATTTTCATTTTGGGAATGGACTTGGAAGCCCATATCCATTGGCATCATGTGCTTCCCAAGTGCTCCTAAAGTTCAAAAATGTGTTATACAGTTGACAGTGGCATCAAGGATTGAAAGACCATAGTGTTGGCCAGGGTGAACTACAACATTTAGAATGAATTGCTTGCCTGTATTTGAAGTGTAGGACCTGCATCTGACATCCATCAGGATATTTTGAGAGTGTAGTATTGAGAGTAGTTCAGAAGGAGAACCAGACACAGTATGATAGCAGGAAAAAAGCAGTGTATTTCCCTATATCCTGTATATTCCATGGGCTAAACCTTTATAAAAGGGAATTAATTGATTTTTTTATAAACTCAGAAGTGACAGGGATGTATTACCTTGACAATACTCAGAAATATAGGGCCATAAAAAGACTTTGTTGTGTCCAGTGCTCTTGCTGGTCGTAGAGGCTGGGGCAGGGTGGTCTTCTCCTCCTGGGCTATGTCTGAGCCCTCAAGAATAGGGAGGCATGATCTGAGTGTGGAAGAACTGAGTGATGGTGACTGTGAGGCTAATTCCAGAGCTAATTAGAACAACCAAAAGCAGGGATGTGTGGCATTTTCTCCAGAACCTATACACACTGTAGGGCTGCAGTCTCCAAGGGAGGTGCATGGGGCAGTTCTTGGGTTGTTGCAGTGTTTCCCTTTGGGCTTGGGGGGATCTCCCAGTGTGGGCTTCTGAGAGCTTGGTGCAGTAGCATCCATACTGCCAGCCATGAGACACAGCTGTGAGCCAGTTTACCCTACTCAGCATTTTAAACTCAATACTTACAATTAGAATTAGTTTCTGTGTTGCATATTGAAGAGCGAGGGAATGTTTAGCTTGAACAGATATTTTACATCAACTGTATTTTTTTCTGATTAGCTCTTTTATATAGGACCTTTTGCTGAACATGGCATAGTGAAAATACATATTTACTGCTGGACTGTAATAAAGGTTGTGTTGTTATGTTGTGATTTCTTTTTTATTATTCTGGCAAGTGAAAATTAATTAAAGATTTACAAACCAACAGGCAGTAAATATTTCTCTGTAATTCTACAAGCTGCTGACTTCATTGCAAATTTTAATATTTCTTTGGAGGTGATGAAGAGTAGCTAGTACTAATGCAGAGTGAACCAGAAGCTGCTCACTACTTAGTAGATACAGAATTCAGTCATTCTGTGGATCCAAAACAGGCACTGCCTAAAACAGACCTTGAAGGATATGGTATTTGTCTTAGATTTCATTCTGCACTGTACATGTTGAGTAACTTCTGAAGGAAGATCAGATTAATAAAACCTGAGAGTTAGGAATGTTGTGCCTGAAAACAAAATAATGGAGCGTGTGTGCACTGAATACAATGAAAGTTGGTCAGAAAATATTGTGGGCTGGATTGGTGTTATGTGTCCGGGTATCCCCTCAATGTTATCCAGTGCTTTGTAACCTGACCCAGTTTTGCCCTTTAATTTTGCAACCTGTCACTGAACGTGATTCTTCCATGAGGAAATGCTGTCACTTTAACAGTTGCAGCCAGAAGAGGCCTCTAGATTATGTATTTCTTTGCTCACCTCTTCTGGTGCTGAATGGGAGGCTTTACATTTTTGCCTTGTCCCTCCACTGTGCAATGTAGAAATTAATGGCACGGTTTACACTGACTCCATTGGTAAGATTTGTTCCCATACAGGTCAGTGAAAAGACGTAGAGAAGCTCCTGCCGTCTTACCCCAGTAGTCCAGTGGCATTTTTTAGGGTGATTTCCAGTTCAAAGCTATGTATTGGGAACTTGTGTGCTACAGTTTTGCTGCAGAGAATTGACAAGGAATTGTATGATTTGATGTGGAGAAGCCACGTAGGGAAGTTTGCATGTCAGACATTCCCCACAAGTGCTTGATTTGTTTCATGCTGTGAGATGGAGTGGCCCCTGCCATTGTATTCTACTCAGTAGACTTTTTCTCTTCTGCTCATAAATGCTAGGTAGCTTTGGGAAGTTTAAAAACATTAACAGAGGGTCCTTACATAGCTTTCCCCTGAACTCACATAGCTCTCTTTAGTAGTCAAATTTTCCAGCAGTTAATCTGTATTTCAAAAATAAAAAATGAAAACATTATATCATATTTTATGTAGAAAATGTGCACTTTATTAAACTGGTAAATATTTATTAATAATATTAGAATTCATCTTTAAATTAGACATTTCATGAATTACCTTGCCTTGGAGCTATAAAAACTTTATTGCAGCAATAAAAAAATGTAAAGGAGGCATTTTGACTATGAAATTTCATTTCATGGTCAATTGAATTTACTATATCTGAAAGAACTAAAGATGGGGTTGTAAAATAATTATGATGTTCGTATACACTTACAGAACAATGTTCTTATCCAGCGATACTGGGATAGTCTTATTTAAATGCTGTATTAATGGTGTACTGCTAATCACTAAAGCTTCTTGAGCTGAATACAAACTTAAATAATTTTAATATTAACTGCATTGAGTTTATTGCTTATCTCGTGAAGCATTAGAGAGCTTTACTGTAAGCAATATTTAATTTAGGTAAATGGAGTCCTACCCTGTTGCAAAGCCTGGTAGAAGAATTTCACCTTGAGAAATGTCATGAGATTTTAAATCACAAATGTTGAAAAAATAAAATGGGCTTGGACAGAATTATGATTAATACTGTGTGTCTTTGGCTTTTTTCTATGTACTACCTGACATGTTCACCTATAAACTTGAATGCAGAATCGCCAGAGGCATGGTTAAAAATAGGTTATGTCAAGGTTTTCCTATGTCTCCCTTAGGGTATGGAGTTGGCTAGGTACCACATAATGCTTCTGCAAGTATCTCACGTATTACTCACAGGAAGACACACACACACATGGAAAACAAAAAAGAGAAAGAAGAAAGGTTTAACATATTCTTTACGTACTATTATATTGAAAATAGCATTCATGGTGCGAGAAAGGTATCTATATATTTATTCTCAGCATAAACATGACCTAGCAATTACTAAAGATTGTTTTGGTGAGTTAACCATTGTTTATGCTATTACAATATACGTACTATGAAAAGAATGACAGTTTGTCACAATGCTGATTAACTTCATTATCATTGGCAACAAACACAACACATTTCTCTTTACAGCATTTTTTAACATTTAAAAACAGGCAACAGCAACAAAAAGAGGAGATAAAAAGAAGGCAGTTTGATTAATTTTAATATTTTAATAACATGCAAATAAAATTCTGATGTTCAAAAAGGAGTCACTGAAAAATGGAGTGTTGATGTACATTTGACTTCAAAGAATGTGTGGATTTACATGATGCAAATATTATCCCTATAAATACTTGAATATAAATAAGCAGAAATCAACAGCAATATCCTCATTAAAAATCAACCCCCAGTATTTTATATTAATGCTCTGTTTTCTGTTGAGCTGCCCATAAAAAAATATTTTAATCTGCAAACTGTGGCAATTCTATAAAACTACAAGTTTTGCTCCTGAGGGTTCCTTTTTTTAACACCTCTCTCTAATCTGCCCAGCCTGCTGAGTAGCATTGACATCAGTAGTACATCAATTTCAGAAAGTGGATTATTTTTACTAGACAGCTATTGTGACATATTGGGTCAGTCATAAATGAAAGATATTCATGCAAGCATGCAATACTTGTAATGAAGTCTCACTCTGACCTTCTGTATGATTGATTCTGTAATTTAGTTTTCTCAGGCAGTGCCTGAAATGAAATGAAATCATGTTGAACAAGTTTTGAATACCCACAGTGCACCAGGAGAAGAAAAATCTGCAGCCCCAGAGGCTTGAGAGAGAGCAGCTGAACGATTTATCTCCATGCTATTATAGCCTTTGCCAGCATTCAACATTTCTTTTTTTTTTTTTTTCTTATTTGGCTTAAGTACTTAATTCTGCAGGTAGCTGTAAATGGGAAAATAAAATGCTGTTCAGATTTAAAATGACAGGACAGGAGTATGTGCAGGGGACTGATAAAATATCTTGAATAGAACTGACCTTTCATGTAGCTGAAAGTTACTGGGGGATTCATCCTCATAATTGCCATATAGATTATTTTTATTTCTTTCCTGCAATGAAACATTTCAGAGAGCAGTAGTGCTGATTGAATGAAAATTGAACTTGTTAACATTCTTTTCAGCTTAGCCTGTTGTACATAACAGAAGGTTAGCTTTGATGAATTTCAAAATTCTCTTTCTGATATCTAAGAAACAGACAGTAAAATAATTGTCTTTTTTCAGTCTGATTTTTTCTTTTATTCAAAAACGTGCAATTGTTAGAAAAACAGACTGATAGTTTTATATATATTGCTCACTATGTTACTTATGCTGCTAGAGAAAATGTGTTTCCTATTTGATGAAGATTTGAGCCTGTTTATATTTTATAATTGTTGCAGTGCTGCCAGTGCAGTCAGGATTCTGCAGAGATAAGGCTAATTCGTAGTGGAATATGCTCATCTTTAATTATATTGCTCCTTAGGAGTGGCACTGTGCTCAAATCAGAGACACAATGGTGACTATTGCTTTTATTTGAAGAAGACTTTTAAAATAAACATCTCAAGAATGTGGCTTTAAAGAGATGAGGAGCAAATTTGAGCTTATTAAAGGCTGCATACAATAGAAATATTATTAATGTTTCAGAACAGTGGTGCCTTTTTCTTACAGCTCAAAATCTTTTCTAGTAGTTTAAATTACCAAATTACTAATGAACTTTAAGTGAAGAGATTAACGTAAGATTGGAAGACTAAAAGCTAAAAACGTTGCTTTGAAATTGGCAAAAGATAGTTATTTCACTACTCATCTGACTGGGTGCCTCCTGTTTATATGTTTTATTTTCCTTTACAAAGAAACTTATTTCTATATCTCTCTTTTAATACCCAGTCAGTAATCTCCTGTCTGGAGAGAATGGAGTAGGTTTTCAATTAATAAAATGTTATAACAACATTGTTTAATGTGTTGCAGATGAAACAGTTATTTCATGGGTCATTAATGTGTTTAACGCCTGGGATGGTTTATTAAAACAAGCCCTTGTTATTGTTATGAATGTGTTTATTGTCATCTGTGATACAAAATGTACAACAAATTTCACAAGTTTCTAGGTATTAGTTTATAGAAGCAACAATTACTCTTACTGGAAAAAGAGATTCTCGTCTATTTTTTTCTTGGATTTCTGTGCAGAGTTGCTCAGCTCGGGCTTTAAATCAGCAGTGTTATTCTGGTTTGTATTGGCCTTTCCCCGCAGAAATGGCAGCTGTTATTGCCGCTGGTTTGCAGAATTTGTGGTACCAGGAAAAGTTAATCTCAGGCAACCCTGAATTAAAGGATGCTCGGGTGGCTCTGAGGAGTGACATTTGGCCATGTAGGGAACAAGAGGGATGCTCTGGAAAATGAGACCTTTAGGACTCACTTGGCAGCTCTGGTGGCTGCTCCCAGCTGGGCGGTGACACAGCTCGGAGCTGGGTGCTCTGTGGATGTGCTTCAGAGTCTGTACAGAGTAATTTCTCTTTGTTTGGTGTGGAATTAAATATTTCACTCTACACTTGATAAAGTAGTTGGACATTTTGCAGTTACCTTTCAGAGCATGTGGGTGCCCAGCTGAAGGGCCCTGGGGGGCAAACGGGTGACAGGCAGAGAGCCCTGGAGGCACCAGTGGCTCTGGCACAGGGGCTGCATTCTGAGGCTTTGGCCTGATGGGAAGATGGTGCTGGCCTGCTAAACAATAGTGTGAAGATTTTCATATCCTCAGTGACATTGTAATTCTAAGTGTGGATGATATAGAGTCATTTTTCTGAGACATACTGTCTTCTCATTGCTCATTGGTACAGACCAATGAATGGGCCCCCCTGTTAATGAGAGAGGGAAATGTCTTCTGCTGTTCTTAGAAATAGGCCACTCATACTAACTGCTAGAAAGGACCTGTCCATAGGAAACAAAGTGGCAGCAGCTGCCAAAGACATCTGTCTGAATAGCAGGCACTAAACTAAACTAAAAAAATAATCAAAATATAACCAGGTAGGTTATTACCTATTTAGGTCATGAGGGACTCCTGCTTGAAAGAAGAGAAGCACAGTAACATTGGCAGAAGAGTCCAGGAAAAGAGACAGTGACTATTTTATAATAATAGTACCTAAATCAAGACCCATCAGCTCCAGAAAATATTGTGAAGTGCCATATGAATCTGGGGGGAACGATATGGCTCACTGGGAAAGCTGTCAGGAATCGGAGTGGGAGCTGTCTGGTATTCCTGCAAACTGAGCTCAGAAGGAACTCAGACATATATGGCTGTGGACACCTGCTGTGCATTAAGGCCAGGCCATGGCTGTCAGCTATTCTGCCTCCTGAGTTTAAACTCTGAAATCAGGTGCTGTTTTCATAAGCCTGCTGAATGAGGCAGATGCTGCAGCTGGTCTGGATGTGTTGTAGCTGGCCAAAGGCTTAGTTGGGTCCAGCCACCCTTGCTCTTGGGTAATTTGAAAACTCCCTTTGAAATTCCTGCTTTCTCTGCTGTTACCACTCGTGTTTCCCCTTGGACAGCTTACCCAATACTCAGCTTCCACCTTGAGTTTGCAAGGGTTGAAGAAATGTGAAATTTCTTTAGAATTCTTAATTGCTCTATGTTGTCAGCTGGAAGAAAAACATACCTGGGTCTGGTAATACAAAACATAATGAGACCTACTTTTCTGATTTACTTTAAAAACCAGCAAGTAAACAAAGAAACCTTCTAGAAAAGAAAAATCCCCGAAAACCTAAAGAAAACATATCCCTGAACATAGCTACCAACACTTGTAGCAATTTTTAAACATAAAAATGCCATGTAACCCCTGAGTCTGTCCCTCTGCAATTCCTTGCACAATTCTTGTTACCTTTGATAATGTTTGTTAGTTGTCATGCTCCTTCACACTCTCTCCCCACATTCCTTACTGCATAATAAGGACCTTTGAAGTCTGCCTTTGATTTGAGAGCTGAAGCACCTGAGTTGTGGAGGTTGTAACAAAACTGCTAACAGCATTTATCTGATGTTCTGGAACTTAATTTCAACTATCCAGGATTTGTTTGCAATGTGTCGTCACTGTTTGCATACAGCAGACCTAAGCTTGTTCTGCTAATTTGGAGAGAAGCTCCTCATGCCAAGAGACTCCTCAGATCAGAGCCCAGATCTGTGATCTGAGTCACACATGTATTGTGATCGTGCTGTTGGGTGCCTTGTCCAAGAGGAGTGTGATTCAATATGCTTTAAAGTATGGTAGAAGCTTGGGAGGCAGAGAGTGGAGAGTCTGTTTTAAAATGCCTCTACAAAATGGTGTAAAAATAAAATGATAAAGAAGTTGTCAATTAGGTGGAGCTAAAACAGCAGCAGCAGGCACTGTGGGTGGGTGGAGGTCTGTGACCAGCCTGTCCTTGTCTGCAAGACCAGAAGGACTTCATAGCAAATGAGGCAACCAAGAAGCATGACCTCTTTGGCCTGGCCTGGGGTCATGAGAGGAACCTGTGGGCTCACAGGAAAATAACTGAGTAAGAACAAAGTTCCCAAAGAGAAAACACTCCAGGACAGGGTGATGGGGCATCTCCAGTAAGAATTTGAATAAAGAATTGTAAGCATTTTCAGAGACAAATCCTTGTCTCTTAGTTTGGTAGTGCGTGATTTTGACCTTGCTGTGATATTTGGGTATTTCTTCACCACGTGACACAGCACTTTGTTAGAGATTCACAGCTGAGCATGCTGTGGATGACTGGTTCCAGCAGAGGCCACAGCACCATGCTGCAGAGGTAGTGAGTCCTGGGACCTGGAGTTGTGTTGGTCTGGCAGGTACCTGGTGGTTGGCCCTGTCCCTGGCACCTTCCTGTTGGGAATTGCATCTCTGGGTGGTGCTGCACTGCTTGGTGTCTCTGTGCTCCTACTGCCTCAGCCCTGGGCATGCTTCCACAGAAGAGCTTTTCACTTGTGGTTTGCTGGTCTCACATTGCACCTCCCACCCCTGTCAGTGGTGCAAGGAAAGCATTGATGACACTTGCAGTATGTGCCTGAAACAAGTGCTCAGTGGTGAAAATTGTTGCAGGAAACATCCCGGGTGCCTATGCACAAACCACAACGGGGCAAAATTTGGGGCCTGGGGTAGGCAGGAGCAAAACTGATACTTTGCACTGCCAGGTTCCATTATATGTGCAGTATATATATGCAGTATGTTTTGCAGTATGTTATATAACAAGCCTGTGAGAAGTGGTGCCACAAATGAGTGACTTGATTTTGAGAATACTCATCCTGTATGATCCCTATAGTAGCCTCCAATGACCCCCCAAATAAGTTACTCAGTTTTAAGGAACAAATCAGTGGGCCCTCATGTTCACTGGGTTTGGGTTTTCTTTTTGTTTGTTTGTTTTTTTTTCTTTTGCTGTCTCTTCTGTGGTTTATGTGTGAACAGAAGAGAGTAGAGGGACTGGATGGGCACACAGACAAAAAAAATGGCATGTTCTTCATGTTCTTCAGGCAATAAAATGTGTGTGAATCTCTTGTCACTCGCCCATCTCTTAGATCCAGATAAAGACATTTTTTTTTAATGAATTGACATTTACTGTTTCTTTTACACTTTTTTTGGGAATCAAATTAGGTAAGGCTTACTTTTCTGCAGAGACATGAAGTGGAACATAGGAGCTTTTTTGCTGCCAGAGAAAAGAAGCTGCTGCTTGTAGGATCTCCTGATAACTGCAGTTTGACAGCTCTATTAGTAATGATGGTGTGTGTGGAGGGGAGAGGAAGGACACTTCTTCAGTGGTGGCAGTACCAAGTGCAACTGTTTTGTATTCTATTAAGTAAGGATTTAATCTCTGACAGAGAAAAGCATCCTGTTAGTTTGATTTGTTTTGATTGGCAGTGAAGTTCAATCCTGTAAAAATTTAGATTAATGGATTCTTTTATCTATGCTTTACTTGTGGAGAAAAAGAATATTGAGGATTTCTTCTAGAGATATGCTGACTTGACTAAAAGTAAAGGGAGTAATTTACAGTCAGGGACAACTGAGGATTTCACTCTTTACATTGCAGTGTATTTGCTTCAACTTAAATACATCCTTTAAAATATTGCATCAGCTTATGTTACATTGACAGTGATGAATTCTGCAGGCAGCAGAATATATAATAGTTTAAGTCAACTTCTGAAACCAGGGCACAGTGGACGTGACCATAAATGTTGGGTTTTGCTTAGTTATTCCTTAGTTATTTTGGTTGGCAGATTTCTCAATTCCCTTAAACTATCTCATGCAGTGTGGGGTCAGATCCCAGCCCTACATGCTCCTGTAGGCACTTCCATGGGACACTTCCATCTGTCCTCACATAACCAGAGTCTCACTAGAGGTATTGCATATTCAAATGATGGAAGGCTGTAGACATTGATTTTAATCAAGACTTCAGTATTGCTCAAAAATGTTCTGAAAAGTAATTTCCTAGTTATATTTTTAAATGTCTTGTTGAATGTTCCCAGAGATGAAAATTATATCAGGGTAGGGATTCAGGATAGAATTACTGTATGGAAATGATTCTTAAAATGCAGGGTAAGTAAGTAGAAATTAGGACATCTCTCAATGTAATGGCTGGATGCATTTATCTGTCAAAATAAATACTAACTCTATTGCAGGCTATACTAAGTATTGGATGCTTAATGAGTTGCTAACAGAAGAACAAACTATCTTTTATTAATATAGTTTTTTCATTTAGTACTCCATGTTACTTTGAAAAACATAGTTGATAAAGCTGTATAAATTAAAACATGGGAGTTTACACATTCCTTTCTTTTTCCTTTCTTTTTTTAAAGTCTCCTTACTCCATTGTTTGCTTTCCAGTGTCTGTTGATGCATTGATATTTTATATATTTTTGAGAACTTTTTCTTTTACAAATCAATGTAAAATAAGCTATGTATTTGTCGTAGGCTGTGACACGTGTCCTTTAGCAATAGGACTAAATATGACTTTTATGTCATGACTGTCTAAAGTGATTAGAATTGTTGAGAGTAGGACAGTTTGATGGACAGATATCTTTATGGCTCCTTTGATGAGGCCTTCCATGAACCAAGTGCTGAATGCCTTTATAATGTGTGCAGCAGGGTGGTGACAGCTGTGTAAGAGAGTGTGCCTACACAGTCACCATAAAGTTGTTTTGAGAAGGGGGAAACATTTTGGACTATATTTTGCTTTTTTGAAATCCGGGTATATAATTAGAATTGTAGAAGGGTAAAATTATTTGCATTGTAAGGCACCTTGAAGATCATCTCGTTCCAACCCCTCTGCCATGGGCAGGAGACCTTCCACTAGAGCAGGTGCTCAGGGCCCCATCCTGCCTGGCCTTGAGCTTCTCTGTCCAAGGCTTCATCACCCTCAATCACATTAAAGAATTGCTCCCTAATACCTTCTCCAAACCCCTGGCTCTCTGTTTAGAGCCCTTCTCCCGTGCCCTGTCACTGTGGGGCCCAGAGAGGTGGCCAATGTTCCCCTCAATAAATGTCTCTGGACCTGAGGGGTTTGTAGCACTCATGTAGGATAAAAACAGACTGATCCGAGTCAAAGCCATTTCAGCCTGCAGAGGAATTAGACAAGTTATTTCTCTTTTGGTTTTGGTTTCACACATTATGTCCGTATTTGATTGCCATGCTGAGTAAACCAGTGGTTGAACTTTGCCTGACTTGTTTTAAGATTTTAAGGTTTTGCCTAACTTCAATCTAAGGCTGTAAAGCAGATCAGGTTCAATCAAAACTCAATACCGTCTGCTTGAGAAGTTAATGAATTTTTGTCAGAATTAATCTCTTGTTTTTGCTTAGTGTTACAGAAATCTTGAATGCTTTTAATACTCGTGTATCACATTTACTTTGGGTAAAGTTTATATAAAAGAACATGTGATGTTCTCTAAAATTCTCCCAGTGTTCTCAGTGGATTATTTTTGGACATGTGAGCTTTTCAGTTTTCACGTTGTAATGTAATTAGAATGTCATGTAGGTGCTTCAGTGCACTTGTATTTCCATGTGTGCTTCTGATAAAGGATGATTTTTGTTGTTAAACATCTCAAGCATAATGAAATACTACTGATCCTTTCAATCTGGCCTTTGGTAGTATCAGGGAAAAAAATAAGAGTAAAGATAATTGATGGAAATTTTGTTTTCTTGATTTTAGCTCCCTTCTCAGAAGACTTTTGTTTACTCAGGAGAAAAATGCCATGAACATTAATATTGCTATTAACTAGCCTTCCTGCCTTCTTTCCAAACCACTGTGTGGTAGAGTACACATAAAAAATGGTTTATACTTCTTTGTCTGAAAGCTCTTGTATAGGTACCATAGGTTGTTCAGGGCCACAGCACCGTACCACAAAACAACAAATGAAAACCATGTTCCTTTCTTTTTTTAGTATTGATCAGCCATATAAGTTAAACTGAAAGTGCAGAAAATATATTGTTTGTTGTTTTCATGCGCACATATAATGTGAATAATAATAAGGGATTAGATATTATATGAAACATTTTCTTTCATATAATATGTCTTATCAGTTTAGTTCTAAATGGCCAGTTACAAAATATTGTTATTGCCATTCCTAGATTTAACTGAAGCTCTTCAGATTGAAAAACAAAAAAAAAAAAAAAAAAGCTAAAGAAATCAGGAAAAGATGCAGAAAAGAAAAACTGAAATTAAGTAAGTGGATGCAGAAAACCCACACAAGCATCAGATAGTATCAGAAAAAGGGACAGTTAAGAATTCATGGGCTTGTGTATAAAATTAGATTCTGGGTCAGTGCAAGTCAAGAGAATTTAGTCTCGATAAAATCATAGATGCAACCGAAATGACAAGACTTGGAGTAAATGGTTTGTAACCCATGTCATCACATTTTGTTGCCTCAGTGTAAAGGCCAGAAAGGCCTGTATTGTGTAGCAATAAAGGGAGAACAAAAGCAAGGATTTTAGGGGTAGAACACCTCCAAGAAAGTACTGTCTGCACAATAACGAAGAAAGTTATTTTTATGAGAGAAGGTTATTCTGATAATCTTCAGCCTTGCTCAAGAAAACCAGCAGAGTTTTTCTTCATGCAATAATGTCTGTAAGCTAAAATGATTGGAGTAATAGGCAGAGTGATATCGTTTCACAAAAGACTTTGAATGACTTCCAGATGCCACTGCCAATACAAGTCACAATCAAAATGACCCTGTAGTTAACAGCAGTAAATTTCCACAGAAAGGTGCCCTGAAGCCAATGGGTATTTTAGCCAATAAGTCTGATGTTTTGATCTTCCTGTATCAAGTGCTCCACTTTTGGCACACACGCTCATCTCTAAGGAACTGCAGTCCTTTACTGAAAATATTAAAAGCATTTAAGGAGTAGGAGAAGCAGTGTGGTGGGTTATGGATGATGAGCCAAGCTGGCAATAGCTGCGGAAGCACAGGGAAAATGAGGGTGAGCCCTGGTGCGCAAGATCTGGATCGTGAGCTTGTGGGGTTAGCTTGATCTGTACTGGACCCAGCTGCACCACCACGTGAACTTTTATGCTAAAGAAGGATTTGTTTTTACTGTATAGGCTTTGGCAGAAAGAGACATGACTGTCAGGTTGAGAATTAATATGATTTACTGCTGTGGGGAAGCAGTGAGCTGCAGTGTTTGTGTGTAAAGATACATGAGGCAGGGGGTGCATCTTCTCTAACACATGTTGCTTCTTTGCATGGCCACCCTTGTCCCAGGCAAGGAAAGGCTTCCAGGAGCATAGAACCACTGCCTCTGCTGAGGGCAGAGTTATAAAAAGTAAGGGAAAGTCTTTGGGCTGAACTCTTACCTCCATGCTGACACAGATTTCTGACAACTGGTTTGTACTTATCCATACTTAATAAGAGAGCACCAGGAAGGTCAGACTGTGTTGTGGAAGTCCAGTGGGCTCCCACAGTTGCTGTTTTGTTCTGTATCATTTCATTAAATCATTGCACCTGCTACTAATTGCAATGTGGCTTATTAATAATGAAAGAGTTTTCAAAATCTAATTTATTTCTCATGTTTCTGGCTGTCCAAACAATGACTGCAGATTAATCAGGTTGCTGAATCAATTTGTGAGCTATTTATTCTCTTATTAACTTTTTAAAAAAATCTTCTTTTCTGTTTACATGTTCCTTCATTGTGTATTGATCTGTGTGTGGTCAAAAAAAAATAGTTTTCATAGGCAGATTGCAGATTGCAGCTGACTTTAGCTTCAGGGTCTTGCTTCTTTTCATTTACAAATGTGGTAAATGTTGTGCAGATGTAGGAGACACAGTTTGTGCCCTCAAGAAACTGTAGAAACCAAACCATGCAAGGACTTGTGTTTCTGAGATGTGGATACAAGGAAAATAAAGTCGGTGATTTGTACATCGATTGCTACTTCCACATGTTTGATTGTTGGATTAAAGATAAAAATGGGCAGTTTTATGTGGTACTTGCCAGCAGGGATCTTTAGGTGTGTTTAGGATTACTGGACTGGTTCTCCAGCCTGCTGCAGTGAATGCACTCCAGACTGGCAGGGCAGTGTTGTGTGTTTAAAACAGCTTTAAAATCCCACTCAGACAGGACTGCTTTGTACCTACTGCTGGTACTTGTAACAGCCAAGAGTAATCGAAAGTCAGTAAAGGAAGATGCTTTTCTCTATATATATAGATATCCCCTCATCCTGCCCCAATTTTGTTTACTTTCTGACAATAGTTTGTGTCTCCTCATTTGCAGTGTTTTGCTGAATCCTCAGGCATCATGTTTCCCTATTGTTTATGTAGGTATTTCTCACCACATCAAGAGAAGAAATGTTTAAAAATAGAGAAATGCAATTCCTAGTCAAAAAACAAAATAACCATCCCCAGTTGGAGGGAAAGTGAAGCCTGGGGCAATTATAGTAACTGTCGCTACACTTAATTTTTTAAAAAATATATTTAATTTGTTAAAAAGGAAAGAAACAAGCTGCTTGTTGAGAGTGTTGGTTCTGTAAGCCTGTGAAAATAACTTCAGCTGATACTGCTGTATGGTAACTGCTAATATCTAAACAACGTTTCCATCTCTTCTAGGATCAGAGTCACACACAGGTTTCCCAGTACCGCCAGGATCACTCCCTGATTATGAGGTCTATTGTCCATATGACTGATGCTGCTCATTCGGGAATTATGCCTCCGTCTCAGCTCACCACCATTAACCAGTCTCAGCTGAGTGCGCAGCTGGGGCTGAATTTAGGAGGCACTAATTTGCCACACACTTCTCCCTCCCCTCCTGCAAGTAAATCAGCCACTCCTTCCCCATCTAGCTCTATCAATGAAGAAGATGCAGATGAATCAAACAGAGTAAGTTATTCCATGTGCTGCCGCGGGCAAGCTTCACACATCCACACGCTGCATTTTCATGGCTGTGGCAGTATCAGCTCAGCTCCAATGTGGTCATTTAAAATACAAATGTTACAGTAAAGTGGAATATGATTAATTTGCTGATTACCTTCTTTGCTTGAAAAGTTTCCATACTACCCTCATAATAATGAACCTAAGAATAGACATATTTTTTTTCTTTTATTTTTTTTTCTTCTGGTCTAATTTGACTTAGGTTTTCAGATCTATTGAATCTCTTCAGGTATAAGTCTTGAACAGTTTTGTCATTTTGGTATTCTCTGGAGTCATGTAAAACAGATGTGTTTAGAGGGAAGTAAAATAAGCTTTCTTCTAACTGAAAGTTTAGTTAACTTATATCTTCCTTTAAATAAATCTCTTATAAAAGGAAAAAAATATTGATCAAATGAAGAACAAATGCCGTCATAGATGTATATGTAAAAGCTTAATTTAAGCCTGTTCCATGAAATGTGTTCTCATTAAGTTGATGGAAGTTATACATATGGAAAGCTCATTGTACAGGTTCCTCAAAATATTAAAGTCAAGTACTATCATAGAGATATGTATCATATTACAAATCATATTTAGAGCCACTTGATCCCCTCATTGCAATAATCTGTGCATAGTTCAACAACAGAGGGTCCAGGGCACGAGGCACACCCAGGAGCAGAGCTGCTGTAATCCCAGGGTGCTGCTGGGATCCCCAGGCCAGAGGGAGGAGAGGGGCTGTGGGTGCCTGGCCAGAGCACAGAGCTCCCAGTGCCCCCCGCAGGCACTGCCCTGCCCAGGGAGCCCTGGGGGCACAGCCAGTGCTCCTGCAGGTGGGCACAGACTGCCGAGCTGCTGCTGCTGCTTTCTGCCTGAAGGGTGGCATTTCTGACCCCTGGCCCATGGCTAAGTGCCAGTCTAAGCCTGGGAAGTGGGAAATGCCTCCAAGCTTTTGCCTTTTGAGTCTCAACTGAGATTGTTTTTCCATTAAGATACATAGATGGCCTCTTCAAAATATGCTATGAGCTAAATCTTAATTTTTTTAAAAATACAAATTAACATTGGGGTGTCCTTTTTTAGGTCAGGCTTGTAAGATGTGACTCTCAGAGCCATGCTTAAAATGAGTAGTAGCTACTCATGCATTAATTCCAGCAGATCCAATGAGATTATGCTGAGAGTAAGTACTCTTTGGGAGAGAGAAGGGCCTGCACAACAGGACTCCCAAGTGTTGCCTACATGATAACTTTATCTATATCATATTACAACTGACTGTAAATATTTTTTTGCAATTTATCTGACTTATTTCATGCATTTATTGACTGTTCTTGTTCTTGCTGTTTCTTAGGCTACTGGAGAAAAAAGATCTGCCCCAGATTCTGGCAAGAAGCCCAAGACCCCAAAGAAGAAGAAAAAGAAAGACCCCAATGAGCCACAAAAGCCAGTGTCAGCATATGCCCTTTTCTTCAGGGATACACAAGCTGCAATTAAAGGACAGAATCCGAATGCTACATTTGGAGATGTTTCAAAAATAGTGGCATCTATGTGGGACAGTTTAGGAGAAGAACAAAAACAGGTAAATTGGTGCAGGATTGTTTCACAAGAAGTAATGCCGTAATCTTTGTTAAAAAATCCTCCTACCTCTGCTCTGAGTGGACCACACTACTTGCTGATGGAGAACTCTACCTCTGTAGAGCTAAACTGGGTTTTGAACTTGCCAAAGACCTGGAATCTATTTTTTTTTTTGTAAGAGCTAACAGGTTGTGTTAAATAACTGTATTTGTCTTTAAATTTTAAAGGGCAGTTTGTAAAAGAGCTCAGGTTATAGCGTCCTAGAGTCCTCTTAAAACCCTCTTTTGATGATTCCTATTTTCAAAGACCTTGTTTCCTATTAATAAGTTAGAAAAGAGGAAGGTACAGCATATTTACCATTTCCTTTGATCTGCCTTATGAATTTGTTACAAAGTGTGTTGATTTCTAACCTTTGAAGCCAATCCTTTGAGTCTCATTTCAATGTTGTGTGTGAAATGCTATCTCCAGCTTCAACTTGGTACAGAGTGATGAGTTTTGTAGTTCCTTGAGGGTTATTCTTCTTGCTGTACACATGGATCTTTTGCACATGGATTGAAGGGGGTTAAAAAAATACCCTTTGTTTGTCTGTTCCCAGTAACAGTTAATAGAAGCTTGTATGGGAGGACAGATTTCCAGATAGGACACCTTTTGGCAAGAGATGAATGGTACTTGTTTCTGAAATACATTTAGAAACTTTTAGTCTGATCTAACAGATGATAATGAACATGGTTTAAAGGTGAACTTTAAATTTACTGACGATTAATAGTACAGATTTAGTCATTTTTGCCTAACTGTTCTTGTTTAACTCAATGGGATTCTCTCATGCTGGCTTTGGGGCAAGTCCAAGCTCTTTGATCCACCTTTTTTAAAGGTGTAAAGACATTTTTATATGTAGTTCAAGTATTTGTTTTGAAAAAAAAAATGCACAGGTGTATTTTACTATTCTAGACTACTGCTGATACATGTTGGCATTTGTAATACCAAATATTCTAATATCCCTGTTACTTGGCGTCAATAAAATACTGGTTTTTGGGGAAGGAGAGAGTGCATAGGTAATCTTGTCAATCAGCTGGCTGCTCAGATGGATGTCAAATAGCAGCCTTTTGTTATTCCTGATAATCAACATAAATTGTAGTGCAAGTCCAGCAAGTAGGCCTGAAAGCCTGTAACCCCCTGCAAGAATATTTAGAACTTTCAAGGAAGAAAAAGCACATCTAACAGTAATGTTTTCAGAGGTTTTTGGTCTATGTTTTTTGTTTCTGTGCAAGTGACTTTGAGAGCATTCTGGCAAAAACATCTTAATAGTTGAAGTTGGTGAAATTGTGGTCTCTTTTAATAGGTATATAAAAGAAAAACTGAAGCTGCCAAAAAAGAATACCTAAAGGCACTCGCTGCCTACAGAGCAAGCCTTGTTTCTAAGGTAAGCCTAATATTGCCTTTGGTGTAATGCAAGTGAGCTCTTACGAATGATATTGAAATATTTGGGGCAAGGGGGGCATTTTATGCACAAATGAAGTAGAATCCTAGGATTTCTGTAATACAGCTCTACAAGATGTTGTGCTGCTGCTTAAACCCTGCTTAGTCTCTGCAAAAATAATTTCATCTCTCTCCTGGCATACTAATGATTACCAGAAAACATCTTTGTAATTCTACATCTTCCTTGAACTGCGGAGGCAAAGTAATGCACTTCACCAAAGAAATAAAATTCAGTCATGAAAAATATACTGACCTTTTGACATTAATATTTGCAAGCTGTTTGCAGAGGTTTGTTTTTCCTCAAGTGCTGCTTCTCAAAGGACAGGCTTGCTGTGCGTGGAGTTGGAGAGCAGTTGTTATGTGACAAAGCTTAAGTATTCTTGCAGGTGAGGGGAAAGAAGTGCGTGGTGGCTCTGAATTTGGAGAGTACTAAAAAATGGACTAGCTGGCAGTGAGCCACAAGGAGTATTTTAGTGGATCCTGAGTTAAAATAAAACCTGTGAAGAAAACAAAGCTCTGCTGTCTTACTTGAGAATTTACCTTTCTAGATGGCAGGTTGTAGTTCTGTTGCATCTGAATATCATAAATGGAAATGTGCTTACGGACATCCAAAATCTGGGTAAAACATTACCAAGGTGGTTATTTATCTAATAGTATGTCATAAAGATCAATTACAAAAATGTATTCAATCACAAGAAAGCAAGAGAGGGTGATGATGTCTTAACTCCTGAGAACATTTATTTGAATGTACAACTGCAGAACATTAGTAAATCGTATGGAAAGTTGCTATGTATTTTTATTCATGATTAAAAATAGAACATTGGAAATTATACATGTTTTTGAAAGCTGGAAGATTTCTTCTTCTCATGTTTTTCTGTTGCCTCTGGAACTTAGATAATATTCTAAAAGCCTTTAGTGTCACAATGCTAAGTTCAAGATCAGCAGGAATTCTAAATACCTTTGAGGGATATTATTTTGGGAATCTTAAGTTCCCTTTTCAAAATCATCAGAAATCATTTTTTTTTCCCCAAACCCATGGGTCCAGGACTACTAAGTAACTTCTGGGTAGATTGCAGGTGGAAAGTACACTCAAAGTCATTGTATCTCATCTCTTCTAAATTAAGACATCCTTGCTGTAGCTTTTTCAGGTGAGATGGTTGCTCAGGTTAGGGATGTGATAGAGACTTGTGCAGCACAATTTATTACGTTCTCAGGTAAATGTCTAAAGAGTGTCATTGGTTGGTTGATAACTCATGGGGTGGGGAGTGTGTGTGCTGCTGACTCCCAAAGAGCAGGGTTTTTTAAAAACATGTAAACGCGTTGGGCCTGTTCTAGCTCTTTCAGTGACAAAATCTGTGTGACATCTGTGACTTTCTGGTGTTGCTTGAGTTAGTTTTTGTCTGAGTAAGACCTGGAGGTACCGTATAGGGAGGCAGATAAAGAGGTGATACAATGTATTGCTGATCAGTGATTGTTTTCAGACTGCAGATTGATCTTTTCTGATAGAACACAAAAGATGGCAAAGGTCTCTGAGTAGCTGTTACTTTTATTACCATGTAAACAGTAACAACGTTTTTTCTGTTGAAAAGACAATTAATTTCTCTTCCAAACACAGGCTGCTGCAGAATCTGCTGAGGCCCAGACAATTCGCTCTGTTCAGCAAACACTGGCATCCACAAATTTGTCTTCCTCCCTTATTCTGAATAGTTCTCTTTCTCAACACGCGGCGGTGTCGGCATCTCCCCAAACTCTTCAACAGCCCCTTTCCAGAGCAATTGCTCCAAAACCCTTGACCATGAGACTGCCAATGAATCAGATTGTAGCCTCTGTGACCATTGCACCAAACATGCCGACAAACATTGCAGCTCCGTTGATAAGCTCCATGGGCACAAACATGGTGGCAGCGCCGTCCTCGTCTCAAGTCAGTCCCTCCATGCAAAGCCAGCAGCACCAGATGCAGCAGCTCCAGCAGCAACAGATGCAGCAGATGCAACAGCAGCAACTACATCAGCATCAAATGCATCAGCAAATACAACAGCAAATGCAGCAGCAGCATTTTCAGCACCACATGCAGCAACATTTGCAGCAGCAGCAGCAGCATCTTCAGCAGCAGATTAATCAACAGCAGATGCAACAGCAACTGCAGCACATACAGCTTCAGCAGATGCAGCAGCAGCAAATGCAGCATATGCAACACCAGTCACAGCCTTCTCCTCAGCAGCATTCCCCGGGAGCCCCACAGATCACTTCTCCCATCCCTGCCATTGGGAGCCCTCAGCCAGCACCTCAGCAGCACCAGTCACAAATACAGTCTCAGACACAGACTCAAGTATTATCGCAGGTCAGTATTTTCTGAAGAGAAATGATCTTGCAACATGGCTTTGTGTTGATGGAGGGGGTAGGGGTAAACCATATTTGGCTGAAAACTGTAAATTGTTGATGGTAGTTATGCAGGGATGCATAACAGATCAAATGATCTTCTAAAGTGTCTATTAGATAGGCAATAAAGAACTACAATGTAGCTGTGTATCATCTTTTAGCTGACTATAAATCATTTTGTTTAAAAGAAAAAATGCTGTTCTCTTTTTCATGTGATGCCTTTTTAATTTATTTAAGCTTTACCTACAATATGTGAATCAACTGGCCTAATAAATACCTGGAACTTATGACTGCAAAATGGCCTTTCAGAGTTATATGCCATAACCCTTCTTTCTCTAAAAGTGAGTAATGCACTTCAAAGCAGTATGAACTCATGAACCCCTTAAAGCACAGTTGTAACTACCTGTAAAATTATGATTGGATTTCATACAATCATACTTGTATGACATGAGTTAGTTGATGGCATTTTTTGTCATGAAAAAATAGAGTAAATCACAGATTTTTGCCAAAGCTCTTATTTTTCTTTTTTTCTCGCTCCTAAATGTCTTCAGAAAAACAAATGCAACTAACTGGACATAAATGTTTGACCCAACTTTTCACTTCATTTCTCCAAATAAATCTGCCATAGTTCATAAGAAAATATATATTGACATTTACCCTCTTATGTTAATTCCAGTTACAGAACAAATGTGAATATTATATTCTGTGTCGAAGTGATGCGTTTCAGATTTAATACACTGTATTTTTAAAAGGGAAATGCACTTAAATAAAACTGTTATTACAGAAAGCTAAGATGAGAAATGCAAGTTATTAATACGCTGTAAAACCAGTAGAATATTTAAATGAAACTCCACAACTAAATAATCAATGTAAATATTTTCTTTAAAAGTTGTAAGTTTTCATATCATGTGTTGTAAAGTTTTCATAAATGAGGCTTTAATGTAAACACTGGTAACATGAATTATTAATTGCTACATTGCTTATTGTGTTTTTATGCTGTTTTATACTTTTTTATGAGTTATGATAGCAGCAATTAAGTTGTTTGTATTTTGCTTATCTAAAATAAATGCTTTTATCTTGCTATAGAATAAACACATTTCAGTAAAACTGATGAGCTGTAAGTCTTTGATAGAGAAACCAGAAATGTTTCCTTCTGCAAATGCTTTCTTGGACTTTTTAAAACTCCTTTAAATTTTTGTCAAACATTCTGGGTGAACAGGTACCAACAGGAACAGAGCAAGCACTTGGCTCTTGTACCCTCCAAGATGTTCTGCTGAAGAGTTCTGGGCAACTTCTCTGAGGTGTCTGTGACTTCAGAGAAAGAAAGCAAGTGGTGGAGTCACAGAACAGTCATGGTGCGCTGTGCTGCTGATCTGCAGGAGCAGGGAGGTGAACCTGTCTCTCAGCCTTAATGTCCAGAAATGGAAATCAGCGCAAATTGTTTGTTTGTATCCCAGAGTTCCAGGTGTAAAGGCAGCTACTGCTGTGGGCTTCCCTCTGTAAGCCTCCAGCTCTTGGCTTGGGCTGGTCCTGAGTTGTCTGACTTTTGTTTCTCGTTAAGGTAGAATGTGAGGGAGTGGGGAGGATGAAGGGGGCAGGTCTTTCATATGGAGGGTTTGGAAACATTCACATCCAGTGTGTTGTCAGGTTATTAGTGCTGTTCATATATTTTTGCTCTGAACAGAAAGGAGAGAGCCTGTATTTTTTGTTTCCCTTCTTTGCCTGCAATATCTGTGCTGCAAGTGCAGTCTGACCACTATCCCCAGTTGTCTGGCATGATTAATTACAGCATCTGTCCTGTCAGAAGCTATAATGAAGAGGTCTTGATAAAAATTGCAAATTACCACTGGCAACAATCTTAAACTGCTTATGATAAAATGAAAATGAAAAACAGCAAGTGTCAGGCCTGAGCAGAATCCTAATCCTGTTTGAGAGGCATGGCTACCATGTTCAGACCACAGCCCAAAAATAATGGAATAGAGATCCCCAAAAAGTTGCAGCCAGACTTGAGAGAAGAGGTACTATACCATGTGAGTTTCTTCATAATGAATTCTGCTTTCAATATTTCATCATCCTCAGGTACTCTGCTTATTATGTACAAATATTGAACAGAAAGAGATTCTAATTATAAATTTATGGATTTCTTGGAGCAGAAAAAATAATATATAAATTGAAGCTTTTCATAATAGGTGTTAGTTGACAGCTACCCATGCTCCTAATAGCCTTAGCATGATATCTAATAATGCCTGGGATGGAGGGTGTTTATTCCAAGTGCAAGGAAGCCTGTCTGCATTAGAAATGCCACGACAGAGGCTGGTTGGGAGAGATTTTATGTGTGTCAGTTTTAACCAATGTTACGTAACAAAGGAAACCATTTTATAGTCATTTTTGAAACCTTTAGACAAATGTCTTTAGAAATAATTGCTAAACTGCATGTGACAGTAATTGTGTATTAGTTCTATAATTGTCATTTTGAAGACCTATGAAGTATCGTTGGAAAAATGTCACAAGTGATAAGAGTTAATTACAACTGAAGTCTGTTTTCAACTATTTGCAGAGAGAAGCAGGTGTTATTACACTCATTAAATGGTTTCATAAATCCTGGGTTTTATCACATTTGATTAAGAGCTGCTGAACTACTGATGTTCAATTCCAGGAAAAATAGTTTTAATTACTGCAGCTAAAAAAAAAAAAAAGAAAGAAAATTAATCATCAAGCAAGACTGTACATTTTATATATCAAAATTTGAATCTTGAAAAACTGGAGCATTCCCCTGCTTGCCACAAAATTATATTTTGCATTACCCACAATAGCATATTGCAGAACATCTTGTGTTTCAAACTGTGCAAGTTTGTGTTCATGTTCCCTAAAGCTAAGTGAATAACTGTGCTATCATAGGTCATAAATAAAACTGTTAGTTTAAATCGCTTAATATACAATTTATACAAGGAAAATGCAATAATCTGTATGGTTTCAGTGTCGTGCATGGTTTTTAAGAATGTTTTTCTTCATAGCATTTACAAGCACTTAACTGCTCCCTTCTTTTCCCAAGGTTTCAGATGCTTTATCACCTCGGTTAACCACATTCTACTTTCACATTAACCCAGGTTGACACATGATGAAAGAACATAAGGAGGTTTAATTTTTAGCTGACACAGGGTCATTAGTTTCTAACTTGGAGAACAAAGCCTTTAGATACCTCTGTGCAACATAATCTCAATTTTATATTATCACCTGACCATTGTGGTTTGCAGGACAGATGGATTAAATATCTCAAGTTTAACCACAAGTCTTGCACTGACTCTTTTCAATGGGGATTCTTATTTGAATGGCTCCTTTTTTATTTCTCACTTCATGGAGTATTTTGCAGCACTGGACTGCATTCTAACCTTTCCCTCCCCCCTTTGTTTGGCTTTTGTCTTGCAACAGCTGTTATTATCGTTTTTGGTCAGCTGTGATTGCTGGAGGCAAAATAGGACCAGATGGTGTTTTGCTATGCATGAATGGCGAGTTAGAGGAGTTTAGATTGAATAGGCCAAGTTTGAATGGTGTCTATGCACCACCTGCCCTCTTCAGCAGCAGCACACACATCATAGGAGCATGATCTGTCTCAGACCTACTAGAATTGGATGGGAATGGAGAGTGCCTCGTTGGATTTTCTCCATATTTATTGATCTTCCATGCACTAACAGCATAATGCAGTACACAGTCAATTTGAGTTAATTGGATATGACACAGCATGTACATGTAATCTATCACTAGAGTCTCCTGGTACACTTTAGGGTTTGCTGCCACAAGAACATGCAGTATTAGCCTGCATTAATAGGCTAAGTGGGAGAAAGTAAACCAGGATCATTGTAGGGTTTGATCTGACAAAATATACTGTAGTTTTACAGTTGTACCCTTGAAACTGCCAGAAATGCAGTTAACTATGAACATTTCTGATTTGATACACTGGGGCCAAGTATTTTGTCACAGAAAAAAATATATGTCATTCCCATATATATCTATGAGGTTTGCTAGTGAAATTTAAACAAATGTAGGGAGCAGTGTCCATAGGGATGGACTAGTACCGTTCATTCAGAATAATACCAAAGGGCTGCTTTGGTAACCTAAAACTGGAATTTAAATGTTACATAAATGTAAGAACTGTTGTATCTTCTGTTAAGGCTGCCTGGAAGACTTGGGTTATGACAGACTTGTGCCTGGACGTTACAGAAGAGAATAAAAAATATATGAAAAAATATAGTATATATGAATATATAATAATAATATATAATACATAAATTACTTGCATTGTTGCAGCAATTGGATGTCTCAAAGCCTACTTAATATGTAACTGAGGGTTGTGATCATGCTCTAAGTTGGCAGGAGCTGCTCACTCGGCGTCTTTGTCTGTGGTGTCAGGTAGCCAAGTGAGCTACTTTATTATGAAAATTGCATCCAACTGAAAAAATGCTAAATATTTTCAAGTGCCTGTGGGAAAAGCTAGGTTTGTATTAAAGGATTTGGTTCTTAAAGTCACCAAGAAGTTAATGCTTCTCAGGTGCATCGGAGGGAGAGAATTTTCGATTATAATACTAAAATCTTTGAGAAGTGAATGTATTGCTTTGAACAAGCTGCTGTGACACTTCAATAGCCTACACTGGAGATTTAGAATGCATTCTGTTTACCTCAGTTAAAAACCAGAAGTGGTATTTTAAATAGTGGGTTTTGTCCCAAGTTCTTGGAGCATTAACACCTTCAGCCCCTAAATAAACCAAAGCAGGGGAGAGTTTTCTTAGAAGGTTTGAAATTAAATTTATTTTAATCTCCAGGAATATCTTTATGATGCAGTTACCTTTGGACTGTTATTTTTCTCCAAAGTGGAGTTGCTACATCATTGTAACTCTGCTGCACTAATTGCAAAAGAGAGGCTTTGATCCAGAAAATAATATAAAATGAGCTGATAATTCATGTATAAAAGTAGTAATTTAATTGAAGTGACTACTCATATGCTCTGTTACACAGTTGCTCAAGTACTTTCATAGGTCAGGAGTCTAATTGTGAAACACTGTATTTGTTTTCCAAACAGATCCAAGTATTTATAATAATAATCAGAACCTAAAAGTAACCTTACATTTTCTGCATTTTCTTTTATTAAATTCTATTCAAAACAAGTCACGGGTGTAATTTTCAAGTACAGATATCTAACCTTAGTGCTGGTTCAATGACTGAATCGTCATAAATGTGTAAAGAATTACCCACCTGACGGTGAATTGTATCTGCAGTCATTTAGAAGGGATTCTACTGTGCACAGGTCTGAAAACTTCTACCTGGATCAGCAGTCACACAGCTCTTGACTGAGCAGATGCCTTTGCCAAATATTTGTATTTACAAAACAGAGAAGTAAATGCAGGCAAACAAAGTGCCAGGGTACCTGCTGGCAATATTTGTGAGACCTAAAGGGTGTAGTTACTGCAGGCTGGTTTATTTTAGTGCTATAGCCCATACTGTACTGATAACAAACATATACATTGCATTAGCACAAAGTACATAAAAATAAACCTCTTGTGTTGCAATTTTCTTGCTGGTAGTTAAAGGTACTTAATCTTGGAATTGGTTTTGATATTCCAGGAATCATAAGACTTGACCATTCCATTTTAAAAAATAGTAAGTAGCTGTACCATTTCTTACTTTCCTCTTCCTAATTTTGGAAGAGAAGAATATTCAGTGTCTGGAAATCAGAAATCACTTTGGAAAATTCTGTTGTATGGACTGTTGATCAGGGGATTATCACTGCTGCCCTGATGTGTATGTGTACACAAACACACATATATATATAAATAAAATCTTGCACCCTGCTCGTCTCTGCTCACCACCTGTGGAAAGCATGTCCTGAAGAACTTCTCCTCTTTCAGCCCCCCTTCATGTTCCTCCTGTTCCTGCAGGTCACAAGGAGATTAATAGATTGTGCACATACACAATACGTATTTATTTTACTAAAGAGATGGCCAGATGGGTTCACTTAATTGTATGTGGCAAATGTCTAAAATATACATAAATCTAGGCATGCATTTGGGGATTTTGGGGTTAAAATGTTAGGTGCTTTGCTGCACGGACTGTCAAAGGATTTGGTTACTGCTTAGCATGCCTTGGCATTGACAGAATATAGATGAAGCTAGTGATAATTATCATCCTTGTGTAAACAGACTTTCTCCCTTATAGAATGGTGGCAGATAAATCTATAAGAGTTTTGGTCAATTACAGCAGACAAGTGTATTACAGCAAATCTTGAGCCCATGGTGAAATACATGTAATTCTCAGTGTCAGTTTAGATACTTGTGTTTCTGTAAAAGCTAGGCAATCTATTTTTTTCCTTCCTTTTTTCCTTTAACCCAAGGCAAATGAAGTTATCCTTCACTTCAGAAAATGACCAGAACTTGCTAGCAGGCTTGGACAAATTAAACATCCTTGAACAAAAATCGTGATCCTTTCACATTCATTTCTGTTGATGTTTCCTGTAGCTGTACTTGGCTTTAAACTGAAGGTGAGTTTGTTCTGATTATTTCTTTCCATTTTCAAAGCTGCTGATCAACAAAGAAAGGAACTGATGCACAATTCTGCATCTCTGCCCATTCAGCTGCACATCAGACAGCTCCCCCTGGGAATGGGTGCCATCCCAGCACCACCAGGCACAGCGGGACGTGGGTGCAGCACAGGCTCCATGGTTATCTCATTTCATGTCACTTTAGTGTTAAAAGCAAGGTATAACTGATAATTTCAAAGGGAGCAGAGCAGCCCGTCGTGGGCCACTGCATCCCCTCGTCCCCGTGGCCATCAGGTGTGCAACTGGAGCCTCTGGTGGGGCAGGAGATCTCCCTGTGCTGTGGGCCCCGTTCGCAGCAGCCCCACTGAGCACCGCCCCTATGGAAAATAACGCGAGTACTGAGAGCCATGAAGCCAGTATATAGCCCATGAAGCCAGTAAAAACAATCCCAATGATTTCAGGATACTTTGGACCAGGGCTTAGCTGAAAATGGACAGAGAAATTCAGCCATTATGAGCATGCTTGTAATTTTTTCCAGTGACGTAGGAATATTTCTTGGAGAAAGAGAATTTGAAGGAGAGGGAGGAACGGCAATTTTCCTTCTGAATTGAGAAAATGAAAACTGCTGGGTGTGTGTTGCTATCACAGCGAAGTGTTTCTATCCAGGCTCAGTGTTTCAGCATGTAAACAACTTCCACTGAAATCTGCAAAGTGCCTGTGCAGAGCATCTGGGAAAATATTTGTGCTTTAAATGCATTAAGCAAAATGATAATGTTATTTGACTTTGGTTAATCAATAACAGAGGAGAAATATAATGCTTTAATAAGCTTCTGCCATACAATACAAAGTCAATGAAATAAAAAATACTTTGTTCTCTTTTTAAAATGTGCATAAATTATAGTGGGGTTTCATTTTAGGGAAAGTGGGGTTTTTTCCCATATCGTTATCTATATATTTTATCTGCAGTTTGTTGCTTTAGAACAACGTATTTGTCCACTGTAGACAAAATATGCACTTTGTTCAATTCCTTACTTGAGGTCAAATTCTCTTGAGGAGAACAAGTGTGGGTTGTGTAGCTGTCAAAAGAGGGTTTAGTGCTTGACCCTAAGAAGCATTCAAAGCCCAGATCTTTCTTTTTTTATTGCTTTTCATTTTCATTGTTTGTACTTTATACTTAAGAAGGGGCCTCTGCACAGGGGAAAGCCCCTGCTTTCGTATTCACAACCAGCAGCCTTCTACTGAAACACCTCAAAAGCTTTTCACAGCAAGAATTTGGAAACCACTGCTCTGTGTCAACTGCTGGTGCATAATCAGGCTGCACATGGAGGGGCTGGGGCAGGATGTGAGGCTGCACGTGCCGAATGGAGTCCAGGGAGGATGGGATGGAGGTGCTGTAGGGATTTGGGGCATATGCATAAATGTTCTGGCAAGAAACAGAAAGTACAGAAGGTCTGTAAGCTTGGATGCAATAAAGCAGGAGTGTGAATCCAAAAGGAAAGTTGCTGAATCGATGTAGTTTAGAAGGTACAGACAATAGTTGTTTAACTGGATGCTCACTGAAAAGTTGATGATAACACTTTTATACATCTGTGCTCCAACAGAAGCATTCTTACATTCTCTACAGATGGTGTTTATATAGTGTGCACAAGCTCAGTTAGAAATAGCCATAAAAAGGCCAGAGATTTTTCTAAATTATTCACGATTACTATTGTGTAATTGGAAAGTGTAAGTTTTGCATTACATTTTATTTTATGGAACTACAGTGCAATTATACTTGTAAAAGCTATTGCCAGTATGAGGTACCTTATTTGAAAAAAATGCAAAGTGCTTGTGGTGTTTCTAACTGGACAGGAGTTTTGGTTAACATACAAAAGTGGTAAAGGTGATTTCAAATCCTTCCTATCCACATTGGTAAGACTGTTGGCCTTATCTCTTATCTTGGGTATTAACTCACCTCTCCAGGGCCATTCCAAAGGAGCCAGGAGCACAAGAGGACCAAACAAGCACATGGACTGAGAAGCAGAAACCTGAGCAGTGGAGGAAGGTCACCTCTTTGGAAAGTTACACAATCCTTGTGGGAGCCTGGCTCCCAAGTAGGGTGAATTCAGGTGACTTCAGGTGCTTCCAGGTGGGAGGTGGGCACTGCACAAGCCCTGCCCTCTGCTGCTAAAGGCATGAAACAGAGTAAAAGGAGATGACAAGATAATTGGTCATCTACATAAACTGAGACAAACTACATATACTATGTATTCTGGGATAATTTGCACCCTTTAAGAAACCCTAACAAGGAGCAGTTGCTGGCCTACTCAGAATAGAGTCTCCAAATAGGCATTCATGTGGGGAAGCATGGTTTTAATTACACAGATCTTCAGTCAGTATCTGTGAGCCAAGGAAATGCAAGGGTACATAAGCACCCTGTATCAGCATAATCTGGTTCAGCCAACAAGAAGCAATTCATAGACAGCACAGGAAAATAAAAGTTGAATAAGTCAAAAAGCCTTACAATGAAGAAAGAAAATAGCTTTCAGGTTGAGAGTATCAGAAACAAAAAAGAACAAAACAAAACAATACAAAACCAAAAACACCTCCAAAAAAAAAAAAAACCCAAACAAACCCACAAAAACAAAACACAAAACCACAAAAAACCCAAAAGACAACACTCTCAAAATTACAAACTGTATGAACTTTCATGTGTAGCAAAAAATTCCTCCAGAATTGTATTTGTTGCTCATAAGAGGCAACTGGGAATACCATGACAGGTTTGCAGAGTCCCTGCAGGGTGCAGTGCACATAAAGGCACTGTCCAAGCCTTGCTCTTGAGGGCAAATGTTGCTTTCTGCTTGTTTCCCCTGGTTCAGGACTGGCATTTCTATGCAGACTCGAGGCCATGTCATTAGTCTCTGCTGCTTTTTCCCAACAGCCAGCCGGCCTCAGCCAGACAATGCAAATGGTAAAGTGACTTTGAGGATCATCACAGAAAATCTCTGAGACAGGAGGGAACTTCCCTGGGATACGGGGCTCTGTGGGCTCCTGTAGGCCCTGCTGAGGATCAAGGGCCTGGCTGCACCAGGCAGGCCCCTGATCCAGGTTTGACTGCTGGCTGCACCAGGCATGAGGACATCAGAATTACGGATCCCCCATCCCTGGGCGTGTCTCAAGGCCAGGTTGGATGAGGTTTTGAATAGTGTGGTCTTTGTGGAAGGTGTCCCTGATCTTTAAGGTCCCTTCCAACCCATTCCATTCTATGATTCTGTGATTCTTTTGCCTTCAAACACCTTTACTGGAAGATCCAGAGCTACAATCAATACTAATGTAGGGAAAGAATTATTTTAATGCACATGCAAAAAATCCTGTGTAAGATTAAAAGCCTGGGGAGAAGGAAAGGGCAGGAGAGACGATTTCCAGCCTGTTATTCTGTATGTTTGATTATTTGATGTTTTTCTGTTTCTGACACGAGGCTGTTTAAATTGCATCTTGGCAGTCTTGGGGTCAAGAATAAAGTTACAAAGTCCCTCCTGTTCTTGGGATGGTAGATATTGTAACATGGCACTGATCTGCCTCTGACCTCTGGACGCCACTGAAAAATGACTGGGAACAAAGCACTGAGGAGAAAGGTGGGCCTGGTGCAATGGATTGGAAATGGCTACAGAAAGACAGCAGCTCCAGGAGTTCCCTGCCATCCTCCCTGCTGGTGTAGTTTGGTGGGTGAGCAGTGCAGCGTCACCACAGAGATGTTCACCTGGCTGATCTTGAGATGGATGTTGGGACTGGGTGTGGGCACAGGTCCCTGTGGGCTGCCCTGGTGGTATTCGAGCCCTCGCTGTGCACTGCACAAACACATCTCAGGCCTACTGACAGTCGGGCCCTGCCCATTCAGCACACGTTCAGATGTAAAAATCTGCTTAAATTTCATGCATTTTAATCACAGAAAAATTAAACAACAGAAAAATAAATACCAGTAAAAGCCCAGGTAAATCAAACCATTCTAAATCTCCCAGAGGTGCCAATGGCCTCTGTCAGCCTGGAGATAAGCTAATGATACCTAGGGCCTGCCAAGACACCATTTCTGGTTACCAGCATTCTTACACCTTCTTCTCCTTGGATTCAATGGCTCTTAAGCTCCTGCTTTAAGTTAAGCTCCTTATGAAGTATGTTGCAGAGTATAACACATAATTAAGATTTAAGAACAGTAGAAGAGCCTGTAACTGCTCATAATCAATCTCTTCTTTCTCCAGACCTTGAAAATAGAAATAATGAGGCTTCCCAAAGGTTTGATGTTTTAATTTTATTTTGTCTTTTGGTTCTGTTAGGATTTCATTCTATAAAAGTGAAGAAGACAAGTTTGTTACACAGGTTTTTGTTAAAACTAAGTAGCAGAATAAATAGGTGGCTTTGTGAAAAGCTGAACTAGGTTACTATTATTCTTGGTGATTAATTAACATCTGATGTTTTAATGTTGATAACTGCATCTGTTTCTTTAAAACATCCTCTGGGGTTTCCTGTGTGGAAAAGCAGAGGATGAAGGCTGATCATCTGCAGCTCAAGACAAATACTGCTGTGACCAAGATTTGCTGGTCAGGTGCTGTAAGAAACTGAGTCCTTGGAACAAAGTAGATAGATGATCCCTTTGAGAATTTAATGGCACTTGAATAAAAAGTAATTAACCCCTTGCTGTATTACATGTAGAATTTCCATCCCATATTTTTAGTTTAGTATCACTGGGATTTTAGCCATCACCTCTTGAAATCCATTATAAAGCACATGGTGGCTTTGGAGCTACTGGATCAAATCTTGACAGAGCAGCTTTGGTACTTTTATAATGTAAAAGAATTATTACAACTCATAGCTGTGTGTATATTCCTGCTGGCAGCAAGGTGAAGGCAGTTTGGCTCAGAGCCCAACACAGTCCTGTTGACCTTTGCAGCCCTATATGAGTGATTGTGAGCAGTACTGAGGTTTGGCAAAATTTGGGGCTTCAGTTGGTGCTGAAAGAATTGATGCTGTTTCTCCTTCTAGAGAGTGAAATGTCTTGCTTTCCACACTTAGACATTTAAGCAGCTAGTAATTTTTTTTAAAAAAGGTGCTGCCTCCCCTGTCCCAACATTTGGCCACAAAGCAACATCAGCAGCAATATTGCTGTTTTTTCTGTCTTTACACAGAGGTGGGATTAGATTTTCTACCCTACTCCTTTCCTCCTTTTGGTATATATACAACTCTTTTAAGCAATACAGATTTGATTAAAAAAAGCCAACCCAGCAGCATAAACCCAACTGTGTTCATTGAAGCGTTTTGCACATCATAGCTGCTACTTACCATTCTTATTCATCTGGCGTTTACAGAGAAAGCCTGTCTTGATATCTTGAAGGCACTTTTAATGAGTACCCATCATGAATTTTCCAACTGCTTTTAGATTGAAAATGATTTCCTTTCTATTTGTCAGAGAATCATGTTATTTTACATTTTAAAAGGTTCTTGCACACCTCCCCAGCACCTGGATTGTAAGTGATTATTGGCTATTGTAGTTTGAAAATGAAAGTTGGTAGAATTTACTTCAAGCCTGTTCAACTAAATAAAAAAGTTAACTTCTGCTTAAAAAAAACCCAAAAAACTGCCACATAGCTACTGTACTCTGAGCTAAATACCTGCTTTGATATATTCATGCAAACGGTTAAATCCTGCACGTCTTCTCTGTACAGCACCTGTACTAGCTATCCCATCCCCTCTTGCAGAATACTCAACCTGTCAGACTCCTCCTGTCACGATGCTAAAAGTTTATGAGGGTTCAAAGCATGGACTGTGTAGGCACACACTTCGTGGTGATTAGGAGTGGGGCTGCCCCGAACCTCATCCCCAGTGGGTACAGCTGTGAGCAGCATTGACAGCAATGAGCCATGGAGTGCCCAGGTGTGCTGAGCAACCACCAAAGGGAACAGAGGGCACACAGGTGCAATGCATGAACATGAGGGGTATAAAAGGTTGGGCTAAAGAACAAGAAGGGAAAATGCCTGAAGGCTTCTGAAGAGGTAAGGTGTTGCTCTGTATGGGTTGACGCTTTCTCAAATTGTATGGTGATGCTCTGTGTATCATGGCTGTCTCAACTGTGACATATGCTGCAGCAGGACTGGTCAAAATCATCAAGGAAAATCCATTCAGGTTTCTTCAACATGGACATAATTTCTGGTATAGGAAGACCCCTGATAAAATTGGTTGGAGACTGGAAGGCAGTCTGGGAAAACAGCATATTGTGTGTGTCTTGTGCTCGCCCTCAGCCCAGAGCAGCTCGTTTTGGACGCTGGAGACCAGGTGGGGTAAGCATTTATAACCCCTATTTTTAAGTCTTACATTAAATGGAGCAACTTTAAAACCACTGCAAAAGTTACTCTGGTGTTGGAAAGTTTCAGAGGGGGGGAAGGTAAAGCTTAGTTTTGTGAACAAACTCTGTAGGCAAAGTTCATGAGCATGAGACGACAAGTAAGTGGGAAAATTTACTATATTGAGTTACGTCAGTCTTTACCAAGCCCTAAGCCTAACTGCCAAACACTGAGCAGTAACTAATAATTTTCTTTCTTTCTCAAACTGTAGATACATTAGAAGTATTTCCTTATTTTATTGTTCAAATGCTACTAAAGATGAGTACACTCAGCATTGACCTGCTCTGCCACACTGGCCAAAGAACTCTCAGAGGGAACAGATGGGGGCTCCTGCCTGTAAGTCCATGGCTGCTGTTTGATTGCCACTAATCGGGTGACTTTAAAGAATGGGCAGCTTGGTGTAAGAAAATAGTGCATATTTTAGTCATAACCTTGTAAAACTTCACTCTGCATTTGAAAATCGTTGGAATTAAGAGAAATAATGAACTATCTCTACCCACATTAAATAGATAATTGGGAATATGACTATTAAGAATCCCAATCTAAAGAGTTACTGATTGATTTGCTGCAACTTACTGTGAATTAGTCTGTAAGGAAGAAAACAGGATTACAATTTAAAGATTGTAATTCAATGGCTTAGAATTTGTACCACTTCCCATTCTCATTACATTTGCAGGAATTAAGCACTTCTGTCACACAATTTAGCATTAACTAGGATAAAAGAGATTTATCGTTTCTGTTATTTTGGCGATCATACAGTCAAAGGCAGAGAGCAGCCAAAACCATTGTTATTTCTAATGTTGGTTGGTAGTGTCTGGGCAAATATGGCAGGGAGTGAAAAGGACTGTACCCCATGGATGGTCTGAAATTAAAATTTTTCTTTGATGGTCTAGCAAAGCCATAACTGTGCTGGTGAGCAGCCTGCTTCCCGCTGTGACCCCTGCAGAGGGAACATCCTTCCAGCATTTCAGGGGTGATGGAGTTAAAGGCTGTGGTGTGGTTGCCCACACTTGGAGCGCTTTTCAAGTGTTCCCACTTTGAAACCAGTGGCTGGGTTTGTGGTCAGGCTATTAGTAGTGGCCTTAGAGTGGTTTCCTTGAAACGGGAGGCTTGGCAGAATCCTGGCAGTTCTCCGGGCTTAAGCAATTTAATGCTCATGCCTGGGATTTAGCATACAGGCTGCTCAGTGTTCATATTTAAGGACAAATTTGCAGATAGGGAGCAGAAAAATGACTTGATTTCTAGCTAGCTATCACATATGGCTGTTCAGTTGTTGTGTGAGATCTTTACAGAGAGATCTTGTTTTCCAAAACTCACCAGCAGAGAATATGATAGCAGTTCTTATGCAGAAACAAAGCTCTCTTTATGCAGGAAAGCTGTTTGTTTGTTAATGGTCTTATGCAGGTGACAGCTAGTAGTAGTGATGGAAATTCATTGCTTGGAACACATTTACCCAAAATACTTGTATTTATTTTTGGGGAAGATGACATATACTGACTTCTTCAGTGCAGCTATAAAGAAGTATCTGTTGTGTTTTACAGAACAACTGCCTTTATTCTGTCTTTTCCTTTGTCCCTTGAGCTTTAGAGTATGACTATTTAATTAAAAAGATTGAATGAGAGAGCAAGTTTAATTTTTTCTAAACAATAAACTCCGACATACTCAACAATGTCTCATGCCTTCCTGGCATTTTGACGTACGCCTGCAGCAGAGTCTATTGAATTTGGTATGTGACTAAAATCTAACAAAGAACACTGTCTACTGAACTTTAAATCTGCTTGGTTAAATCATTCAATGTGCTGTACAAGTTGTACAGCTGAAATTGAAAATAAGCAGAGCCTTTACAAAACTCGGCCAAGAAGCAGCTTAGCTAAAATTCTCAAGATATGACTTAGGAGCACTTGGGGTGATTTTTACAGTGAGAACTCACTGAAATTATTACTTTATATGAATCCATCTTATTTTTTATCTTGTTATTTATTCATACTCCATTACTAGTTAAATTAAAACTGTGAGAAATGTGCTTGGTTGAATCCTTGCAACCAATTGCCACAATGCTAGTTATTTGGGTAAATCTATTACTGCAGTAAGAACCCTGTCTGACTGGGCTGCAGAATTGGCTAAGCATTGGCATCTATACAGTTAGACAATAAATCCTTCTTTTGCAGGATGTGAAAACAACAAAAAAAAGCCCCATACTGGAAAAACAGAAGTGTTCTTTTGCATCTCTAGTACATCTGTTTGTCAGACAGTACTCTGCAGGGGAGACACTTCCATCTATTGACATGCTGTAAAAATAAATAAAAATAACAATAAGGCAGTACATTATCACATTTAAATAACAAATAAGCAAAATACAAGGCGACACCCACTGACCTTTGAAAGATTTACAAAGACTACATTTCATGCTGGATAGGTCCTAGAGGAATGGGCAAAAGGACATGAGAAGACTCTTAGAAATCTGGTGAAGAGCTGTTTGTTATAAATCCTGGGCTATGGATTCTGCTTTGGTCAAACTGTTGAAAGTAGTGATTGCAAATAAAAAGTGAGCATATTTGAGCTGTTTTATACAATAATCTGAAGCCATGTTAAACTTAAATGACCTGTTACACATGGAGATAGCACCCTGAATTATATCAGGGCAGTTATAATGAAAATAGCAGGTGTCCTGCTGCTTTTTGGTCAATTACCATAGTTAATGGATGAAGCAAATTTTTTATTACAATTTAATTACCCAAGATTGTTCAGCTCACTTGCAGCATCTATTTTTTTTTTTTTTTAGCAAGAGCCTGTATATTGAACCCAATTTCTTAAAAATTAGGTCATCTAGAGCATAAAGAGCTGGACCCAGGACTGTGCATGTGAACTTACCTACTCAGAAGGATGGGTTATGAGCCCCAGTGTCAGGGACTGCATCCTTTTGCATTTTAGAGTAGAACTACTGCATCCACCTTGGTGCTGGTCTTCCTACCCTCTCACTTTTTTCTAGAGCTATTTCTCAGCACCAATTACCATGACCATCAGCAACAGAACAGCGGCATTTATATAACTACAGTCTCTGGTCTCAGGCTCTGACTTCTGCACATGTGTGAAGTCAGTTGCCTTAACTGTTGAGGAAAGAATTCCTCTTATAAACTTTATTTGCTGTCTGTCCTGATGCTGTACCCCAGCCAAAATGCTCACATGGTACTGTTAGCCTGGACACTCCTGGCCTGGTGGGCTCTAGCCCAAACAGAAGGGACTCAGCTCTTACAAATGGGATGTCTGGATGCCAGGAGAGCACTTCACTGCACTGTGGAGCCTGGGCATATTCCTGCCCACAGCCACATCAGTGACACTAGGCAGGAAGTACCTGTGGTACTGAGATGCACTCCTGCTACCAGAAGACATCAACTCAATAAATGAATTATTGGGTAAAACTCTATGGTCAGACTAAGTAATCACAGGGATCCCTTCTGCCCCTAAAATCTATTATCTTGATTCTCTTTTACCCTAAGGCCATTTTATACCCTTCTAGCAATGTAAATGGACCTTAAGGACTGAATATTTATATTCCCTTTGAGGTATCTTTATGTTGCCAGAGTTAGGCTTCAGAAACCTTTGTGTGAATGAGAAGCTCTAAGTCTCTCAATTGCCATGCTGGAAGCTGGCGCAGGGGCTGGGGTTTTGCTTGATTCTGTGGTTTTCCATGGCTGATCAATATATGTAGACTGTTTGGGAGTCTTTGTTGTAGTATTTTATTAACATTGATTCATGTAACTTTGTTTATACCTTTTGTGCTGAGGATTGACTATTTAATGACATAAACAATTAACCACCTGCCTTTGGCATAGTGCTAAAATCGAGGTGTATATTTTTCCAACATGTGCTGTGAAGTCATACCAACCTGTGGAGGTGTGAAAAGAAACCAAAGAGTAAATCTAAAATGGTCTGGACTATAATCTTGGAAACAAGTCCTAATGGCTCTCAGCTAGACATCAGATGTTTCTGGGGTGGTGGTGAGTCTCTGCTGGTGAGAATCTGAGTGACACCAGGAGCTGAGTTTGAAAGTAGAACTACTTGACTTAGGGTTGCCTATTAGTGTTATTGTGGTTATGTGTCCAAAATTGGGGTTTCTCCATTAAAACCTGCAGTAGGATGGCCCTGATATGCATTATATATGCATACTCTAGTAGCAGCTTTAGCTTTCTTGTGGCCTAAATGTAATTCGATAACAAATAATTCCTGGTGGGTTCTTGGATTAGATGAACATCTGCTCACTGATCTGTTTTTAAACTGCAAAGTGGCTCTTTCCTGTAAGCACTTCACTTGGATGAAAAGATAGTAATAAATAAAAAAATGACTCAAAACCCAAAAGAGAAATTGAGGTGCTCCAGATTCCTGCTGGATAAACATTGGCATTCAGCAGTTCCTGGAGCTCAGCACTGCTCCCTGCACAGAGCTCTTCACTCTGCTAGCAGCAGCCCAAATGCCTCCTACAGTGAGGGCTCTTTTTGTTTCACTGGGCACTGGATGCAGCGATACAAGCCATGGCACATGGCAGGAGAAAAGCAGACACCCAAGGACAGATTCCTCTATTGCATAATTCTGTGGCTGAGAAATGTGCCGGGAAATGCAGAATTATGACTTCTTGAGCTTTCCTTCTCATTGTCTTCATGGCCTGGTAGAAAACTGTGACAGCTAGAAATGAAGGTAAAAATGGACCTTTATTGCTTATCGGAGGAGTCAGGTGGTCTTCAGTAATTATTGTAAGAAGTGCTCCTTTTTAATGGATCTGTTGCAAATCCATGGACCTGGGCTGTATATCTGTAGGGATGACTTTTTAGTCCCAAAGTGCTCATGAGCACTGGTAAATTTCTCCAAGACCTTCCCTCTTGCAAATGCAGAAGTGCAGCTACTTCTGCAAATGCCCAAGCCATTGTTATGCCTTCTCTGGGCAAGGAAGTGGGACAAGCTAAGCTTAAAACTGAAAACAGACCCCAAAGTGGAAAGTGTTCCAAGAAAACAGCAGGGAGCAACTTTTGCTGCTTTTGGTTGTGGGTTGGTGTTTTTTTGTTTTAATTTTTATTTTCAAATATAGGACCGGTCGGCAGGCTGTGTCCCCCTGTACTCCAGTGGCTCCCACTGCCCATGGCTGTTGGGGGCACGTGGTGGCAGCATGGTCTGGCCGCTCCAGTTTGGCCCCACATCTCTCTCCAAAGTGAGGGGAGGACTCAGCACACCAGGAACGTTGATCACAGCACACCCAGCCTTGTTGCACAAGTGCTTTAATGAGGCAACAGGCTCCTCAGAGCTTATTGCTTTGGATTACACCGTGTCACCTGCTGTCACACTGTGTGAAGCCCTAAGCGAGGCTGATGTGGTGGAACTCGGGGGATCTTGATGTGGGATGTTATTACATGCTGCAGTGTGTGAGAAAACCCAAGTTTGCCTCTCCTGGCATCAGGTGCTGGCTCCTCACTTCTGCAGTGGCCCTGCAGTCCAGCTTCCAGCAGGTGGTCAGCAGGGTAGGTGGAAGAACTGGATATTTTCATTAAGCAATTTCAGATCTCATTAGCAAATTTTCATAAAGTGATAATGCAGTGGCAATATTAGCTGTATTAATCCAATATGAAAGTCACTCTCATGCTAGGGAAAAGTGCTAATAAAAGCCTTTTATTTTATACAGTCTAGCAGCACGTGCATCAGTGTGCTCTTAATGAAACGTTGTAGAATTTTAATCTCCCGGAATCAGTTCAAAGCTTTGGAATACAGTGAATTAATACCAATTGAAAGTTTTAAAGTTCATCTTTACCTTCACAACAACTGCTAGCTCTTAGTAAAACCAAGAATTTTTTTACTTAAAAACCCTTCAGAAAACTGAACAAAACCCCAAAAATTTTCATTTAAGCCTGGCAGGCAGAAGGGATTTGTGTTGTTGTACAGCACCAGATAAAAGCAGCATCTAGAGCTGTGTTTCAGTTGCCAGGACGACAAACCACTGCCACACACTCAGCCCTGTGGACTATGAGGGAGATCAAACCCTCTGTGATGGATCAGCTGAAACACCAGCCTCAGTGACAGATAGCAGGGCTATGGTGATTTCTGGGTGATGCTCCTACTTGGCCTGTACTTGATCTGAGGGAAAAATATAGGGCCACGCCTATTTTTAATTTAATCTTTAAGGGTTAAAGCTTTTTGTAAGGAGATAAATTACAAGGTGCATCCAACTGTTTTTACTTTTTGCAAGCCACTGGCTTTCCTCTTGTTCAGCCACTCTGCTCATGCTATGAAATCTGTTTTGTAGATTAAACCATCCAAAGCCCATCTGAAATCAGAAACCTTGTCTTGCTGAGGCAGAGGGAATAGGTACAGGGCAGCACTTGCCCTTTCCCCATCTCCCAGCTGGTCTCATCCTGGTGGGTCACAGAGACAGACCAGTCCTATCAGCAAATGGGTGAAGCCCCTCTGGCACAGAGTTCTTGTTCATGCTGTCCCCAGTGCAGATGTCAGGCCATAAACTTGGGCTCCAACACAAGCAGACCCTCTGGGGAAGGTATAAAAACTGTGCTTAATTCCAGGCTCAGCCCTATGTCCTCTCCATGTAGGGAACATCAGCTGCTGCTGAGGCACAGTGCTGGGTCTGAGGTGGGGTCACTAATTAATTCCAGCAGTGGATGCTGCTGCAGATTGGACTACTTTATGCACAACGAATTTAATTAGGTTCTGGTTTCTCTTTACTGTTTCATCAATTAGTGTAAGCATATAGTGGTTTGTAAAAGGATCAATAGGGCGGGGTTTTAATTACTTAGATAACATTGTTTACATTATTTATCCCATGGTCAGTCAGGTGGTTTTTGTTTGTGAAAGGGAATTGGGAGCTAAAGGGCTGCTGCAGCAGCTCTGCTGAGGCTGGTTAACCTCTCATTGTGTAAGGAATGCTGCTCACGTGAGTAAGTGCTCTGTAGTTTTGTCAGAAGATGTAGATAAATGCTGCCTAGAAGTAATCAGTTTCTTTAGTTTCATTCTGCATAAAGACTTTCTAACTTTAAAGACTCTTTTCATGAATGGGAAAATATGAAATCAATTCCATTTATCTGAATGAATCTTTCAGCGAGCTCAGGGTTTAGTGTGGGGGCACTGCAGGCAAAATGTAACAAATGCAGCAGTATAAAAATGATTAAAGCATGATGAGCAAGGTTATAGAGATAAAAATAAGTCAAAGAATCGGAAAAGTGCAAACATGAAATCTGTGTGATACTAAGGGGTTTGTCTATTTTTCATGTTTACTTCTTCAGTGTTCATAATTTTTTGGTCCATCATCAATCACTGTCAATTTGAAAAAGTGCTATACTTAAGGTCATTTATTCAGGGCTATTGGAGGCTAAAATTATGCAGTTTCAGTCAAATATACGTGAATAAAGACTGTCATTTCTGATTAATGACATGTGACTTCAGTGTCTTACAGAATCATCTTGCCATCCAAGCTTTACAAAAAGGTTATTATGTAAAGCTTCTTCCACAATATATCTATTTTTCCTCTTAGAACACTGCAGAAGCCATTTTGCTCACATTAAAATCAGTGCAGATATCCCTTATGCCAGTGGTAATTACTTCACAGTTTTGGACTTTGCCAGAATAAGTAAATTTTTGTGGAACTCAAAGTTGCATTACTGAGTATGATTACAAAGCTCATGGTTTTTGCTGCTGTTTCCAAGTTTGCTTTATATTTTAGCTTTAAGAGGAAAGCCTAGTCTTTTATTGGAAAAAAAATCTATAGAAAACACCAATCTTATGCAATGTATTTAAAAACACCACCACATATGGCATTTCAGCATTAATTACTGTTTGTCATGGTTCACCATTTCCCTTATCTCCCAGTGCATAATGCAGCCCTTGTGTGTGTTCCTCTGAAGAAGGAGAATGGGTGAGTTTAGAAACCTAAGGGAAATGTCGGGAAAGGAGAGGCACCCATGCCAGGTCTGCCGGAACTTTCCCCCAGCCAGTCTGTGCTCCTTAGTGCTCCCAAGGAAAGCTCCTGGTTGCTTCTGAAGCAGTGTGGGGAAGCACAGAGCACGCTGTGCCATATGTGCTGTTGCAGCTACTTCTCACTCCTGCAAGTGGACTCATATAGCAACCATGGCACAGGCTGGCTGCTCTCAGAGCTGTTCTCTCACTTTCGGACAGATCATCCCTCTTGCAGTAAAGCTTTGTTCTGAGAGAAAAGACAGGGAGTTTCTTTCTCTGCTCTTTTGCCTCCTGTTGCCTGTGGCAGGGGCAGAGTTTAAGGTCATGCCAGGAGCCTTGGTGTCTCTAGGCACCCAGAGAAGATGCTGCAGGGAAGCCCTGTGTGTTGCTGTTAGGGCCCCTCTCTTCAGTCCTTCATGGTATCTAGAGAAATATTAATAGTTTCAAACCTCCACATTTCCACTTCTACAGCAGGTGTGATAGTGGTAAGGCTCCAGCTGTATTTATTAGCCATCAGACACTTTTATCCTGGTGGTGTTGCTGGTAAAAGGCACTGTTCCATCAAAATATTTAAGTGCTTTCTCTGAAGTCTGCTTCTTGCATAGAAATGTGGAATTGTTTTCCTCTTTCTTGAAGGGCATTAGTGAGGCACACTTCTTCACTTAAGTAGCCATAAAACAAGGGAAGTGTGACAAAGATGGGACTATCAGAGGACCTGGAGCTACTGCTGAGAGCCCAGTTGCCCATAGAGCTGAGCAGGCAGTAATGCAACTCCCACCCTGAGTCATCTTTTAAAATTATCTTTTCCTGGTTAGAAAAAAAATGTGCAGTGAGCAAGTATTCCTGCCAAACACCCTTCCCTGGCCCTTCTTTTCTCTGTGTGCCTACATGTGTGGCTCCACACCAACTAATTAGAGGAGCTCAGGTGCTAAATGGGCTTGCATTTTCTAGGAGAAGTTTCTGGTCTTGCCTTAAGCCTTCAGTAACAATCCCCAGCTTTGCTGGAAGGGGCAGGTTGTACAGGAGGCTGCCAGTGCTGTTGCTGCTGGTGCAGCACTCACAAGCCTGGGACTCCACACTGCTGCTGCTGTTTGCTACCTGAGGTGGGCCCTGTGGTACAGCTCTGTGTGTCTCTGCACACAGTAATAAAAACTGACTTGGGATAATCCAGTAGAAAGGCCTAACAGCCCAGTGAATCGATATTTATCATATCATGTCAGAACAGAGCTATTGGTCCACACTCTCCCCTTGAAACCTCCTAGTTTAACTGCTTATTGCTTTTTACTATTGTTTAAAAGACTAGAATCTGTAATTTGTATGCATTCCATATTACGAATGAGGAGAATGACAATATTAAGTATAAACACTAAGATAAGGAATTTTTTTTTTCAAAAATATTTTTATTTTTCTAAGACATAATTTTTTATATTTCTCAAAAAGATGAAGGTAAAATTTTGTCCTGCTATGTAGATGCACAACACCTTACACCTCTACCTTTCTATTTTGTTTGTTCCAGTTATTTTAGCTTTGTTTGGAATGTCCTTTGACATAAATGGAAACAGATTTTTCAGAGTAATTGTTGAGACAGAATGCTCCTTGGGAACAGTATTTCCAGCCCCATGAAGTGCCAGTGCTGGTCAATGTGCTCAAAGCTGAGTACTGGGGAAGTGACTGATTCCTGGTCCAGGACAAACAGCTTTTGGGTGGGATGAGTTTGAGTGCACAGCAGCTCTGTAAGCCAATCTTGCAGTTGCTGTTTTGCTTCTAAATGCTTATTTTGTAAAAGTCTTCTTTTGCTTTGCTTACAATAATGTTTGAGAAGTTGCTGAGGTGCTGTTCTTTACTTTCCCCTCCCAACCAATTGAAGGTTCAAGTAATATCCCTACCTGCTGAAAATTTTGATCATTATCCAAATGGTCAAACAGAGTAGGTTCAATGGAAACTTCCCTCAAGTGAATGCTACTTGTCTGAAAGAAAAATGCTATTTAATTCCATTTCTTTTGTATTTATTGTTCATGGTGCTGTTACTAGAGAGACCCACACATTTGGGTAGTGTTGTGCAGTATTTAGTGGTTGGGAGCTACAGACACAGAAAATGAGCTGATTCAGTAACCTGTCACCTTCTGCTGAATAAGTGATGTGTTAGGCCGTGGGATTGCACAGGGCCTGAGTGGATGCAGAATGTCCCATCCCAAAGCTTTTTTCTGCTAAGGTATAGTAGTGGCTCCATGGGTGGGCATGTATTTTGGGGTAGTTACTATTTAGTGTACCTCTAGTGACTTTGGATGCTGTCACTGCCTAAATTTATGACTGTTTTTCTTGTGAATTTGTCAACGTGGTATACATAGAATCAGGATTTGTTAATATATGTATATGTGTATTAATGTCAGTGAAATATGCATGCACACACATTTATAATGTCTGTTATATGCCTTAGTGTTAAATTAATGGATAATTTTACCTAATAAAACAAAAAGGTCTTGCTAGAAAGATAAATTACTTTAAGGCAGATAAGATCAAGAAGAAAAACAAAATCACATGCGAAGGGAAAAAGATTTTGGGAGATCGATAGACAACAACAGTACGAGGAATAAGATCAATGAGAAAAACCTCCTATTTGCATTGTATAGTATGACATTGTCCTATTTTATGCTGTTTTTTCTCTGCAAATCAAATGGCATCCAGGATCATGGCATGATATAGTTGAATCAACTCTCATCAATTTTGTTTAAGAACTACAACACAGGACATCTGTAATATAGGACTGTTCATATTTCTTGTGGTTCTGATACTATTAAAGCTACTTAAGTGTCATGACATGTTTATTTATGAGATCATCAAAGCCACTTAATAACTTTCTCTTGGTAACTTGTTTACATCTGTGTAATACAGAGCCAGATTGTGCAGCCCACAGCCACATCAGTGAGCACTTCCTCATGCAAGTTGTGCCACTGACATAAGGGTTGCACAATCTGGCCCATAATGTATCAAAATACACAAGGCCAAGATCTTATCACTTACAATCATGTAAATATGGCTTTAATCCATTTAAGCTCCAAGTTAGGTATCTAGATATAAATCAGTGAAATTTCGTTGGCTTCAGTGTTTGTTTCAGCAGAACTGCTCTGATTTACACTGGGAAGATCATGCCCATTAGATTTGCAATTCAGAAATGCATTTGCTCCACTGGATGTGTAAATGTTGTGATAGCCAAAATTAACATAGCCACAAAGAAAGATTATTTTTGACACTGGCTATTTAAAATATCCTTTTGCACAATATAAACAAAGAGAATTATGTCAGAGTGAGAAGCAAGAAGGTTTAAGAGTCGCATATGTCTTAACCTTTACACTGGCTATGAGTACATCAGTTCCTACAAGATGAACTGCATTATAAAGTAAATAGATCTGCTTAAAAGAAAGGTCAGGACACATGTTCTGCTAAAATCTAATTTCAGTCTATTGCCCTATAACCTACTGCTCTCTTGAATACAACAGATATAATAGTAAAGAGCCTGCATTTAATTATCTGTGATATAAAGCCTCCTTATCCCCCTGAGAATATTCACACGGATAATAGAAGGTAGTCTCAAAATTCTGTGTTTACCTCTGTATAGTGAGTGCATTCTGTTTTAACTGTCTTTCTTGCTTTCTGGAAATGTTATTTTAGCACCTCTTATACCCTTAATCCAATTTTATATTGCTTTTATCTCCTAGATTGCCTAGAAAGCCTAGATTGTTTTACAGACCCAAGAAAACCCTATTGCAGTGCCATTAGCTAGTGGTAGGTTCCTGTGAGTGCAATAAGAGCAAGCTTTTCTCCTCATCCTTATATGCACTAACTGTTTGCAGCTGCCTATTTTTAAGATGAATTACATTAGAATTCAACAGCTTAATAATAACATTAATTTTGCCTGGTAAAAGCCAGAAGAGCTTTAAAGTGAAGGGTACTTGCCACAGTGTCAGTGTTAGCCTGACAGAAACACCTACAGATAATATGTAGAGTTAAGTAAAAGAACAATTTAGGTAGACTTAGTCATGTTATAACTGATGTACCACGCAGTCCTAAATCAACATGTCATTTGCAAAGGAGATCAGTGGTAAGTTAGCTTTCATTGGTAATCATTTGAGCACTGGCCTAAAATATTTAAGCAGACTTCAGGAAACAAAAGAGAAACACCTGTCTGTGGCTCAGATCTACATGAGGACATCTTTGTCCCATGAGTGACACTGCAAATAGGTATATGCAAACTCAGATTATGAACTGGTGTTAACTGGCCTAATTACTAAATAAATCAGAGTAATTCCATGAAGATCCAAGAGCAGAGGATCAGGTCTGAACTGCCCAGAGCAATTTTTCTCACCTGGATCCCAGGAAGGACTGTCCTGGAGGATGATTTGAAAGTAGATGACTCCTAACAATTATCATTTTAGTATGGTTTAGGAGGTTGTTAACTTGATTTTTGCAGATGGGTAAGAATCCACTCCCTGTAGTTTTACTCCAGGAAGTGACAGAGCTGACCACATTCATAGCATACACTTTCTGCCTTGGTTCCTCCATCCAGCACCAGCTCCACTGTCTTAAGATGGTTGTTTAATATGTAGGTGAATTAAAATATCATATATTTAAAAATATACTTCCTTGGAGTCTTTTCCATTGAAGGCAATGATAGTCATTTAAGGCAATGTTCTGTCATCATTTGGAACTCATCATTCATGGTGAAGTCCAGGATTTTGGAAAAAGAAAGTTGGAAAAAAAGAAAAAGGAAGGAAAGGAAACAGGATGGCTCCTAAAGCTGTCTCAGGAAAATGAACAGCCTGAATTCCTACATCTGTCAGTAGCTTGGGGATTGGCTTGGAAATGCCTGTGAAATTGTTACTCAAAAAGATGTGACATTCTCTTTGCTTATGCAGTGGCCTACTGTGTTATTGTCTTGTTGGAACATGCTGCTTTGGTAGGGTTTGTGGCAAAAGATCCTTGTAAGAAGCACATCACTTTGGGTGTCACTGCACAGTTGATGCTATACCTGTGAAAGTCCTCCCTGCTGCCAGCCCCCAGTAGCTGAAGTACAGGAAAGGTCTCACAGGTACCAGATGATTAAACCTTTTCCTACAGGATCTGTGTGCTGATGAGCTTAATAGCACTATTTGAATCTTTCCAGGAAAAAAATCCCAAACTAAACTGAAACTAAAAGAAAAAAAAAATTGCAAAATGATAAATACTTATGTCAGCTGTTTCAGTCTTGCTGCTTTGCAATTTCCTAGACATTTATCTCCAAAAAGGCTTCACACCTGGTGAAAAGCCACAGCGCTAAATGAGTTACTGGGACATTGGCACCTGCATATGTATTTATACATTTATTTATCCTCCTATGTCTCTTTCAGGGACCCCCATGGGTTCCACTTTCAGTCTGGCATTGCTTTGATCCCTTTGGGGAGGAAAAGGGCTGAGACTGACCTGGGTTGGAGGCAGAAGAGTGACCTCCCTTGTGGGTGTGTGGTTGTTGTGTTTGACAAGTCCATAGTGTGTTACAATCTGGCGCAGTTTACAAGTAGAAAAGATGTGGAAGCATGTGACTGTGCTGGTGGACCTGCCTTAATCGTACCCAAAGGAGAACAATAAATTCCACCTAGAAGCAAGAAAATGCTTCTAATTCTCCTTTAGGGAGAATCTCTATAACTAACTTTCCTATTCCAGTGCAATGAGACCTAGAAGTCTCTGCAGAGACTCCTGGTTTTACTGTCAAATTTTCTTGGAAACCTTAATACTTCCACACAGGAGAGTTCCTTCTGGGGCGTTAAAATACAGATCCCTAGGACTTTCCTTCCATTTCTTGCAAAAATAATGGTAATTACCAAGAATGAGTAGCAGGTTTGGTGCTTTTTAAAAAGTCTTACTTTTTAAAAATCTGAAACAAATATTTTTTTCTTCCAGTGTAACTGATCATTTTAATTTCCCTTCTTTGTCTGTAATAAAAATTGATGCTAAAGGATGCCTGAGGCACTGTAATGAGAAAATGAAATTAGTTTTTCAGTTGGCTGGTCAAAAGCATTTTATACATGATAATAAACAGTTTATTTTACTCTTTTGCTTATGACATAATAAATGATAAAAACATTTTCCTGAAATAGATATTGCCCACTTTTCTCCAGAGAGCTAAAGCTGGGACTTTTCCATTCATGGAGTCCCATAACACTAGGAACTGTCTGCTTTCTTGATCTACTTTCCTTAACCTTTTTTTGGGCAATACACGACAATGCATCTCCACACTGAGCGTGGCCAAAAGCTTAAGGCTTTTTTCTTCTCTCTTGAAAACCTTTCTCAGAAGTGCTGGGTCGATTACACTGTGTAATGCAGGAGTAAATCTATGTCAAGGCATTTGAGGAGTCTCTCAGAATTTTGATGGCTTTCTGAGGTCATATTGAGCATATTTTCAGATACAGGGGAAAAGAGGCTTAGTTGTGCAGGGTTCAGTGGATGCCTGTGACCACTTTGAGAGTTGTCCCATTTCAGCTGCCTCCCCCTGCATTCATCCTGTATGTGAATTGTAAAAGCCTTTTCTTCATAGAAGCTCTTTCTGAAGTGGACATATGAGACCCATGGATTTGTTTAGGTTGGTTTAGATTGATTATAGCGGCTTCTTCAAAGCAAGAAATCAAAATAGGTGAGTGGTGAGATGACCACATAACATATTGATAAATGTAGTTATATATATGAAATGGGCAAGAAAAAGAGAGAAAAAGCTGAGTTTCTTGCACATGATTCTTACAGTTCTTGACAGCTTGAACTCCCACATGCTTGAATACTGGATTAGTGTGATGTCTGCTTAGTGGATCCTGTGGGGCACAGGCTCAGCAAGAGACACATCATTCAGGATTTTGGGGACAGCTTGTAAACTGTGCAACTCTACCAGCAATCCCACTCCAATCAAAGTCAAACTTGAAGATGGAACAAGTTGGGGGGG